>WOFM01000596.1:0-91575 GCA_011428145.1 Ericerus pela
GCATGTGATGTGCGAGAATAAGTGGCTATCGAATATTATAATTTGCCATTATTCTCACACGCCTCCTCAAATTATATATATTCGATTAAGATTTTTAAAAGGTAACAATAAAAATAACGTTATTAATCTAATACTGTCATTTTGATACATAATGACAAAAGTCAACAAACGATTAAAAATAAACATGTGGTCACAAACAACAACATTAACATACAAACAAAAATGGTATACATAAACAAAAAGTTACGTTAAATTTATCAGTCTACAAAATTCGGTAAATTTGGGCCTCGGGCAGCCCTTCGTGAACATATCAGCCAATTGTCGCGAAGTTGGCACGTATAAGTATCTAAATTCTACATCTATATGACTGCATACAAAACGGTATTTTACGTCTATATGTTTTGACCTACGGGTATTCCACTTGCCGGAGTGCAACAGAGACAGACAGCTCTGATTATCCTCATAGATTACAGCCCTATCAGCAACTTGGATGCAAAAATCACCTAGTAGATATTTCAGCCATATGGACTCAGTGGTAGCATCGCATATTGCGATCAATTCACTCTCTGTACTAGATAAAGCCACTGTTGGCTGCTTCTTGCTTGACCAGGACACCAGTGACCCGTAGACAAAGGCACAGTATCCGGTAACTGACCGTCTTGTATTAACACAGTTGCCCCAATCGGCATCGGAATATATTTCCAATATACTGCCGTTACTCTTATCATCATGTAGAAAAATTAATTTTTTGTCCTTGGTAATTATCAGGTATTTCAGAACTCGCAGAAGATACTTGTAATGCTCATCCGTGGCACAGCTGGAGAATTGGCTGAAGTAAGATATTGCAAAGCAAATATCGGGCCGTGATCCTAACATTAAGTACATTAAACATCCCACGAGCTGTTGATACCGGTTATTCAAAACACTATCACACGCATTGAGGTCCCTGTCCAGTTGGAGTCCGGGGTCAATGGGTGTGAAGGTTGGTGAGCAATTTTCAACACCAAAATGTCTAGCAACAGACTCGATGAGAGCCCTCTGCTCAATCTCCAGTATGGCCTTCTCCCGGTTGTAGCTAATATTCAGACCCAAATATTTTTTGACCTCTCCAAGATCCTTACATTTAAAACGTTTATTTATTTCATTTTTGAAAAAAGCAATTTTTGCCTTATTATTGGAGCTAATGAGGACGTCGTCAACGTAAGTGAGCAAGTAGACGACCGTATTGTCAGTCCTACTTTTATAAACATACAAGCAGTCATCAGCCTTACTCTGCTCAAAACCAAGAGCAACCAGAAACTCGTTAAATAACGTATTCCAAACTTTAGGCGACTGCTTCAGACCATATATAGATTTATTCAACTTCAAAACATTCTTTTTCTTATCTATTTTTGTTTCAATTCCCTCAGGTATTTCGAGGTACACGTCTTCAGACAGAATTCCATTTAAAAAGGCACTGCAAATATCTATTTGCTCTATATAAAATTTCATTTTATTACTGATAGCCAAGAGAGTCCTCACAGTCGAAAGCTTTGCCACCGGCGCGTAAACTTCATTAAAGTTGAAGCCTTTTTTCTGTTGACATCCTCTGGCGACCAGTCTTGCCTTATAGAGTACCTCATTATTCATATCGTATTTTTTATTAAATACCCAACGACATGTGATGGTAGGAGCGTCCCTTGGACGTTTGGTCACCCACCAGGTCTGATTTGAATTCAGGGCACTGATCTCCGAAGAAATAGCCTCCCTCCACATCAGACCATCCGGTGCACCATTCGCCTCCTCAAACGTCAAGGGGATGCCGTCCTCCGCTAGGTAAATATTTCCTGCAGTCCCATCACAATCAGCCGTTGCACCTGACAGACAATCCAAATTTACGTCACCATCAACTTCAATGTTCTCAAGATTCGATTCGGTGACCTCTACAAAAATACCATCGTTATTATTATATTTACTAGAATCCTTGGCACCTATTTTACTTTCAAAAAACTCGACATCACGTGACAAACGTACCTCCTTAGTAGTCACATTGAGTAGTCTGTAGCCGCAGGGGGAATAACCGACCATTACAAGTTTCTCGCTTTTATTTTTAAATTTATTTGAGTCATGTTTGAAGGACAGCATATAAGCGTCACATCCAAACGTCCGTAATTTATTATAATCAAACTGTTCATTAAACCATCTTTCATAAGGAACAAAATCTTTATTTGTAGGGCAACGGTTCACAATATATACAGAGCACAATATGGCTTCTGTCCAATATATCTTTTCAAGACCGCTCTCGAACAACAATGTCCTCGCCCTTTCACACAGTGTCCTGTTCATCCTCTCAGCCTTTCCATTTTGCTGAGGGCAGCCGCCAACAGTGGGTTCGACAACAATCCCTTTTTCATTACAATATGATTGAAAAATCGTGTTTAAGTATTCTGTGCCCCGATCGCACCTGAGTCTTTTAACATTGTAGCCAAATTTATTTGCTACCATCTCATGATAAATTTTAAATTTTGAAAAGGCTTCTGTCTTACTCGTCAACAGGTACACACAGCAAAAATTTGAGTAGTCATCGATAAAGGTCATAAAATACTTCACTCCATTATATGACGGAGGATTTATCGGGCCACACAGATCGGTATGTATTAGTTCCAAAGGCCTACTTGTTTTTCGTTCGTGCCTCAGGAACGGTTTCCGTTTCTGTTTGCCCATGACACAAGGCTCACACAGCAATCTGCGGTTAGTGTCAACATTTGGTATCAAACCCCTAGTTGACAATAACCTTACATCGTTTACATTCAAATGAGCAAGTCGACGGTGCCACACAGTCAGTGGACTAGGTTCATCTTCAGACATCAGATTGCACGAGTGATTTGGTATTTTCAAAAAATCAATCGTGTACAAATCCGAGTCAACGCTCACACCAGTGGTCACGATTTTACCACTGCAGCGTTGGATGACCTCAACAGACTCCTCTCGAAACAGAGTGTCGAAACCCGACTTGCTCATGCGCTTAACGGACAGCAGATTCTGTGGCAGCTCCCGAGCATACCTTACATTTTTTAGTTCTATTGCGATGCCATTCAACAATTTTAATTTTACGGTACCGACCGACGTGACAGCAAGCGAGACTCCTTTCTTCGCGACACAGATACTGTAGGGTTTTATCAAATCTAAATAGTCACTGAACAGACTTATATCATTTATCAAGTGAATCGTGCATCCACTATCCACTACGAAAGTGGTACGCAGCATCGAATTTACATTATTTTTAGCATCAACGAAATCATTTATTTTATTATTATTATTATTCTGCAGTGTAAAGCTGTAACCATCTTCAGAGCGATTGTCATTCGAATTAAAATTATCATTGCACATTTGTGCTGAGTTACGATTATTATTATTATTATTATTATTGGTACCATGGTCGTTAGTACGATTTCCATTATTATTATTAACGTTATTACAATTATCCGTACTATTATTATTTCTATTTTTTGCATAGCAATTACGTGCTATGTGACCGATTTTGTTACAGAAATGGCATTTTATATTCGAATGCCCATTGTCATTCCCAAAGTTCCGACCATGTCCATTTGAATTATTATTCCCATTATTATTATTATTAGTATTGCTCTGTGCGTTTAAATTCCGGTTATTATTAAAGTTATTATTACTTCCGCCACGATTATAACCACGATTGTTTCCCCGATGTTGAGACCTACCACGACCAAAACGATTATTACTATTATTATTATTGTTATTATTACCGAAATTTCGTCCACCATTCGTAGTGTTGCCAAAAAATATGTTCTCTTCACCAGTGGCCACCACCGATGAAGGTTTCTGAAGAGTTGAATATTGAGAATTGCTTCTCAACGTCGATTTACTATCCAGGGACAGTTCACGTTGAAAATTGTTCAACCTCATGAACACGCCATCCCAGGTTACGACTTCACCATCCTCTAACACCACTTTGATAGGACGAAACTCTGCTGGCAGGGAACGTAGCAATACCAGTACAAATTTTTTGGTGGTAGTCAGGTCCCCCAACTCGGTCAATCGTCTACAGCGGGCACGAAAATCAAGTAAATACTTTTGTAAGTCAGAACCAGAAACATACCGTTTTGTATACAGCTCAGCTCGCAAATCCATTAGCGTCCTGTCATTTCCGCTATCAATCAGGTTCGTCAGCGCGTTAAACATCTCCTTCGCAGTTGTGTAGGTCTGGATGATTTCGAGGTATTCGTCCGTCACGTTGTTGGCTATAAGGAACATCGCCTTAGCATTCTCCTTCGACCATACATCTCCCCTATTTCGAACAGTTGGCAAAGAATCAAAGATTATGTTACCCAAAGATTCCTTTGCTAACAGCAGCTCCATCCTGAATTTCCATGTCCGACCATTCTGCCCATTGAACGGTTCGATAGTATTCTGCTTTCGAATGTCCATCTCGTGATCAGGCTACGACGATCAGTTGCACCGCGAATCAGCGACTTCAGCAACCTTTCAGATACGTCGACCAATGAATAAACACGAACGAGATCCCAGGAACATCGAAAATAAATACGAACACTTTTAAAGGAAAAAATTACAAACAAGGCATGGTACTACTTGGGAGTGATGAACAGGATTCGACAGCACAACTCTGCATACTCAGGACAATGGCGACCACGTTGACAATCAGGTACCTGGGCCCATAACCTGTGAGAAAAACGGTGGAATTCTCAACGGATCACCATACACAAACTACGATGATGAAGAACTTAAAACGACGAATTAAAGAAACGATGACTAGAAGCACACATTACGACATATAAAAGAGAAGACTAGATACTTTGAATGTTTCACGAATTTTTATTAAACACCATGATGACATACATGTTAATGCATCGACGAGAGATGAGCGACAAGAAGGCACACAAAAAACATATAATCACAGCTGAGTTACAAAACACAAATATCACAGATAAAACAACAACAACAGAAACAGTGTTGCCACAGCATGTGATGTGCGAGAATAAGTGGCTATCGAATATTATAATTTGCCATTATTCTCACAGGTCCTAATATTTTACTGAGGCGATACACGATTGTGTGATTCTCATTTCTCGATTCTTGTTCTTCCGTTGCTGATGCCCTTATTGTGTACATCCGTAATTTTATATTTATAATATGATAATACCAAATTAATGCATTATTTGAGGACAAAAAATAAGTCGAATTGATTAGATTATGTTAAATAGTATCAAATAGAAGTTAATGGATAGGTTCTCTACCGTATAATATTACAAATTAAACGTTGGTTTTAGTGAGAATGGTTTGGTTTCATGCTTGAAAAGTGAGCTTGTTTTTCGCACTTTCATGGGAATACCATTATTTTGAGAAACGCATGGCATTATTTTAATGTTTTTTGGTGTGTTGCAGGTAGTTGTTAAGAGCGATTAACAGATTATCTGTCAATTCTTATAGTCTCGTTCATGACTTGTAGTCGTTGAATTTCGGTCGTTCTCACTGTAAGTAACACGGATTTTTCACAATCACCATGTATATCGAACGCGGAGCCCTCAAAGATGTTCCCAAAAACGCTATAATAATTTCTGAAGATCAAGTGGTGAAACATTACCAAAATTATATTTTTGGAACTTCTCAATCGAAGGAAGTGTAAGTGTTTTTGATAATATTGATATACTAATTTTAATAACACGAATAATTCGATCTCAATTTCACTGTATTGCAGACGTGCGTTGAAATATGGTTTTGTAGCTGCTGGTGCCGCAGCTTTCTTTTCCAATTATTCACTTGTAAATTATTATCGTGGGCGACTTAAACTAACTGGCCAAATGGTCAAACTGTTCACAAACTTTTGCTGTGTAGCTGTTCCGGCTGGCTTTGCAGCTACTTTTCACATCACAGTTAGTATTTCTTTATTTTTACTTTGCTTTTATTCATAATTCATCTCTAATCGGCTAATGTATACTATAAACCCACATTTTAGTCAAATCACATTGAATTTTCTTGATTTTGAACTGTCATTCTGATATTTTGATTATGTTTCTGAGTCGAGATTAGGCTAATTGTACCATTATAATTTATAAGTGACGAAAAATCTCACACCACCATTATCTGATTTTGAGTTCGTAACGTCAATGTCCTTTTTTTCTTCTCATTTTTAAACATGTTTTCTTTAAAAAATCTACTTATTACACTGGTGTGGTATTGGCCCTCAGGTTTGGGTATGAGTACGTTTTCTGTTTTATGATCTCAGGAAAATTTTGGCACCAATAACTCAATTCGTAAATATATACAGGGTCTTTGGTAAGAGATCTGCCAGACTTGAAATTTGGATATAAGCAGGTACCATTAAGAAAAAATTCCTCTTACAAGTTTCTCTATTTTTAAAACTGACTGGGTTATGGGAAAAGATAGACTATCTGTCATGCACCCATGTATGGAAAGTTGACTAACCATTGATATTTAGGTGTGAACAATTTTTTTTAGTTTTGTTTTGATAATGCCTGATTGAATTTGTATCCAATTACTCTGTTACATTTTTTTCTCAGAAATTTCAAATATAGAATTTCAAATTTTCAAACTTGCAAACCCGATAACTCCATCAGTTTTAAAAATAAGGTATAAGCTAAGATAAACTTTTTTCTTAATCAGGTTAGAATATAGGTACTTAGATCCGAAGTTTCAAAGTTCTCCCCTCTAATTTTTTGTTAAATTAACTATCACTACATTACAAATTTTAGAATTTCCAAAATCTAAAAAATAGAGAAATTAGTAGTTGTAAGGGGATTTTTTCTTTGTGGTACCTGGTTATATCCAAATTTCAAGTTTGGCAAACTTCTCACCAAAGACGTATATTCCTTTTTCTTGTTCTCACGGCACAGATCGCAATTTTTGTTCAACTATCACGAAATTTGGTACAAACATTTTTAATAGGCCAAGGACCAGACCTATTGATTTTGGTATGGATTGGCTGGATGGTACTTCCGGTACCGCCATTTTTATTTTTATATTGGCTATAAAATTCTCATTTTCTCACCAATAGCCACGAAATTCGGAATAAATATTTATTTTATATTATTGTAGTACGTTACCAACTTTGGGGCGGATCATCCGGACGGTACTTCCGGTACCATTATTCTTAAGTAGGTTTTATTTAGAAAATCTACTTATTACGCTTAGTGCGGTATTAGCCTCCAGGGTTGGGGTGGGTACATTTTTCGTTTCATGATAATTTATTGTATCATGCTACCAATTTTGCTACGGATCAACTGGAAGGTACTTGGTAAAGCTTTTTTTTCCTCTTTTTTTTCCAATTTGCATGAACTTTTTACAAAAATTAATCACAATCATATTCATGTTACCTTTTTTTTTTTATTTCATAACTTTATTATGTTTCTTTGGTTTTATTTTAAATTATATGATTATTTAGCATACTTTATCATATTAATTAATTTTTCATTTTTTCAGGAAATAATGCTTTTAAATTTCACATTGTCTAATATTTTGTCAGCAGCTAACAAATTTCATACAGTTATAACATACCATTCACGCACATGAACTTACAAACAATTAATGTAACCATCAAAATTCATTATTCTTTTTTCTTGAAAACCTACTTTTTCTAGCGAGGCCTGCTGCCCTAGATGTTTTTTTCTTTGTTTCATTTCCATTTCCTACAAGAAAAGTTTTGCGTTATCAGCTAAGTTATGAGTTAATGTGTATAAGTGTGAGACATCTCCTTGCTTGCTTAGTCATATTAACAGTACTAAATGCTCAAATGGGAATTTTGTATGGTGGGAGTGAAACTAAACAACCTTGTATATGTATATGTTGCTGTCAGAACTAGAATTGGGTCATTTCTAGTTTTGACTAGTCTAAACTAGAATTGGAAAATTACATCTGATCCTCTATTGCTGACCAGTTAACACTAGAATTGGAAAATGCATTGGATGGTTCTAGTTCTGACAAACATATGGATTTCAAAATCTGAAATAAGTTAAAAACAGTTTTGCCTGAAAATTTAGTCAGAATTGTTATCAATTGCTACCAAATCTGTATCGATTACACCATTTTAGGTTTAAATGCTATGTGATAAATATATTAAACCTAGGCATAGCTTTTTTTTTTTTTATAAGCTTTTATTTTACTCGCTACTACAATTTTAAAATATACCAATAATGCAGCCAATCTTTAACAATGAAATGAATTTATGAAGCTAAAGCCAAAAACAAATAAATAGAAGCTTATCTTTTGAAAACTCATTTTTAATGTAAACTTATTCTGTAAGAAAAGTGCTGGTATACTCAGTAACTGGTTTTGACTAGGCACTGTTAGCTTCAACTAAAAATTTATTTTATTTTCACCAGTCAGAACTAAAACTACCAATGCATTTTCCTATTCTAGTTTTGACTGGTCAGTACTAGAAGGGTCAAATGCAGGGATTGAGAAATGCTAAATTTTTTCAATTTGTTTCCATTAGTTGAATTTCTGACATTTATCATAATATTAGTATTTTTTATTTCCATTTCCATCATTTTGGTTTCCATTTTCATTATGTTTTGTGGTTTTATAAAAAATTTTCATTTAGCTTCCATTTCAGGTTCTGTATCCATTTCCATTAAAAAATTTTCTTTCCTTTATTTAATATTTTCAAAATGTTGTTCAAGTATCGATATATCAATATTTTTTTGATATTTGCTAATGAATATCAATATTTTTTCAAATTTTTTCTCTCTGATCAAAAATTATTCAAGTCAGTAATGGAAATGGAAATGATTCACCACTTGGTTTCCATTACATTTCTGTTATTGATCTTGAAACTAATTGGTTCATTGTTTCAGATTTGGTTTCCATTTCAGAATTTTAGTGTTTCTGTTTGTTTTGGTTTCCAGTGCAAAAAAAACATGGTTTCCATTTCCAAAAAATTTGATTTCCACGTCCATTTTTCAATCTAGTGAATCCAAAGAAAATGAAGAAAAAAAGAAAAATGAAATGAAAAAATGAACATACAACTGCAGAATTAAGATAAAAACTGTAAAAAAATTAGTCGAGAGAAAAAAAAACTCCCCAAAAATTTTATCATTTCCCCCTCAAAATCACTATCTGGATCCATCACTGTCTCAGTCATTGGTCAAACATTATTTTTGAATTTTAGTTTAGACTAGTCAAAACTAGAAATTAGTAATGCATACCAGTATTCTTTTATACCAATAATTTTTTCAAAGTAGCAAAAAAAAAGGTCTAAATTATCTAAAAACTACCAAAATTTTGAAATACTCGAATTCCATCATCATTATGATTTATTTGCATTCTGCTTCGATATATTGCGTATAATTTGGAAGTCAAAACTGAAAAGTTGAACTTGAATTTT
Organism: Ericerus pela; assembly: GCA_011428145.1. Classification (NCBI taxonomy): domain Eukaryota; kingdom Metazoa; phylum Arthropoda; class Insecta; order Hemiptera; family Coccidae; genus Ericerus; species Ericerus pela. Next base: position 9,377 of record WOFM01000596.1, read on the forward strand.
CATATTTTATTTCAAAATTTGGCTTTTCCAGTCAATTTAGAGGGTTGATACAGTCGATAGTCATTTTTGAGAGAAACTATTGATAGTAGAGTACCTATATTAGCTTAAGTATGGAAATACGCCTTCTTGTTTCACAAATGGAAAGTGATAGCTCACTGTTACTATTATACTACATTGAAAACTATTAGGATTTGCTGTGGTTTTTTGGATAGATTTTTAGTTTATTTTAATTAATGGAGCTTTGTTGAATATCTTCCTGCAATTTTACATAATAAAAAACCGTTTCCTACAAGTGAAAAAGGAGTGTAACTCAGTATTGGTCACAATTCCATACTATCATCATAGCAGAACACAATAATTGATCCAGAAACTTTAGAATTAATCAAATCTGTAAACTGAGAAATATTCGTTAGTTTTCTCTTTCTTACAACATTATTTAGATGAATGATAAGTGATTCTTACTTTGACTTTGATTACATCCGAAGTTTCAACATTTCCATTCTTCTTTAAGGACCAGCTTTCAACTGACAATGATTAATATGAGAATCCATAGTTTCTTCTATTGGTGTGAATATTTTCTAAAAATAATGGAGAGCAAACCCATATTATTAAATTGTGGGTAATAATCAGGAAGACTGCAACAGCATACTTTCTGAGAATAACAAGATACTTACAAGTGAAATAAAGCTGGAATAACTTCAATAATTGGTCTATCGTAAAACGACAATATCATTTCAACTTGAAAATATTTCAAAATTAATCTGAGAAATAATTAAAAAATAAAATTCTCTCAACTACCTCATCAACACACTGATAATTATGTAGAATGAACCTTGTTTACTTTTTGTTTGTGAGACAAGATGGCGTATTTCCCTACTCAAGTCTGTAGTATCTTTATCAATATTATCGATTGTTTATGCATCTCTATTAGAAATGACCAAATTCTAGTTTTGATGGTAACATATATAAATGTGGACCTTTGTCTATTTGTCTGTCTGTCTTTATGCCTATCACTTCAGAACTGCTCAATTAATTTAGCTAGAATTTTCAGGATTTACTTGTGTTGTCCCAAGGAAGGTTTTTAGACAAGTGCGAGGTTCGTATCTCTTCCGGGGGCGAAGTTGTGGATCAAAATCAATACCTACCTACTTGCCTATTATAACTATGTGATGTGAGAAAAATGAGATTTATATTTTATACATAGAAAAATAGTTATTTAAATTTTTAGAGAAACAAAGGGAAATATAGAGTCTAAGAGTGTGATGGAGAGAGATAGCAGGACTAAAAGAGAGATCAGCCAAAATAGTATATCATAAATGATTTGTTATCTTGCATCAGTTGCTGCGGCATGTAGTCTCAGTGTGTGCTTGCTAAGTAGGAGGTGTTGGTTTTGATTTCTAGATGAATTATAATTTTTTTATAATTTCTTATTAATTCTCTTCATAAAATGAGTGGTTAGAAGGGGAAATTGGTTTTATTATAATTTTTTTTTCATATAGTTGATAGGTATGGTGAATTTTTTTTTGTAAATTGGTTTTGTATTGTGAGTGGTCAGGTGAGGTGTGGTGAAATAAAAAAAAATAAAAAAGAGGTTTGAGGGGTGAAATAAACCATTAAATAAAAATTTGAAAATTGTGAAAACACACATTAATCTCTATGATGACGAAGAAATTTGCCCAGAAACATTTGCCAAGGAAATCACTATATGCTAGTGTATATTTATGGGTGAACCCAACAATGAAATGTCGATAGATATTCTCGTTAAATATTAATAACTATCATTTGTTTCACGCATTTGAATTTCAAGATAGTTTGTTGAATTGTAGATGTAAATTGGCAAACTGGGTTTTCTAGCGAAGTATTGCTGTGCTAGTGTTTTTTTTTGTCTTTTGATTGTTCCAATTTAACTGAAATAATGTTATCAAAAGATGCGAAATTATTTCATCTAAAAAAAATAAGTAAAATCAATTTTTAAATCAGTTAAAATTCAGGCTGGCATTTCAAAAAATAAAAATTATGAGAATGAGACAATCACAGTAGATTTATGCGGAAACTGGCGCAGCCGTTCATAAACTTAAAATTGAACGGGAAATTTTCTTCTTTCTTAATTCATTACTCATTCATGAAGTATACTCTTCATTTCATCATCTTTCTATATCCGTGGTTCTTATTTCTAGGAATACTACAGTGAGTCATGAGCTGATTTCTGGTGGGTTCCGAAAATTGAAACTGCTGACAAGGCCCGGTTTCAGGATTTTTTCTTAAGGGGGGAGTGATTAATTCATATTTTATGGGAAGGGTTAACAATTTCATAGATGTGAAATTTGAAAAATCGAATTATTCTTTCAAATTGACCTTTTTTTTTGTCGCTGGGGGATTATACCCAAAATCTCCCCCCTTAAAGCCGGCTTTGCTGCTGACTACTCTTAACCTCTTTTCAAATTTAATTATAATGCTCATTGTACCCTAAATGAGTCCTGAATCACTGAACGTTTGGTGTTTTTAAAGTGACTCTCAGTTCGGATTGGTTTGGTAATTGCTACGCTAGATTCTGCAAAGTCCAAGTGAAAGAAGATTTATGAATGATCAAAGTTGAGACTCGTTGGGTTTTTTACTTTTTTCGAACTTGAATTCCTCAAATCGGTATTCCTTGACATATTATTCGCTTCAATTTTTCGAAAAATGATGTTGAAGTATTGTTTTTATGTTATTTTAAGAGATTTTTAATTAACGGAATGAACACGAAGTTTTTTTGTGAATTCAAAGAAAACTGGTTTAACTCTTGCTAGCTATTTGAAAGCTTTCAAAAATCCATATTTCATTTACTTTGTATGCTAATTTTCTGCATTTCGGTTTTGTTGTTGGAAGGGGGAGCGATAAGTCAAGATTTCATATTATTGCTTGTAATCGACGGTAGGCCTGCATAATACGTTTTTAATAATAATGAACTCGTTTTCCTTTTAATCTGAGAAATTGATATCTTAAAATCCGGCATTTATTTATAATTATTTTCTTGTTTCATTTAGACCATTGTACCAGACATCTTACTTCAAAGTGCGTGTTCGAATTGCCTTTATATAAAATCTGCGTTGATTCAGAATCTATTCAGTGTATTCTATGGAATAGGCCCATCTGCGGTCATGATCTTCACGGTACGTGTAAATCTGTAATAATAGCCTTGGGCAAAGCCGATTTCCCTTATCAAGCCACGAAGCCGAATGAAAATCGGCTCCTCGACACAGTTGCCTGCTTCTGGAATATATTCAGTCATAACTAGCGTAAAAATGACAAAAACGTTCGGTAATATGATGAATTGCATTGTTGGGAGTGAGCTTCGAGGATATTATATATGATGGAGACGACATGTTGCTGTTTTACAATGGGATCGACTGTCGTTCAACATCTACATTAAGCACGTGTACACTGGTGTGTGAATTACCTCACATCAATCAACATTGACCCGTTAGAATAATATGATTCTTCGGAATGGGGTAATTTTTACGTTACTGTTTGTAAACAAATGCACGAGGCGATTTTTCTTCAAGATTTTTATAAAGCAAAACACATAATGCCGGCCACGCTATCCATAGGTGCGACACCAAAACCACTTTAGTGTCATCTCCATTGTATATATATCCTCGTAGAGAGTGAGGAATTTGAAAATCAACGTAAAATGCTCTCGTTCAGTTAAAAATCGGTCCCTCGCTTATCAGTTTGCAAAGTTGCGATTTTTACTTGACGTCTTGATAAATGAAGTTGGCTTTGCCTTGGAAAAACGAATTATAAAGTTTTATGAAGTCATCGTTTGTTTCAGGCTGCAGGTTTACGCTATTCATATCCAGTTCCTGGGTTCAGCTGTTATCAAGATATTAAAGATACGTACCTGCTGTGGTTAAAATTTTCAAAACGCATTATGCCCAGAATTTTGCTCTTTACTATAGCGAACACTATCGTAATAACCACTATTACCTTCGCCGAATTCAAGTCTTTCGACGCTATGACGAAGATATTAGATGAACAAAACCAAAAATTGCGCAAGGTAGTGGAAGAATACCAAAAGGAGAAACAATAAAGATGTTCGATCGCAACGGTTCTCGGCGGAGAGTAGTGGTTTTAGTTACGTTGGCGCAGATTCGGATAGAAGACGACAGATTTTTAACTGAAGGAAAATTTATTTTTCGAATTAACAAATATCAAACAAAGAAAAATAAAAGAACGACGTTAATGATGTTCTTGATCGCAAGTTATTAGAATAATAATTAAAATATTGTTATGAATACAATACAAACGTGAGCGACGTTTCTTTTCTTTTTAAGAGTATTTACCGTCAGTTAGAACATTCATTGAGGGAGGATCACTTCAAAGGTAGATTTCATGTATTTGAAAAGTTGCGATTCTTTTCTCAATAGGCCCTGGAAACGTATTCGTTTTAACTCAGCGTCTGAAGGTTATTTATGTCGATGGGGGAAAGGGAATGGTAGTATAGGAGAATGCTGCGGTTGATGATCTTCCAGCACGAATTTTCCACTCACACGTAGGAGTACTAACTGAACCAAACCGAACACAACGCCATTTTGAATCGAGAATGCGACGGAGACTAATTTCGGCTGAATACCATAGAGTAGATCACCAAATATTTTTAATATTGATTTTTACAACTGCTATTCTGAGACCACCGATGAAAAGTCAGGTAATACTGAACACGGATCGATCGTTCAACTAATAGTATCCAAATGATGGGACAGAAGAACAAAATGAAAACGTGCGCGTACGGGAACGAGGGCTGTTCAAAAAAGACACGCACTACGTACATAAAATTTGTATTTCTGAATATTATTCAACAATGTCCCCCCTCCGAGTCAAATAATCTTGTCTATACGTTTCTGCTAGTCTAAAAAAGAGGCGGGGTTAGCCATCCTTTTGACATCCACTTCAAAATTGCCTCTAAAGCCTTCGCAGTAGTCGTAGAAGTGTGAAAACAACGTTTTTGCGACTTCGTTTTGGTTATGAGCTAATAAAAAGTCATAAGGTTTTATATTAGGACCGCAAGGCGAGTGAGGTAAATGTGATGTAGGCGCATTTTTTGTCGTTACAAATTGCTGAGTCAAATTGGAAATGAGTGACCTCGTACAGTCTTAATGCACCTTCCACTGTCCAACAGTGTGGGCACACTAGACATGAACGGATGATTGTGAATGATAGTGGGCACACAGCCTATAGCGTATTTTCACACATTTTTGCTAGTGCTCAGATAGTCAAATGCGAGTTAATGATAAAGAGGGTGCTGACTGGGCTGATTATGTTTGAAGAAACAGTTACGGCGAGATGTATACCGTCTTCCCTTCAACTTGTAGCCCACCCTACCATTTTTTAAACTCAGAATACCACTTTTAAGGTATAAGCTAACTTTTACACCATTCGCCATAACTGTATACTGTTTTCACACTTTCATACCTTTCCTGTACTTTTTTTCACCATGTGAAAATAAAACATATTTTTGTTTACGAAATTTTGAAATCACAAATTTTAAAAGCGAAATCTTCGATTAAACAAATGAATAAAATGACATGTCACTTGGAATATACATTCAAAACTAACAGACAAACAAGCCACTTTCATAGCACAGCCTGAGATGCGTTACCATGGTCACTACGAGTTGAGAGTATGTCTTTTTTGAACAGCTCTCGTAATGAAATCGAACTTAAATTTGACGTTCCGACCTTAACTGAACTCTACGATAAAATAATTCTATCATCATTTGTTATAATTTTTTGATTCGTAAATTCAATCACTGGCGTCTCTCAGAAGATTTCAACGAATGTATGCAGTTCATCTCATTTTAACAACGCAATTACGTTTTTCTTCAGTCCGAACTATTACTATTTTGATCAATTGAGAACTTTCTCAGGTTATTTTGTACACTGTCCGCCAATATTGGTAATAATTACAGGAGTAAGAAAAGTAACAAAAAATCGAGAACTTGCTACGTAGTTTGTTCTCAATCATAAGGTTTCATAAATCGAAAATTTCGGTACGTGCGACAACGTGAATTTTTGTTTTAAAAATTCAAAACGTTTGTGGTTGCTCAATAAAAATTTTCATTACGTAAAGCCACAACTGTCACAATATTACAGTCATAACAAAAGCGAATCAAATACTTAATATTATACAAAACAAAGAATGACCGTTAAAAGTCAAATAAGAAAAATTTATATCAACAATGTGTTATTGAAGAAAAATTAAGATTTTAAAATTATTATTTTTTAACCTACCTCGGCTATAACATTAAGTTGTGAATGCGATAAATTCAACGGCCCAATTTCAGTAATTCCTAGCGAAATCTCAATCATATAAACTGTACATAGTGAAATGTAAGCTCTAAAATTTTTCATATTCACTGATATTCCGATGGTGAACCTTCGAACAATATATTTCGGGTCATCATTTTTTTTACTCAGATATTTTATATAAACTGGAGTTTTCAGTTACATAAAGGGTTATGTTGTAACGATAGGAGGTGATTTTAGTTGGGTTGAGAGTGTTGGTGGCGGTTGGTCTCTGACTAGCAACCTTTCATTATTTAATCAAGGCGCATGTAGGGGTTCACTAGTGTCTGGGTTGCTGGTGTTGAGTAGTGGGTGTCGGGATTGTCGGGAATATTGGCGGCCGCCGATTTCAAACCAGAGAAACCTTTCGGATGCAAAGCCAAGCACTGACTGTCGCCCCAACTAAACCCCTAAGCCCAATTTTAATGTTAAGGGAAGATAAAAATGTTTCTTGAGGTGGGCAATTTGAATTAAAATTAACACCACTTTATTTTAATTTTTTTTCATCGTCATAAATTGGGTTGGGGTTTTTAAAATTCATCGATTTCACGCATATACATAGTTTTTGTTTTGCATAACATGGATCGACTTTTCAAAATCATAATATAAAGAACATTAACATTAAACCTTAATAACATTCACAAGTGTCGTCTTGCGTGAAGTTATTTACGAATCAATTTAAATACAACTTTGGCGTAGTTCTTGAAATCAAAACTGAGAAATATACCTCAGAGTATTGTTCAATTGCTTCAATCAAGTAAAGAACAGAAATAAAACGAGAATCCGAAGAAAATTATAAAGAAAGTAACCAGCGGCGTTCAGAATTAAAGTTTCAGTCCCTGGCTAAAACCAGTATCACAGATGGTTTTATTTAAAGAAAAAGAATCAACTCGATCGGTTGGATGAGATGAAAGTTACATTCGTTCGAGTTCTCACCGACGCGACAAGGCAATTAACTTTTCTTCACCAAGTACACAAAAGTTTCATTAGATCGAAATGAAACGATTGAAAAAACGTGAACACAAATTGCATCCAAATGCATGTTCATTCATTGAAAAGCAGATTTGACTCAAGCAGAAGCTGAATTCAAAGACCTGGGTGTCCATACACTAAAATTTACCCATAAAACGGTTCACTACAACAGTATTGCAAACTTTTGAATGCCACGAAAAATCAACATTGGAATTTTAATTCTATGGCGCTCAACTTTCCAGGGCATAGAGGAAAAACAACGAAGTTGAAAAAACAAAAAAAAAACGAAGTTCTTCAAATACATAGTGAATTGAAATACCTAGACAAAAAGCACTTATACAGCTTATACAAAATTTCGAGTGACGTTTCCGTCAGCGATTATAATTAATGATCTCCTCATTATCTGTTTAAATTTTAACACAAAACCATTCGTGATCTAAATCATATCCTCACAGAGCACATAAAACCGAGCCAACTAAGGCAGTGTTTTGTTCGTTAGACCATAAAATACCTACCCCTTTATTTGTACAGTCAATGTCCACAAAGCAGGACTTATGAATGAAGCAGACATTTTTTTTAGTCTACAATCCGAATGATTAATATTCAGAGTTGAGCTTTTAAAAAATTAATACATTTGACACTCATGTATATCACAATGAACGCTGATGACAAGACGATCAGCATTTTAACATCAGAACAAAATTAATCAAGAGAGGGGGCAGGTAAATTTGACACCCCAAATTTCAACTGAGAAATTACTCTGAACCTCAAATCCCTTCCTGCCTGGAAACAAATTCTAATAATTAATGCTATGATAAGATGAATGCCAGAAAAAGCTACAATCTCGCCCATAAAACACTTAAAACGACAATAGTAAATTAGTCACATCGGGATTTCAGTAACACGATTTGGCATTAAAAATTAACTTCCAGGTTTTCGTAAAAATTCTCATACCATTTCAATACGAAATAAATTCATAATTTTCTTCGAAACTATGGATTTTCTTGAGATCATTGGCTGAGAGGAAGTGTATTATAAAAGGAACAAAAAATTTATGTACCTAATTAAACGTAAACGTCGAAACTTCACAATACGTTCTCCGATCAAATCTGATTTCACGGTTCAAGAGAGGTAACTGCTCAAATAAACCCGTCCTTTAATTAAAGGAGAAATATTTGTTAACCATTCAATGAAATGGGGCTGAGCAAAACAAAAATTAGTTCGTCAATAAATTAATATACAAAAAATAATACACGTTTTAAATTTCACTAAAAAAAAATTTCCTCAGCAGAATCGATACAAATTAAACCATCTAAATTCGTTAAACGATGATATTAATCGTTCTTTGAGTAAGATTTGTCACATGAAATCGTATCTAGGGCATGGTTTTCGAAACGAGAGATCCACAAGATCGACGCCAAAAGTTACGTTCACGATTCATGGAGAACCACCCTAGCGAACAACTGAACAACAAATTAGAATACCGGTTAAGAAATAATAAGAGTGTAAAGCAGGATAAGTAAACATTAAAAAAAAAAAAAACCGTTTGTAACGTAAAATTAAAATTGACGAACGTCGACGTAACCGTATCGTTTTCTCTAGATAAAAATTAACCGTAGAATATAAAATGACGATCTTCCACGTACTTTATCTGCCCGATTAAGGAAGGCATGATTTTGTTTTTCACTTCACACTCACATAAACGTAACCAAAACTTAAACTTGAAAATACTTCTTAAACTAAGCTCATATAAACGTTGTACTATCGGTTCTTTCACTATCAATTTCAAATTGACACATCGTAAAATAACATTAACAAAAATTCACCCAATGATGCTTGTCTTTTCTTCATTTGAAGCCAAAAAACTGTTTAAGTCCCCAAAACCAAACGAAAATTATTCCAAATTTTGGCGCAAACATTAATAATGGCAATGATTACGGGTACTAATTAGTAACTTAATTTTAAAAGTTGAGTTAAAACAATCAAAAAATTGAACACATTATTACAACAAAGGTAATTTGTCGGTGAAGTAAATCGATGACAAAACAATGATGATTCAAGGGGAAAACGGAGGGGTGTCAATTTGAAATGATAATTGGATATGAGAGATGATTATTTACGTTTTCTATGCGTGTAACCGTTATTTTCACAGTGGTTTGAGTAGGAGCGAGCAGCGACTGGTGGCGGACCAAAGAATGTCGAAAAAGAAGACGGTTTGCGAACATAAATGGTAGTATTATGAGCAGGGGGCTGATAGGACTGACGATAGTTCGACAAATGAGGAGGAGGTGGTGGTGGTGGTGGAAGAGGAGGCGGCGGTGTACTTAAGACATGGGAATAAGAAAATCGGGGCAATAAATGCGGCGAAGAAGAGATATACGGCTGGTATAAGCTCGCATTTTCATTCGTGTAAACGTACGATGAAGACATATGGTGCAACGGATGTGGGAGCCGACGTTGTAGCGCTTGTTGTTGGCTGGGTACTACAGACGATGAATCGAAATATGTCGACCACGTTCTGGTGGGGCTAAGGTCGCAGCCCCGGAGTAGTTGCTAGCAACTGGCGTCCTTTAGGTTGCTAACGTAATCTTGATAACTGACGCTTACTTTCTCGCTGCGATAGCGCGTCAACTTAATGTTTCTTCGAATTTCTGGCGTAACGAGACCTTTGAAACCACCTTTCCGTAGCAGCGAATCAATCGTCTGAATCTGATCCCAGCCTATAAAACGGAAAATTCAATATTTTCAATAAGAACAGAAACGACACTTTTAAATAAATATTAAAACCAGTTACAATCCTATTTAAATTCAATAATTTGAACAGAAACTCCTATAATGTACTGAAAACAAGATCACAATACTTGTACTTCTTTGTGCTTTGCACAACAAATAGCTTTATCTATTACGATCACCACTGAGTTCTGACTTCGGGGCACAAATTGGTTTCACCCACACACCAGAAATTTAGTTTTCAGAAAACTTCAAAGTTTAACTGATTCGCGAGTTACACGTGTAAATGAGGAGCTGCTACATCGTCCATCACATATACTTTTGATTTATTTTGACTCCCGCATTTCATTCTAATAGTTAAAAGCTTTTCGCGGATTTAGAAAACACATGGTCCTTTCTGACAAAACGAATTCTAATTTTTCAAAAATTATAAAAGAGTCAATTTCTTGTTTGAATGAAGCTATACATTAAAATCAATGAAAGTAATGTTAAACCAATGCCCAACTTCGCAACCTTATCTAACCTACAGCCCACTAGAGCCATCTTACAATTTTGTCTCATCGAAAACAAATCCATACTAAGTACACGAACTCACAAGTTTGAAAAAATTAAAATGTTTTCATAGAATTTACCAGCATTGAAACAGTAATAAATAGACGCATCTAGAAAACCTACAAGAAGACGAAAAATTACTTGAAATTCTGATTTTGAATAGATCTGAGTCAGATACATTGACTAGCGTTAAATCTCAAAACAAGTAGTTCACTTTCGCAGTAAAATAAACTAAATTTTTGTGAACTTTTATTTATAAAAGTTCCAGTTATTGTTCAATGTAAAACCTATTTCATCAATCATCAGGTTATAATATTAATCTACAATTTTCCAACATTTCAATTCTTTCACTGGGGAAAACAACTGCTCAGTAGAAGTAGGAACTAACCATTATAATCGAAAATTAGTAACGAACTCTGTTATCCAAAAGATAAAATGTTCACTAAACTTTCGAGTCATGATTCCTCACCTTGTTCACAAGCAACTTCAGGAAGATAAGTGGCAGTGCGTTTATTGCCTTTTTCATTGTGGAATTCAATTCTGATTCCATGGACACCAACCTCCCAATCACGATAATCTTCACCGTCTTCAAAGTGTCTCAACAATGATACGGACACATGCAATTTCGATAATTCATCCGTGGTAATAGGGCTAAATCGAGAGTCACTGCAGGCACTGTGTTGGTCAGAAATCGTTAAATTTAGAAAAAAGTCAAGACTTTCACATTGAAAAAGACACACGCAATCACCTTGTAACTGCGTACTCACGAAGTCCACTGTGGAGACTGATCGCGTTGAATGTACCAATACAACCACGTAAACGTTTGTCTGGCCCAATTTCCCACGTTACAAATAGAGGACTGCAATACACCAGATCAATTAGAAAACAGGTAGATAAATTACTCATCACCTCGATATAGCACTTTAAACATAATTAAAAAAGAACAAAGAAACAAACATCAACTCACAAAGGATCGTTGCAGAAATCGGGATTTTTCGGAGGTTCCAAATTGTGCAAATGTGAATACAGAACGTCGAAGCAGAAGAAACACATTTCTCGTTTGGCTATCATTTTATTTCCATTTTCGTGGTTGATAACTGAGCCATTGCACAAAACACCTGTCGAATTATTCAGCTTCTGCTTTTTGGTACCACAACAACTAGATGACATTTCTAAAAAGTTTCACGTATTACCTACAACAACCAACTCACATATATACAACTACACACAATTGAAAATTCCAGGAAAATAATTATCAAGAATCCATCGCAAATACCATATAAATAATAAAGTGTAAGTATCACTATCTTTGAGAAGATCTTTGACTATATAGCTTAATGGACTGCTAGAACCTTTGACTATATAGCTTATGGACTGCTAGAACTGATAAGAAATACATAGGGTTAAATGGAACACCGCTGAAGCCACTGTTAACAGGCGTTCTTTTTACAAAAAATGACCTTTGGTGATAAGTGATAGTGATTTCAAATTTCCAATTCCAGCCACCAAAAAATTAATTTTTATATTTTATTATTTTAGTAATTAAAATTATATTTGAAGATAATTAATTTTATTATTATTCTACTTTGCCATTGACACATGATAAAATAGCATTATTTGTAAGTTTACAGAATAATTAATGACATAAATATGTAATACTTTACTAGAACTTCATTCCACTCATAATTTTGTACCCTCTGATTTTCAATTATGCAGAACTGTTCGAAGTGTAATGAATCATGTCGTACCAGAAAAGGTATAATAATTTGGTATTTTTTGGTAATGCTATAGCAAACTCAGAACTATATTCATCAATAGAAAATTTATTCAACTCTGGATTAGTTTCCATAAATTTATTTGCTTGTGCATCCTCAACAATAACCACATCAATATTTTTGGCCTTTAATTCTTCTACTAAGTAGTACCAAATTATTATTTATAAAATGCAATTTATTTTCATAACCATGATTAATATTTTTAGCTATTTCTTGCCATGTGCTCTCGAGTTGAGCGCCGATGACTTGTCCCTTAAGATCGCTAAAATTAGTAAAATGCGCTTCTTTACGAAATAATGCTGCAACTTTTGCAGTTAAGTATACATCACTAAATTATACGTGTTGTGCTCTTTGAGGTGACTTAGATAAGCCAGCTATAACTAAATCAATTTTGTTCATAGCAAGTGATGCTAGTAATCCAGGAAAGTCAAAGTTTTGTATTTTAATGCCGACACCAAGTTCTTTAGCCACTAGCTTTATAATATCTATATTTGACATATGGATAATCCGCATCACCTTGATCAAAAATAGCTCCTTTACCAGAATCTGATAGATCATCATGCCTAAAAATAAGTGGATTGCTAAACAATAATGGCTAACGTGTGGTACGTCATTTAACCCACTCTTAACCATATACCAACCAGCCAAACCTTGTAAAACCATTAATAAATTTACTACCAGTAAGCTACGAGTTTGTGATTTATAAGGAGCTGGTAATAATAAAATAGTATGAAAGGTACAATAGTAATTATACCAATAATTCTTCCTAGTAAACGGTGTAAATATTCTATAAGAAAAATCTTCTTAAATTCTGCAATGCTAATGTTACTATTAATTAACTTAAACTCAGGAGATTGTTGATATGCATAAAATTCTCTTTGCCAGTCTGCAGCAGATAGCGGAGGAATTATACCTGACACTGGACTCCATTGAACTATAGATAAACCAGAGCCCGTCAGTCTAGTAATCCCACCTAATAAAATCATTGTCAATACTAATGATACAGCCACCATCAACCATAAAGGGACGTATTTGGCTATATATCTTCGATCACCTGAAGCATTCTCATAATGCATACAATTAACTCCTACAGTTTTTACTATATTATAATTTATTTATACGATAATAAATATTAATCTAACTTAATTCACCACTTGCTTATATATATCGCTATAATAAAAAATCAACTCGATAGTACCATCAAGTAAAAAAATACAAATCATTTCAATGTATTGTGCTAAGTTCTATAAAAGTTAGAAAATTTAAATCTGTATGTGAAAATTGTCAATTTATTGCATTATTTATTATTATTAACTGATGTTATTCATCAAAATGGATGAGAATAATGTTGGTCACTGTCCATGTAACTCACATAACCTCCTTATACTTTTGGTAACACTGATCATACATATGTACATTTATAATTCCTTATACATTTGTACACTGTCGTAAATAAGTGGTGGCTCATTATGTTGGGATATGATTCCCTCACTTCCTCACGAACATGTAACTGTACATTAATCAACACTGCATGTAACACATTATATTTATTGTTTCTGAATGTGGCGACACTGATCGCCAGAATAATATTCTTTCCGCCACTGCTCGACGGAGAATGTTTTCCGCTCGTCAGTCGTTGTACTAAAGTCATGAATAAATCTTTTTATTGATAAATGTCCGTACTTAGTTTTTCTTGGATGAAACGATCGAAACTCACCTCAACATGGTAGCCAGAGCTGCGTACCAATGAAAATAAGTGCGGGATTCGAAATGTGTTCGTGTTAATCGTGTAATTTGCTAAATGTAAAAAAGTTTTTGTGTTTCACGCAAAGTGAAAGGCTTAGTGCCGTGTGATACTTCCACGCAAAGTGGAAGAAAAGTTAAAAGTTTGTGAACGCAAAGTTTGGTTCCAGTGATTAAAGGAATTATCCTGGAAAATTAAAAACCCGTAAATCAAATGAATCAAAGGTAATAGTCAAAATTAATGAAAACATCAGTGAAATCTTGGGCGCCGGTTAAAACGTCGAAGTCGAAAGTTTGGTGTAAGCAGATCAGGTAAGAGAGAATCCTGTGGTTTGGAAAACTGGCTTGCAGAGTCAAAAATGGCTGGCAATTAATCGTGCTGTGTTCCGAAAAGGAAATCGAAGTCAAAAAGTCGCAAGTCTGAAAGTTGCAGCGTCAAAAGTCAAAGTCAAAATCGGAGCAGAATAGAAGAAAAACGGAAAAATACGAAAACGGAATCGAGATAAGTAAAATTTAGAATAATTAATTAGTAATCTGTGTGATTTTATTTCAAAATTAATAGTAAAAGTTAAGTGATATAAAGTAAAACGTTCGAAATATTTTCCTGTTGACTCTTAACCAAAATTAGAGGAAAGTTGAAACTTGAAAGGTATCATTGGTAACCTTTCAAACTTTATCTCGTTGGTCGAAAGTGGTCAAAAAAGGGAAATATTTGTTGAATGAGATACACATTGAATAACAAAAGAATAATATTAAACAACCATTGACTTCAGTGACAGATTTTTCCTGTTCACAATTTACAAAGAGCAATTTCAATCGATAATGAGATAATGAATTATTTCCTTTCAGCATTAACTTTTTGTATTTCTGTTGAATAATTTTTGCCTTGAAATTTAATTTATGTTTTAACGTGTTCAACAGAATTATTTTCGTTCTGAAACAAAACCCAAAGCTGAAACCAATTTCGATTTAGAAACTTTTGGCGATAATATACCAGAATTTCGATAAACTGAGAAGAAATTGAAACAACGGCGGAGAGATCAACTCATCGTCAGCGACAGTGTTCGTAAGAATTAATTAGAATATTGATTAATTATTAAGAATTATAATATAACATTTGACTTGCATTCCCAATCGAGCGGCTGAGACCGTGTTTTGCATAATCGTGCGGTTGAGACCGTGTTACCCCTAGATTTAAGTGCTCGTGTATCTGAGGTAGGAATAATAAACCCCCGATAGAAAATTTTAACAATATGTCACGTTTTGACACAAAGAAAGTATTTGACGGGAGGAATTATGACGCCTGGAGGACCATGATGGTCTCCACACTTTATGCAGAGGGGTTATACCCAATCATGCAGGATACTGAAACAGAGGTGCTATTTTTGGGTTTAGAGTTAAACAATTTTTTAAATCCTGAATCTAGTAATGCTAGCCCAGCAACTCGTATGACATATTTCCGAAATCAGGAAAAGGGAAAGGCACTCATATATCAAGGACTAAACAATGAACTGATCGAAAGAGTTAAAGACCTTAAAACAATAAATCAGATCCTAAAAGTTTTCAATGAGAGATATAAAAGTTGCACACAGGTCACATATATCAATGCAAAACAAGCATTCCAAAGATTAAAATTTAACAGCGATGGGAATATGAGAAGTTATTTAGATGTTTTCTCGAGGTCAGCCTAAAAAATAAGGGATTGTGGGAAGAATCTGGACAAACAGGAGGAGATAGAACAGCTCCTAATCTCATTAAACATGGACTACGATATGACTAGGCTGGAGTTTAATACTTTAAGTCAGGAACAAAAAACAATTGAAACACTCCACGCCATGTTAATCGAAAGGTCGGATAGGTTATATGACGAGAAAAAGTCAAGAAACAATAATAATAATAAATTTCGTAACTTCACAAATAATAATAAAAACCAAAGATTTCAATATGGTGGAAATTACAATAGATATAATTATACAAATAGAAATCAGAACCATAATCAAAACGTAGATCAGGGGAAGATGAAATATAATAATAACCAACAAACAGAAACATCACAGTACAATAATAATAACTATGAAAATAAAAAATATGATAACAATCAAAACCAAAATACTTTGCCAGGTTCGAGTACATTAGTTTGTTTTAAGTGCCATGGCAAAGGGCACATAGCCAAAGTATGTCCGTCAAATAAAGAGGGTGCAAGACCCCAAAATAAATTAATGGTCCTGCACAAAATACAAGATACGGACGAAGTAACACTAATAATAATAATAAAAACAAAAAAGAAAATGACGTTCAGTGGTCAATGATGATCAGATATAGAGATCAAGGACCGAATAATAATTCAAATAATAAATTAATAAATCTAATAACATCAAAAGATACAAAACAGGAGCCAGACTCCAATTATGTTCCCTTAACTAATAGGATTATGTTAGATGGTGGAGCTGTAGCTCACGTCATATCGGATCTGTCGAAACTATCCAACCCTATAATGTTGGAAAAACCCATCGAAATGGAATGTGCAATTCAAGATACACTCTTAGTGGCCACGCATATAGGTACAATGTTTATCAGAGTAGAGAACTCAGAACGCAACCAAAAAGTCATAAGACTAAAAAACGTACACTATGTACCGTCCCTCAATGTAGACCTGATGTCAGGAATAAAAATAACTGAAAATAGGGCGCTTGGAATAGATCAGAATTTCTCTGCAGCACATATATATGTCAGAGGAACAGATGAAGTAATTTTCTCTGCCCCAAAAATAAGGGGGGTATACATGGTTAAATACGAAATCGTACCGGAATCCACAGTTAACTTAATAGAAGATGAAGATGAATTAAATAAAATATGTCCTTATAAGAACGAGTCGAATAAACTGGCATGTATGCCTAATATAAATTCCCAAGATGAATGGATGGAATATGAGATAGAAGAAGAAATTATTGAGGAAAGTCAGGATGAAGTGGAAGAGAATATAGAAAACACAAATAATAATACACAAAATAACATAAATAATAATAATTTAAATAATAATGACATAATAAATGTCAATGACGAATACAATAATAATGAATCACATAATAATGAGATAAATGAAGGTGATGTTGAACCGAATGAGGATGTAGTTACAAATGATAATGATATAATAAATAATAATAATATAATAGATAATAATCAAGAAGTAAGCCAGGATATAGAAAGGCCAAAAATAGATAAAAAAATGATATGGCATAGGAGATTGGGACATTTGTCTGGAAAAAATTTAAAACTATTAACAAAAGTCTCAAGGGGTATTCCAAATGAAATCACGTTCCGCGATGACAAATTTAGCCTTTGCGATATATGTGTAAAGGCCAATTCCAAAAGGTTGGGACATAGTGGAAACCGGACAAGACCCGAGAAAAAATTGGAACTCGTTTCATCGGATACTATGGGCCCCTTTTCACCAGGTATATATGGTGAAAAGTACGTTTTAATATTCGTGGATCATGCCACAAAGTATACGTTTATCTCTACCATTGAGAAAAAATCAATGGTTTGTGAGGAATTTAGAAAATTATATATGAAGTTGAAGTCGAAATTCCCAGATCACCCTATAGCCACCTTAAGATGTGACAATGCTAGGGAATATCTTGACTCAAATATGAGGACATTTTGTGAGGAGAACGGCGTGAACCTTGAGCCTGTCGTTCCGTATTTGCCAGAGCTGAATGCAATGGCTGAAAGACAGAATCAAACGATAATGGCTAGAACTAGGGCCATGCTGTTCGACTCCGATTTGAACTTCAGTTATTGGTCATTGGCTGTTTTGACGACTATTGAATTCGACGATAATACAAGCGGGATTTATACAATCTAAAATAGATAGATGTCTATATGTAAAAAAGGATGATACTGGTGCAATGGCATTTTTGATAGTCTATGTGGATGACATGTTGTTGGCTAGCAACCACGACGAGTGGACACAAGACTTGATAAGTATCTTCAAGAAAAACTTTACTTTAAAAATAGAAGATAACCCTACCTTTTTCGTAGGATTTGAGATAAGTAGAGATATAATAAAAAAGGAAATAATATTAACCCAAAATAGATATATAGATAAAATATTAAGGAAATTTGGTATGGCGGAATGTAAACCGTCAACCACACCAATGGAAACAGGGCTTAAGATAAAGAAGCCAATGAACGGATTGGATGACACTGAATATAGGGCCATGATAGGGAATTTGCTATATGTGGCAAGACTCACCCGCCCGGACATTGCGTTTGCCGTCAACTATTTGTCGCGATTTCAAGCATCCCCCAATAGTGAAATAACGAACTATGTTCGTCGTATAATTAGGTACCTTAATACAACAAGGGATTTCTCTTTAGTATTCCACTCGGACCAAACTCAAATTAAAGCATTTGTTGATGCGTCGTATGCACCCGACGTAGACGATTCACCCGTAGAAATAAATAATTTGGAGAAAGGGTGCTCCACCACTGGCTATATGATTTTTGTAAACGGAGACTTGTTAAACTGGGCCATTCACCAGCAAAACTCGGTTGCAACCTCGTCAACTGCTGCCGAATTAATTGCGTTGAATGACGCACTTGACGACATATATGTGATCTGGAGACTCACTGAGAGCGTTTTTTCTGTAACCAACTCAGTGCAAGTGTATGAGGATAACATATCCGCATCACGCATTGCATCTGGGGGAGGCCAGAAATGCTCCAGGTCACTAGCGATCAAATGCTATGCAGTTTTAGTAGCATTCCAAAATATGTTAATAATGTTTAACGATATTAGGTCATCTGATCAGGTTGCTGATATTTTAACCAAGGCACTTGATCGGAAAACCTTCCAAAATATTGTTATGAGAATACTCCGGACAAGTCAACTTTTTGGCGAATAGTCTTAATTGACTCAACCCTCAAAATTTTTGATATTTGGTTTTGGACTGCGGATGGGCGTCGGTCTTTTAGCGCCTATCGTAAACCGAGTGGTCCATAATTAGTTTCACAATTCATTTCACAACATACAATAGGTTCCCCATAGCTGCTCTGCCTCTCTTATTGGTATCAGCATTCCCTAATACATACAATTGATTCCCACAATAGTACAATCATATTAAAAATCCCACACGACTAATTATAGGGACATATATATATACATAATAATATTTTTTCTACAGCTGACGATGAGGAGATATTGATATTTCCGACCTGCCAATTTTTTATATTTTTAAAATCAAAATCACACAATACTTATAAGATGTGACACCATAACATAAGGTTATATATACCTCATGTTAACTTTTACACGATATATTTAAGATAAAATAATATGACAATATACGAACTTATACACATTTATTATATTATATTATACTTGTCAACAACATATTTTTGTTTATTATACCATTTTTTATATATATACCTCTTTATATGACAACTATATGTAACAATTTTGACTGCTATTGCTTATTCTTTATTTATATGTTTGTTTTAAATACATGCAATATGTGACACACTTTCAGTTATATATTCGCTCATCCATTTTGAATTGCAGGGGGGTGTTGGGATACGATTCCCTCACTTCCTCACGAACATGTAACTGTACATTAATCAACACTGCATGTAACACATTATATTTATTGTTTCTGAATGTGGCGACACTGATCGCCAGAATAATATTCTTTCCGCCACTGCTCGACGGAGAATGTTCTCCGCTCGTCAGTCGTTGTACTAAAGTCATGAATAAATCTTTTTATTGATAAATGTCCGTACTTAGTTTTTCTTGGATGAAACGATCGAAACTCACCTCAATACATTATCTTTTTGACACACACGACTTTATATAATTCATTATTACTTTCATTCGCCTTTTAAACTTGTTTTGTTATATCTTTTTGTGATTTATTAAGTGGGAATACGATCCACAGTTCACCGAACTCCTCACATGATAGCAGATTGTGGTTTTTTCCTGCAAATTTTTATTCATTTTGAAACGTGGTGCAAAAGTTTGTTTTTTTCTCAAGTTTGTAAAATATTCAACAGGGAATTGAATGATGTGGAAATTTGTGAATTTTTTTGAGTTTTATTTTTGAGTAGTTAACTCTGAAATTTTTGTTATGATTGAATCCGTTTGATGGTGTTGCAAAGAGCAAAGTCTGCCTACTAATAAGTTATAAATGTTTTAGATATTTTGAAAAAAGGAGCTATATTTTTCTTTTATCCTGTGGAAAGCCTGTTAAGTCGATCAAAAACTAGGCAATTTATTTTTTACACAACCCTCAGACTTCCACTAAAGATAACTTCAACAAAAGAAAACTCTACAGTTGGAAATCCTTCTAACTTGAATGCAAAATGACAAAAAATAAGCAAAATCTCGAACACTGGAACTTGATTTGACAATGGCTGAAAAAGAAAACATTGGAAAAAAATATCAATACAAAATTTTGGTTTATTAAAATATGTCAACTTCAACAGTTCTTTGCTGAACTTCTTTATATGATAATCTTAGCCGATTCAAATTTGACTTTGGTGATCTTCACATTTTCAACTTATGGAAATTCTTCTTAGAAGTGACGACAAACTCATTCTTATAAATGTGCTACAGGAACAGTACATTACAGAACATAATTTAGTAATGGACATAGTAAAAAGTATCCCCAAATTTTTTAGTAATATTTTGTTAAATACTTTTGTTTCATATGTTCATGGGTATCTGGAATTAATCAAAGGTAATTATTACATAAGATTTTTTGAGATCAGACATATCGAAATTAAAATCATTGAAGTTTAAGCAGAAAGTATCGAAATTTTTGACTTTGGAAAATTTAATTAATTTCGATGAGACTCAGCAGATTGTAATATAAAGAATTTAGGTTCGGTGATTATTACCAAAAATGATTTTGAAACACTTTTTAACTACTATCAGGGAAAACAGATCAAGAATATTTTGATTGATGTAACAAATTTTCCACATTTCAAAAATTTTATGGTAATATTACGTTAGAATCATTCACCATTATGATTTCAAGCCTATTAAAGTCAGAAAATGGTAAGATATAGAACAAATTCAGACAAATGCATTTCAAAAGAGAATAAATCTATGATAAATGCATTGCATCGGTGCCCCAATGTTCTTTATTGCATTGCACGAAAGCCCTTGGCATCTAGACATGAATGCACTGTAAAAAAGAAAACATTTATACATTGCAACAATGTCCAAATGTTCTTTTTTGCTTTTCATTATTACTGATTGATTTTTAAATTTTATTAATAATTATATAATAAAATTTCATTTGGTCTTGAAGTTGGTATAACTTAATACTTGAAAAAACCTTTGTTGTTGCCAGTCATGTCATAAAAATGTTGTTTTAGTAATTTAACATTTTATAATGCGCAGTTATTCACATGATACGGGAAATTATTTTTCATAGGCTTAAAATTTTGGTTGAAAAAATTTTGACTTTGTAAAACATTGACATATTCTATTTGAAAATCGGAATATTCTTCTCCACACCTGTTTGTATCATATAAATATATAATATCGACAATAGGTATTCCCGTAACTTGCAAATTGTTAATTTTATTCTTTGAGGGTGCAATTTAATATTTTTCATACCGAGCATGGAAAATGGTATAAGGATGGGATACTATTTAATTCCCAATTTCCCCGTGTAAATATAATGACATATTCCAGGTGTAAATATAATAACCTATTCCCTCTGGACACACATATAAAAATTAAATTTATAAATTGGGTACATATAATTTTAGGAATATATTAAAAAAATTTTGGCACATAGAATTAAATAGTGGGAAAACTTTCTATATGTACCTACTAAAATTTTATCTTTATCTTTCTCCATTCTTTGTTGAAATACCTACAGTTTTATTTCGTTATTTATCTTTTTTATTTTGATTGCCTATTTTGTTCCATTTCATGTTCCAGTTTTTTATCACTTTCATCATCAACAACCATGTGTATCCCAAATTTCCAGATGGCATTATTCCAGCCACCGAGTTCATGCCTGCTGAAAATGAGATGCCATTCAACGTCAATGAAAATGAAGTTGATAACAAATGGCTGGAAAACTTTGAATCAAACTCAATCATTGACTGGATAGTATCGCACCTCCTCACTAACAAAATCTAGGAATTCAGTTCGAACGAGGAAGATATAGAAATTTTTCCACACCTGATTGAGAGCTTTGACTATTATTAAGAAATACGAATTATCAACGGACTGAATTATGTGAAATTACCGTAGACATCGAATGAAGACTAGACACACACATTACAAACACATAAATAAGAACACCAAATATTCATTTTCACAAAAATTTATTTCCATATAAGATGGAGCAGATGTTAATTCATCAACATTTGATGAGCGACAATAGGCACACAAAAATATAATATCACAGTTGGGTTTCAAACATAAAATCACAGATTACAAAAAGTATCGAGTCAGTGTTACCACAACAAATAATATGTGAGAATTATTGCTGACATACAATATAATTTGCTATCATTCTCACAACTATATAGCTTAATGGACTGCTAGAACTGATAAAATCTTGAAGGCAAACAATGCAGGCATTACTTTTTGAAAAAGGTACTTTGTGTGAAAACTGAATTTGTATTGAGTTATATTTTCGTAACTCCTAACAATATGATGTGAGGCATACAGAACGAGGACCGAAAGAACTTGAGACTTTTTACTTTAACGACATTTTATTAGCGACTAAAATATAAATTACAACTGAAATACAAAATGGCGAAGCAACAGCGTTATTGCTTCGTGATGAGAGTGTACATATGACATATATATATTGTGTGTTCGTGATGATGATGAAGAAAGAGAGAAGGTGGGATTTCTGTTACAACATCCCCCGAAATTTTACCGTTTGAGTTCTTCATCATGTTGTACGCTGAAAGTGAACGAATTATTATTAAAAAAAAATATTAAGTACAAAAAATGATATATGCATAATAAAAATATGGTAACATGCAAAAAATATTCAATATCAATATGTTATATATAAAATGGTATATGCAATAGGCAAAAATAAATTATAAAAAATAAATAAAAATTGGTAACATGCAAAAAATATTAAAGTATTATGAATAATAGATGATTCATTCATCGTGTATTTTTAAATATGAAGAAAAAACAAAATTCGAAAAAGAAAAAATATTCATGTAAACATATTACATTGAAAGAAAAAAAAATTGATAAAGGTATTTCCGATTACGGGTTCGTTGAATTTGAAAGAACGTTACGTTTCGTATTTTATCTTAAAAGTGTGACATGAAAAAGATTGTAGAATAATATACATTGCATTGCTTATTATCTTTCGTGTATTGCTATTGTATTTGAACTGGCGTCTAACATGTTTTTCGATAAGGCAACCTTCTTTCGATTTATCATAATTGCGGTCATGTAATGGGTTTTAATCTTTATTGTGTTTATTGTTAGAGGATTTTTTTTCATAGAATTGTGTGGGAATATTTCGTGTATTTCTCTCACGCTTGTTTGAAAATGTATAGGGTTTTTATTATACAAATTGTAGGGTTTTTACTTGTTCAATTTTCATGCTTTTTTCTTTGTTACAATTTTTGAGAAATCGATCATCTATCTCTTGCAAGTATTTTCTAGTAAATGGTATTGTTAAGTACTCCTTTTTGCAATAATTGAAGGTTAATTTTTCAGCAATTATTTTCATGTTACGACTTATGTTTTGGACTTGGGACGACTTGTATTTTAAAATAGAAAATTTTGAAACATATTACGACTTTGAAATAAACGAATTTTTATTATATTATGTGTAAATGTTTGTTTCGTTCCATATTTTAACAATTATATTTTCAAATTTTGAACGATCCAATGATTTTGTCAAAATGTCCGCCAATTGATTTTCGGAGTTCACAGTTCTAAAAAATATTATTTTTTCTTCAAATGCTTCTAAAATTGAATAGCATTTGATCATTAGTGCTCTCAATTTCTTCTGACTACCCCCTGAACATATTTTTTGGGTTGAAATATTATCTTCCATTACATCCACAATCAACTTTTCTCCAAAAATTTCGTAATTCATATATTGTATTACTTTTATGGTGTCAAGGGTATCGAAGACTGCAATTATTTCTGCTGCAGTACTCGATGATGCATGGATAGTTTGCTTGGAGCAATTCCACTCCACCAAGTCTCCATAAGAAAATAACATAAATCCAGTTATCGATTTTGCCTTTTTAAGATTAGTTAATTCTATATTTGTGTCATCAACTTGGGGCGCATAAGAGGCATCAATATAAGCCTGTATACCATCCCCTTTTGATCTATATATTATATTATAATTTTTTGTAGTATTAACATATCTAAATATTATTTTTACATAATTTTTTAGAGTATCATTGGAGTTATTTTGAAAATGTGAGAAATAATTAACTGGGAATAATATATCCGGTCTTGTAAGTCTTGCTAAATATAGTAGTCCACCTATCATTGACCTATATTCAGTGTCATCTCTACCATTTTCTATTTTATCTATTTTTAAACCTGTCTCCATACGGGTGTTGGTATTTTTTAATTCCGAAATTCCAAATTTCTTCAACATTTTATTTATATGTTTGTATTGTGAGAGTATTATTGTGTTGTTTTTGATATTTCTAGCTATTTCTAAACCCACAAAAAATCTAGGATTATTTATTATAGTGATCGTAAAATCTTTTTGTAGTTCCTCATTTATTTTTGTAATGGATGTTTGCGAATTCGATGCAATTAATATGTCATCCACATAAATCAAAAAATATATTTTTTCATCATTATTAATTATGGTGTAAAAACATCTATCACTTTTTGTTTTAGTAAAGCCCATATCCCTTACTTTTGTATCCAATAGGTCATACCATGACTTGCTGGATGTCTTCAATCCATAAATCGATTTCTTTAATTCCAATATCTGATTCGAGTTAATATTTATACCCTCAGGTCTTCTTACAAAAATAGGTTTGATTATAGGTGAATTTAAATATGCAGTTTTTACATCATACTGCACCATTATTAATTTTTCTTTATTAACTATAGATAATAATGATCTTATAGTTCCTATCGATGCTACTGGGCCATGGGTTTCAGCAATATTATATTCAGTTCGATCTTTAAAACCTCTCGCCACAAGTCTTGCTTTTGGTTTTGGATTTCCAAACTCATCAAATTTAATTGTGAAAATCCATCTTGTATCAATAAGCTTTTGGCAGTCGTAGTCTACTATTTCCCATACCTTCATGTCATCGAGAGAATTAAATTCGTCATTTATGGCCCTGATCCAATCTTCCCTAAATGGGTTTGTTTCTATTTCAGAAAAAGTTTTCGGAATATTATCTTCTATATATGTTTTATTGTATCTTACATTAATATTAATAATTATGGGGTTAATTATCCCTAAATCGTATTCATAATCTGATGATTTTATTGTTAATGGTTTATTGTTTATCAATAGTGATTTTATATTTTGTGTTTCATCCATTTTGACATCACATGAAATGTATGATTTTGTATTGTAGGGGTCTTTGAGACAATATCCCGTATTTGTATAGCCCATCATTATATTTTTTTTCGCCCTATGTGCTAATTTCGGGTCAATTTTATTTTTTTGATTTGGCTTTTGCTTTTGTGATATTCTGTTTTCTAACTTCTATGGGAATATACCTATAAGTTAACGCTCCAAAAAACCTTAAGATTTCTTAAATTTGGTTTTATTCCATAGAACAGTTCATAAGGTGTTTTAAATCCCTCATTTGCCTTCGTAGGTGATCTATTAATTAAATAAGCCGCTGTTACTACAGCATAGGACCAATATTTTATGTCAAGGTTGGCATCGATTAACATGACCCGTACTCTCCTCATTAAAGTTTGATTTTGCCTTTTGGCAACACCATTCAATTCTGGAGAATATGGCACCACATGATCCATTGTTATGCCAACTTCATTACAATAATTTATTATTTTTGTATCGGTATATTCCTTGGCATTATCACATCTTATAGTTCCTATGGGATATTCAGGAAATTTATTCTTCATAGATACTATAATATTTTTAAATTCATTTGTCACCTGTCTTTTATTAGCTATAGGCATGACAAATGTGTACTTTGAAAAGTGATCTATGAAAGTTAAAATATATTTTTGGTTCGCCACAGAGGGCGTAAATGGACCCATAATGTCTGAGGACGCTATTTCCAATTTTCGAGTTGGTTTAGTTCTAATACCAGTATGACCCAATCTCGAATTATTGGCAATACAACATATCTGGCAATTTATAAAATCCTCATCCCTAAAATTCAGATTTTTGGGAATGCCAACCGCTAAAGTTTTTAACTTTTGCAGATATCTGGCATTTAAGTGTCCAAGTCTCCTATGTATTATCAACTTTTTTATTAATATTATTATTTGTTTGTGATTTATTGGGTGTTTTATCAATTTCATTATTTTCATTTATCATTTCTTCTTCTTCACCCCCCTTAGGTGATTCATTATTAGTATCATCATCCTGAATTTCTAATTCTACAGTAAAATCATCCCATTCATCATCTATATTTTGGGTGATGAGGGTACATATTATATTTGATACAGTATTATCAATATCATTATTTATTATTTTTTTTTATATTATTATTATTTTCAATATTATTATATATGTAAAATATTCCTTCTTGTTTCATTGCAGTTATAATTATTTCTGCATTCTCAATAAAATATTGTGAGAAGATGAGGAATTATCAACGGATCGAGATGACTAGAAACATATAAAACGAACCTAAACTACACACGACATCGAACAGAGACTAGACACACACATTACGAACACATAAATAAAAACACAATATTCACTTAATTTACGAACTTTTATTTCCACATAAAGTATGGTGGAGATGTTAACAAAATGAGTATTAAAAAGCGACTAGAGGCGTATGAATAAACATTATCACAGTTTGGTACAAAACACTAAAAATCACAGATTACAAAAATATATCAACAGTGTTACCACCACAAATGATACGTGAGAATAATAGTCATGAGTATAATTTAATTTGCTATAATTCTCACACGCCTCCTCAAATTATAATTATACGATTACGATAAAAAATGGTAAAAACAAATTATTAAATTGATAAGGTCATTAAAAACACAAATGACAAAGGTCAACAATAATACAAAAAGTTACGATAACAAATACTACACAGATGGTAAACATATACAATAAGTTACAATAAATTTAACATCTTACAAAATACATCAAATTTAGGCCTCGGGCAGCCCTTCGTAAATACATCAGCCAACTGTTGCGAAGTTGACACGTATGAATACTGATGTGAGGTATGCAGAACGAGGATCGAAAGAACTTGAGACTTTTGACTTTTAAGAAGTTTATTCCGCAACTAAAATATATTTTACAAACGAAAAAGTAAATGGCGAAGCAACAGCGATATGCGATCGAAAGTAGAAAAGTAGAAGGGGAAACACTTCGTGACTAGACTGTACGTGTGACATATATATATAGTGATCGTGATGATGATGATGAAGAATGAGTGAGGTGGGATTTCGTATCAACACCCCCCTGAAATTTTACCGAATAATTTCTTCATCATGTTCCCTGAAATCGAGTCAATAATTATTATTAAAAAAAATAAAAAAAAATTAAATATATATATAAAAAAAATACAAGTACAAAAATATATGCATAAAAAATTTCTAAAAATATTAATGTTGTTTGTTTATTCTTTCTGGTAACTTGGGTTGCTAAGAAAAAAATTTATTGCGCTGTGCTTCAAAATAAAATTGGTAAAAATAAATTAGTATAAAATAAACAAATATATAAAATATGGTAACATGCATGCAATAAATGAACACTATCGTGTATATAAATATTATATGGTATATGTATGTAAATAAAAAAAATAAAAAATTAAAAAAAAATTAAAAAATGGTAACATGCATAATTATTAAAGTATATCGACTAACACCTACATTTCCGCTCGTATAATTCGAGTCGACAGAAAAAAAGAAAAAAAGGAAAAATATTCACGAACATATATACGAATGAAATAAAAATAGTAAAAGAAGGTGATAGAATAAATATGATAAAAGGTTTTTCCATTTGCGGGTTCAATGAATTCGAGCGTACGTTGCGTATTTTATCTTAAAAGTAACATGAATAAGATTGCAGAATAATATTCGTTGCATCGTATATTATCTTTTCGTACGTTGTATTTGTATTTTTGAGTTCAGATATTCCGAATTTTTTCATCATTTTCTCTATATGTTTATACTGTGAAATTGTTATGGTGTTATTTTGTATATCCCTGACAATTTCTAGACCTACAAAAAATTTTGGATCATTCGTAATTGTTATTGTAAAATCTTTTTGAAGTTCTTCGTTAATTTTTGTAATGGCAGATTGTGAATTTGATGCTATTAATATATCGTCTACATAACTCAAAAAATATGTTTTTTCATTTTCATTTTTCATGATATATAAGCATCTATCACTCTTTGTTTTTTCAAATCCCATTTCTTTTACTTTCGTGTCCAACAAGTCGTACCACGATTTGCTTGAGGTTTTTAAACCATAGATTGATTTTTTTAGTTCGAGTACTTGGTTTCTATTGATATTTATGCCTTCTGGTCTTTTAACAAAAATTGGTTTTATGATGGGCGAATTTAGGTAGGCTGTTTTTACGTCATATTGTACCATTATAAGTTTTTCTTTGTTGACGATTGATAATAATAACCTAATTGTACCTATAGATGCTACAGGTCCATGTGTTTCTGCTATGCCATATTCTGTCCGATCTTTAAAACCACGTGCTACAAGTCTGGCTTTGGGTTTTGGGTTGCCAAATTCGTCGAATTTTATCGTAAACACCCACCTAGTATCAATTAATTTTTGACGATCATAATCTATCACTTTCCATACTTTCAGATCATCGAGGGAACTAAATTCGTCATTAATGGCTTTTGTCCATTCTTCTCTAAAAGGATTTGTTTCAATTTCAGAGAATGATTTTGGTATATTCTCTTCGATGTAAGCCATATTATATTTCATTCTAACATTCATAACTACAGGATTTATTATTCCTAAATTGTATTCATAATCTGCCGATTTTATTGTAAGAGGTTTTTTATTAATTAAGAGTGATTTTATATTTTGGGTTTCATCTACTTAACGTCGCATGATATATATGATTTTGAATTATATGGATCTCCCAAACAATATCCTGTATTCGTGTATCCCATTAATATGCTTTTTTCTGCCCTATGTGCCAATTTCGGGTCAATTTTGTTTTTTGACTTGGACTTTGCCTTTGTGGCATTTTGTTTTCTAACTTCGATGGGTATGTGCCTATAGGCTAATGCACCAAAAATTTTTAAATTTTTTAGATTTGGTTTTTTACCATAAAACAATTCGTATGGGGTTTTATATCCTTCATTTGCTTTAGTTGGGGATCTATTGATTAAGTAAGCTGCTGTTACGACAGCATAGGACCAATACTTTATATCGAGATTAGCATCAATTAACATGGCCCTTACTCTCCTCATTAATGTTTGATTTTGCCTTTCGGCAACACCATTCAATTCAGGAGAATATGGAACCACATAATCCATTGTTATGCCTGTTTCTCTACAGTAATTTAATATTTTTGTATCCGTATACTCTTTTGCATTATCGCATCTTATTGTTCCTATAGGATATTCTGGAAATTTATTTTTCATAGACATTATGATATTTTTAAATTCGGTTGTCACCTGATTTTTATTGGCTATGGGCATGACAAATGTATATTTCGAAAAGTGGTCTATGAATGTTAGGATGTATTTTTGATTGGCTACAGAAGGTGTGAACGGGCCCATGATGTCAGATGAAGTTATTTCGAGTTTCCGAGTGGGTTTAGTTCTTATCCCTGTGTGACCTAGTTTTGAATTATTGGCTATACAGCATATTTGGCAATTAACAAAATCTTCATCTCTAAAATTAATATTTTCGGGTATTCCTATTGCTAAATTTTTTAATTTTTGTAAGTATCTGGCATTTAAATGTCCTAATCTCCTGTGTATTATTAATTTTTTATTTGTGTTATTATTATTCTTAGGTTCATCTATTTCATTATTTTGACTGGGTTCATTTATTTCTGTTTCGTCACCCCCCTGGGATTGTTGGGTATTTTCATTTTCCTCAATGATTTCCATTTCTACTGTGAAATCATCCCATTCATCATTAGTATTTTGGGTGACCGGGGCACATATTACATTTTTTTTTTATCCATATAATCTTCATTATCTATTTTTTTTTTTTATCATTTCTCTCGACGTTATAGTATATATAAAATATACCCTCTTCTTTTTTGGCAGTTATTATTATTTCCTCTGTTTCAATAAAATAAATGTTTGCTATTTCTTTTTGTTGGTCGATGTTAATTATACCTGTATTAGTTATTTTTATGGCCGAGATAATATCCAAATTTAAGTCCGGCACATAATGAACGTCTTTTAGTTCTATCAATGACTGATTTTTTTGGAATTTTCAATTTTTATGATCATTCTACCCGTATGTGTAGCATATAAAAATGTGTTTTTACCCGCACATTGTAATTTAATGGGTGTTATAAATTTTTTTACATCTATTAATTTACTTAGATCGGAAGTTAAGTGGACTTCTGCAGCTCCATCAAGAATCGCTCTATTATTTAATATTTCATAATTTTCCTCTAAATTTTGTTTATTTTCTCGAGTTAATTCATTCAACAACCAATTTTCATTATTATTAAATTTTTTTACCATACAGGACATTTTTACCTGTTGGTCCGAATTCTCCTTTTTATTACTATTGGATGAATTTGGATTTGTTTTCGGTGGGTAATTTCCCTGACTATTATTATTTGTATTTCCATTGCTACTATTACCTTGATTATTGTTATTCATACAATTCTGGGCTATGTGTCCAAATTGGTCACATTTGTAGCATTTGGGATTATTACGGTTATTGTTTCCGTTATTCCCTCTGTAATTATTTCCTCTATAGTTAGAGTTTCCCCTGTAATTATTTCCTCTATAGTTACCACCGTTATTATTATTACCATTACTATTCGTATTATTATTATGGGTTTGTTCTGATGAATTGCTATTATTATTATTACCATTTTGACCATTATTATTGAAACCATTTCTATTCCCATTTCTATAATTATTATTTTGGTTTCTATAATTGTTTCTACCTCGATAGTTGCCATTAAATCTTCCTCTATAATTATACTTATAGTTATTTCCATTCGTATTATTATTATTTCTATTCGTATTATTATTATTATTATTTCCATTATTATTCTTTTTTAAAATTTGGTCCCTATACTTTTGGTCTGAGTCCTCCCTTAATATTCTCTTGAAATTATCTAAATTCTTTTCGTTAGGAGGTAAACTTTCATATTGTATTTTTGCAATTTGTTGTTCATAACACAATGCTAACTGTAAATTCTCTAATTCTTCATTCTCGGTGACTTCTTTACCACTGTCTCTTACATCGGTTACGAGTTCGTCCCATTTTTTTAAGAATCCTTTCATGTTTCCGCCTGGTTGAAATCTGAATTCTAACCATTTTGCCTTAGCCATATTAGCTGTAACTGAGGTTTTGGTCCCATAAATATTATCTAATTTTTTGAGCATTAAAATTGCGGTGTTACAATCTCGTATTTGTTTCGTTATTTCATTGGACACTCTTTCTAAGACAAACGCTTTGGCATTGTCCTGCATTTTGCAGTAATTTAACATTTCTTTATTTGGCCGAAAATTTAGATCATCAATGTTTTCAATATAGGATTGTAAGAATTCGCTTTCCCCAAAGATGTCGTAATATCCCGCACCTCGGATGGCTGATATGATCATTCTACGCCAATCCAAATAATATTTGCCATTAAAAACTTTTCCGAGTGGGGCTTGGATAGGTTTAATTTCGTTCGGGGATGCCATTTTTTCTTTTACTTTTGTAAAACCTAATAAATTTTCTTCTCTATTACAAACGGCTATATATTTTTTATTTTCGTTCGTTTCTTTTTCTAATTTTTCTATTAAATTTTCTTTTTCACAATTTTCCTTTATATCCAGTTTTTCTAAATTTATTTAATCAAAGAATCTGTTCATAAATTTTTCCTTCGATTTAGCAGAACTATAAATTCTGTTCGAAAAATAATTTACTGAAGATTCTGAAATTACAATATATTTAAGGCTACTGATGTCTTCTATTCTCCCGGATATATCTATTACAAAGGACTCTAATACAATTTCACCCGTGAAATATTTAACGTGGGGTAAATTATAGATTTCAGTTTTTAAATCAACTACTCTCTCTCCCTCAAACTTTTTAACCAATTCTTCTAAATCTTCTTTTTAATACTGTATTCACCAATTTTGGATTCAGACAAATTTATTATTTGGGACATGTACTTTTTTCTTTTTTATTTAATTTTGGGACCTTACTTCAAATACAATTTACAAAGTACGAAAAAATAAATGATTTCAATAAATATTACCTTACAATAGTTTCTCTTTTGATTTCTGCTGTGTTTTATTGATGATTTATCTTTTCTTCGCTGTTGACCTTGGTACTTCCTGCTTTAATTTTAGTTGTAGGTTGTCCGAAAAAGTTGGGTCTTCGATGTTGGATCTCGGTTGAGTCCTCGATGACGGGAGCAGGTTTCCGTTGGTTGTTCTCTTGATCTCGTTGGCGGTCCCTCTGGTTTCAGCGTTCGTTGACTTCCAGTAATGGCCGTTATTTGAGTCCGGAACTTCAGCTATTCTTCAAATTTAAATTTTGATTTTTTCAAGATAAATTCAAATTCGAGATACTTTCTCGAAAAACACGATAATTTTTCGTGTATTATTTAACAAAAAAACATAAAAAATTTTACGCACAGCAGTAAATCAAATTTTCAAAAAATAATTAATTCATCAGTTTAAATTTTTTAAGTCTCTCCTCAAAGTTCTACCGTAGCGATGGCTACCATGATGTGAGGTATGCAGAACGAGGATCGAAAGAACTTGAGACTTTTGACTTTTAAGAAGTTTATTCCGCAACTAAAATATATTTTACAAACGAAAAAGTAAATGGCGAAGCAACAGCGATATGCGATCGAAAGTAGAAAAGTAGAAGGGGAAACACTTCGTGACTAGACTGTACGTGTGACATATATATATAGTGATCGTGATGATGATGATGAAGAATGAGTGAGGTGGGATTTCGTATCAACAAATACTTAAAGTCTAAATTTACGTGATTGCACACAAAACAGTACTTCACGTCCACATGTTTCGATCTGCGAGTGTTCCATTTTCCAGAGTGCAAGATAGCCAGACAACTCTGATTGTCTTCGTAAATTACAGCTCTGTCATCAACTTGAATGCAAAAATCACTTAATAGATACTTCAACCAAATTGACTCAGTGGTAGCATCGCAAATGGCGATCAACTCACTTTCAGTGCTAGACAGAGCTATTGTTGGCTGTTTCTTACTGGACCAGGACACCAGCGACCCATAAACAAAGACACAGTAACCCGAGATAGACCGTCTTGTGTTAACACAGTTACCCTAATCGGCATCCGAATATGTTTCGATTATATTGCCGTTATTATTAAGTTCATATGAATATACCAATTTTTTGTCTTTTGTAGTCATTAAATATTTAAGAACTCTCAATAAGTATTTGAAATGTTCGTCTGTGGCGTAACTGGGTACGATATTGCACTTTACGTTAATTCCAAGATATTTATTTACTTCTCCCAGGTCTTTACTTTTGAATTTTTGATTAATTTTATTTTTAAAATATTTTATTAAATTATTATTGTTTGAGCTGATGATTATATCATCTACATACGTTATTAAGTATAAAATATTCGACCTATCCTGATATATATATAAGCAATCATCAACTTTGCCTGGTACAAAATTTAATGTTAACAGAAATTCGTGGAACATAGTGTTCCAGATTTTGGGCGACTGTTTTAACCCATATATGGATCTATTTAATTTAAGTACATTATTATTTCGGTCACAAGATTTTTCGATACCTTCAGGAATTTCTAAGTAAATGTTTTCAGTCACTTTTCCATTTAAAAAGGCACTACAGATATCGATTTGTTGAATGAAAAATTTATAACGATTACTAATGGCTAGGAGGGTTTGTACTGTGGACAATTTGGCAACAGGTGCATAAATGTTCTTAAAATTAAATCCCCTTCGTTGCTGGAAACCCCTCGCAACAAGTCGGGCTTTATATAGTACATTTCCCAAAGAATCATATTTCTTAGTAAATAACCACCTGCATGTGATTGTCGGAACTGTAATTGGTTGTCTCACAACCTTCCAAGTATCGTTGGTTGTAAGTGCTCCAATTTCATCTTCAATAGCCTTCTTCCACAGATTTGCATTCGGAGATTTCAGCGCATCCTTGAATGTTGCCGGACAATCACTTTCAGTTTGAATAGCAATATTATAACAAGTGTGTATTACATCCTCATAATCAAAATTGAACACATTATTACTACATGATGGAACATTTATGTCTCCATCTACTTCTATATTCTCCACATTAGTACTATCAACCTCTCTCATAATTATGCCATTTTTATTATATTTAGTTTTATTATTATTAATACTATCTTCAAAGAATTCAACATCTCTAGATAGATGCAATTTCTGTTTAGCCTCGTCCAATAACTTATAACCGGCCAGAGCGTAGCCTATCATTTTTAATTTCAAACTTTTAGGATCAAATTTACTGAATTGTGCGAGTAGTTTAACATGTAAGCGTCGCAGCCAAACACTTTTAATTTATTATAATTGAATTTTGTGCGATGCCATCTTTCATATGGAACAAAATCTTTTAGAGTAGGGCATCTATTTATTATAAAAACTGAGCACATTACAGCTTCGTTCCAATAAATTTTGTCCAGACTGCTTTCATATATTAGAGTCCTAGCACGTTCACACAGCGTGCGATTCATCCTCTCTGCTTTACCATTCTGCTGAGGGCAGTGGCCTACTGTGGGTTCCAATTGAATCCATTTTTCCACACAAAATTCATGAAAATTTACATTTAAATATTCAGTGCCCCGGTCACACCTCAAACGTTTAATATTCATATTGAATTTATTTGTTACTAATTCACTATATTCTCTGAATTTCCCTAATACCTCTGTTTTATTATTTAACATATAAACAAATGTGAAATTTGTAAAGTCGTCAATGAAAGTTAAAAATATTTTTTATTATTATATGACACAGGATTAATTGGTCCACATAGATCAGTATGGATGAGATCCAGTGGCCTCCTACTGTTTTTATCGTGGCGTTCAAAATTTTTGCTATGTTGTTTCCCCATGACACAGGGCTCACACAACAATCGCTCATGAGACTCAATTTTGGGTATTAGACCTTTGTTCGACATTAATTTTACATCATTAAGATTTAAATGAGCAAGACGTTTGTGCCACAACTCCATCTTTATTTTGTTTCTATTTTCGGTTAAATTACATGTTTCTATTACATTACGGTAAAATTCTATTTTATATAAATCAGAAGGAGTACTTTTCCCGGTCATTATTACTTTATTATTTATTTTTATGTCTACCAAATCCTCTTTAAAAATTGTAACACAACCAGACTGGGCTAACAGTTTTACCGATAATAAATTGGTTGGTAGATCCATTGCATATCGTACATTATGTAAGTTTATCTCAGTGCCAGAAAGAGTTTTTAATTTAACAGTACCTACAGCCGAAATCATCAGAGATACACCTTTCTTGGCAACCATTACAGGCATAGGGTTATTTAATTTAATAACTTCAGAAAAAAGTGACATATCATTGACAATATGAGTGGTACAACCAGAATCCAATATAAATGAAACACGAAGTGATTTCAGATTTCCACACATCATGACAGAACTATCAGTATTTAAAGAGAAATTATAACCAGTCTCAGAACTTTCATGAGACACATCATTATTCAAACCATCATTATCATCAGGCGAGACATTATAAGACTGAGAGTTCCTGTTAGAGTTATTGTTAACATTGGATCAATTAAGATTTCCAGATCCACTATTATTCTTTGAGTAACAGTTACGGGACATATGACCTAACTTTTTGCAAAAGTGGCATCGAACATTATAATTACTACGATATGTATTAGAGTTTCCATTATTACTGTCGACATTGTTACTATTATTATTCCTATAACCATTAACTAATGATCCTGTATCGTACATACTATCCTGACTACCATTTCCGTTCGATGTACTATTCCTACTATCACTGTTACTCAAGTCACAGCTTCTGAAATTACGACCGTTGAAATTGCCTCGATGATTACCACGAAGGTTTGAATTAAAATGATTAAAATTATTATTATGATAATTGCGCTGACTATTAAGACCAAAAGCATTCTCTTCAGCAGAAACAATTTCTGAAGAAGGGTTTTGATTTGGTGATGATACATGTTTGAGTGATGGTTTATCAAGATTTAATTCACGTTGAAAATTAATTAATTTACCAAAGACGAAATCCCATGATACATTTTCGGCGTCCTCTAACACAATTTTAACAGGATGGTAATCAGCTGGTAATGATCTCAGCAACACCAAAATGAATTGTTTTATCGTAGACATATCACCCAATTCAGCAATCCGCCGACACTCAGCACGAAATTCTAGGAGATATTTCTGCAAATCAGCACCCATGATAAAGCATTTCGAGTAGAGTTTAGATCGCAAGTGAACAAGAGTTTGATCGTTTTCAGCGCCGGACAAATTTGTTAAGGCCTTGTACATTGCATTTGCCGTATCGTACATCTGTATGATCTCAATAAAATGATCATCAACATAATTAGAAATGAAGAACATGGCCTTGGCATTTTTAACCTCCCAGGCATCATTACGACTACGACCAGATGGAACAGCACTATGAACAATATCAAATAAAGATTCCTTACGTAATAGAAGATCGATCCGGAATTTCCATGTCCTACCATTTTTGTCGTTGAATGGTTCTACGTTCCATTTTCTTTCACCATACATCTCGCGAGAATATCAAAGTTGCACAGTAACAATAAATCAGCAACGAAAAATTACGTTTCAGGCACAGAGCCACAGCGAGCAAGCAATTTAAGAGTGATGGAAGCAGCAAATTTCTGGCCTGTATAGCATTTATGCATACACAAATTAGTAAAATAACATGAACAATTACCAGGCAACTAATTGCTGTCAAACTCTGCATCAGTTGAACAATGGGAACCGCATGGTCTGCTTCTAGTTATGAGCAACTGACGTGCTGGGCCCATAACCTGTGAGATTATCAAACTTAATTACTCATAACTGAGCCACACACACGATTCTGATGAATCAAGATGAACACCAAATAGATAATTGAACTACAATGTGTATTACCTTTATGTGAGAATAATAGCAAATTATTTTATACGTTGACTTATTATTCTCGCACATCACATGTTGTGGCAACACTGTTTTTGTTGTTATTATTAATCTGTGATATTTGTGTTTGTAACTCAACTGTGATTATATGTTTTGTATGCCTTCTCGTCGCTCATCAACCTTCGTAACATCAACATGTCCGCTACTATTATGTGGAATAAAATTCGTGAAATAGTGAATATTTAGTCTTTTTATTTATGTGTTCGTAATGTGTGTTTCTAGTCGTCGTTCAATCTTTTCATCAGTGTAGGTTTTGTTGTTGCTTTTCGTGTAGTTCAATCCGTTGGCAGTTCGTATTTTCTCACAGGTTATGGGCCCAGTTACCTGGATGTCAACGTGGTCGCCATTGTTCTGAGTCTTCAAAGTTGTGCTGTCGAATTCTGCTCGCCACTCCCAAGTAGTACCATGCTTCTTAATTCATTTTTCATTGTTTGATATGTTCGCTTCTCGATGTTCCTGTGATCTCGTTCGTGTTGAATCGTTGGTCGGCGTATCTGATAGTTGCTGAAATTGCTGTTTTGCGGTGCAACTGATCGTCGTAACCTGTAAACGAGATGGACGCGAGAAAGAAGAATTCGATTGAGCCGTTCAATGGGCAGAATGGTCGAACATGGAAGTTTAGAATGGAGCTGCTGCTGGCAAAGGAGTCATTAAGTAATATAATTGTTGATTCTTTGCCTACTGTTTGTAATAGGGGAGATGCCTGGTCCAAGGAGAACGCGAAGGCGATGTTCCTGATAGCCAACAACGTGACAGATGAATATTTGGAGATGCTTCAGACGTACACTACGGCGAAGGAGATGTTCAACGTGCTCACGAACCTGATTGACAACGGAAACGACCAAACACTCATGGATTTACGAGGTGAATTGTACACAAAACGGTATGTTTCTGGTTCTGATTTGCAGAAGTATCTGCTTGATTATCGTGCCCGTTGTAGACGATTAACCGAATTGGGAGACCTGACAACCACAAGGCAATTTGTATTGGTATTGCTGCGATCGCTGCCTGCAGAGTTTCGTCCGATCAAAGTGGTGATAGAGGATGCAGAAGTCGTCACCTGGGATGCTGTGTTTATGAAGCTAAACAACTTCCAGCGTGAGCTATCATCTGATAGTAAGTCGACAGTGAGAGGTAACTCTCTGAATTCTGCATCCCAAAAACCTTCATCAGTGGCTGTCACTGGTGAGGAGAATGTGTTTTTCGGTAATCATTACAGTATCGGACGAAATTCAGGTAATAATAATAATAATAATAACATAGTAATCGTTTTAATCGTGGTAGGTCCCAAAATCGAAATAATAATCGTGGTTTCAATCGAGGTAGAAATAATAATCATAATAATAATAATTTTTATAACTCATCTTCCAATAATGAAGGTCGAAATAGTAATAATAATCACAATTTTAACTCACAAAGCAATAATAATAATAGTTTTAATGGAAATGGTCGTAGTTCTGGTGCTGACAATGGACATTCAAATATTAAATGTCATTTTTGTAATAAGATTGGACATATAGCACGAA
Organism: Ericerus pela; assembly: GCA_011428145.1. Classification (NCBI taxonomy): domain Eukaryota; kingdom Metazoa; phylum Arthropoda; class Insecta; order Hemiptera; family Coccidae; genus Ericerus; species Ericerus pela. The sequence continues at coordinate 48,545 of WOFM01000596.1, forward strand.
ATTGCTATGCTAAAAATCGAAATAATAATAATAATGACGCTTGTAATAGTAATTATAATAACGGAAATCGTTCTAATGACCATGTTTCCAATAATAATAATAATAATAGAAGTTCTGCACAGATGTGCAATGAAAATTTTAATGGTAATGACGATTGCTCAAATGTGGGTTATAGTTTCACAGTAAATAATAGTAATAATAATAATAACAAAATTGATGAGTTCTGTAATGCAAAGGGAGATGTAAATTTGATGCCTCGAACCACATTCGTAGTAGACAGTGGATGTACAATTCACATAATTAACGATATAAGCCTATTCAGTGACTACATTGATTTAATTAAACCACATAGTATCTGTGTTGCGAAGAAAGGAGTTTCTTTGTCCGTTACATCGGTTGGTACAGTAAAATTAAAATTATTAAATGGAATAGTAATTGAATTGAAAAATGTTAGATATGCTCGGGAGCTGCCGCAGAATCTGCTATCGGTAAAACGAATGAGCAAGTCGGGTTTTGATACCCTGTTTAAAGAGGAATCTGTCGATGTCATCCAACGCTGCAGTGGAAAAATAGTGACCACTGATGTTAGCGCAAATTCAGATCTTTACACCATTGATTTTTTGAAAATGACTAGTCAATCGTGTAATCTGACATTGGAGGATGAGTCGAGCCCACTGACTGTGTGGCATAGGCGACTTGCTCATCTGAATGTGAACGATGTTAAGTTGTTGTCAAACAGAGGTTTAATACCGAACGTTGACTCCAACCGCAGATTGCTGTGTGAGCCCTGCGTGATGGGGAAACAGAGCCGAAAACCGTTCTTGAGGCATGAACGAAAAACTAGTAAGCCTCTGGAATTGGTACATACTGATCTCTGTGGTCCTATAAATCCTCCTGCATATAAAGGAGCGAAATACTTTATGACATTTATAGATGACTATTCAAACTTTTGTTGTGTGTACCTGTTGACAAGTAAGACGGAAGCCTTTTCAAAATTTAAAGAATATCACGAGATGGTCTCGAATAAATTTGGCTATAACGTAAAGAGACTTCGTTGTGATCGCGGCACAGAATACTTGAACACTACCTTCCAGTCATATTGTACTGAGAAAGGAATTGTGGTTGAACCTACGGTTGGTGGCTGTCCACAGCAAAATGGAAAAGCTGAAAGGATGAACAGGACGCTATGTGAAAGGGCAAGGACGCTGTTATTCGAGAGTGGTCTTGATAAGATATTTTGGTCGGAAGCCATATTGTGCTCCGCCTATATCGTGAACAGATGCCCCACAAACAAGGATTTTGTTCCGTATGAAAGGTGGTTTAATGAAAAATTTGACTATAAAAAATTAAAAACGTTTGGATGCAACGCATATATGTTGTCATTCAAACATGACTCTAATAAGTTTAAAAATAAAAGTGAAAAGTTGATAATGGTAGGATATTCTCCATGTGGTTACAGATTGTTGGATGTAAATGCTAAGGAGATACGTCTGTCGCGAGATGTTGAGTTTTTTGAAAATAAAATAGATGATAATAATATAAATAAATATACTAAAGATGATGATATTTTCACAGAAGTCACGGAATCAAACTTAGAAAATATTGAAGTTGATGGTGACTTGAATTTAGATTGTCTTCCACAGGAAACGACTGAACGTGATGAAGTAGCGAGCAATATATATCTTGCTGAGGATGGCGTCCCTTTGACGTTTGAGGAGGCGAATGCTGCACCGGACAGTCTGATGTGGAAGGATGCTATTTCTTCGGAAATAAGTGCCCTGAATTCCAATCAGACTTGGCGGGTGACCAAACGTCCAAAGGAAGCCCCCACCATCACGTGTCAGTGGATTTTTAATAAAAAATATGATATTAATAATGATGTGTTATATAAAGCTAGATTAGTTGCCAGAGGATGCCAACAGAAGAAGGGCTTCAATTTTAATGAAGTGTATGCGCCAGTGGCGAAACTTTCGACTGTCAGGACCCTCTTGGCTGTTAGCAATAAATTAAAATTTCACATAGAACAAATTGATATATGTAGTGCCTTCCTGAATGGAATTCTTTCGGAAGATGTGTATCTTGAGATACCCAAGGGATAGAAACTAAAATTGATAGGCATAATAATGTTTTAAAATTGAATAGGTCTATCTATGGTCTAAAGCAGTCGCCCAAGGTATGGAACAAGTTGTTCAACGAGTTCCTTGTTGCTCTTGGCTTTGTGCAGAGTATGGCGGATGACTGCTTGTATATATATAAAAATAAAAGTGATGGGACTGTAGTCTTTTTACTCACATATGTTAACGATGTCCTGATTAGCTCAAATAACAAAACACAAATCACATTTTTTAAAAATGAAATAAATAAAAGGTTTAAGTGTAAGGATCTGGGAAAGGTCAAGAAATATTTAGGTTTGAATATCAATCATAATCGTGAAGATGGCGTACTGGAAATTGAGCAGAGGGGTCTCATTGAGTCTGTTGCTAGGCGTTTTGGCGTTGATAACTGCGCACCGACCTACACACCCATTGACCCCAAACTCCAATTGGACAGGGATCTCAATGCGTGTGATAGTGTACTCAACAACAACTATCAACAGCTCGTGGGATGCCTAATGTATCTGATGCTAGGATCACGGCCCGATATTTGCTTTGCAATATCGTATTTTAGCCAATTCTCCAGTTATGCCACTGACGAACATTATAAATACTTATTGAGAGTACTTAAATATTTAGTTACAACAAAAGATAAAAAATTAATATTTTCTAATGAACATGATAATAACGGCAATATTTTAGAAACTTTTTCTGATGCCGATTGGGGTAACTGTATCACCACAAGACGGTCTGTCTCCGGTTACTGTGTCTTTGTTTATGGATCACTGGTGTCCTGGTCTAGTAAAAAGCAACCAACTGTAGCACTATCTAGCACTGAGAGTGAGTTGATTGCAATATGCGATGCTACCACTGAGTCGATCTGGTTGAAGTATCTGTTAAGTGACTTTTGCATTCAGATTAATAACAGAGCTGTGATTTATGAAGATAACCAGAGTTGTCTGGCTCTTCTGCACTCTGGAAAGTGGAATACTCGCAGATCCAAACATATAGACGTAAAGTACCGTTTTGTGTGCAATCACGTAGATATAGATTTTAAGTATTCGTACGTACCGACTTCGCGACAGTTGGGGGACGTTTTCACGAAGGGCTGCCCGAAGCCCAAATTTGATATGTTTTGTAAACTGTTAAAATTAATGTAACTTTTTGTATATGTTTACCATTTGTGTTGATATTTTTTTATGTTGTAAATTTGTTGTGTTATTGTTGACCTTTGTCATTTGTTGTTTTTAATGACTTTATTAATTTAGAAAATTTGTTTAATAGTATTTTTTGACTTTATCGTATAAATATAATTTGAGGAGGCGTGTGAGAATAATAGCAAATTATTTTATACGTTGACTTATTATTCTCGCACATCACATGTTGTGGCAACACTGTTTTTGTTGTTATTATTAATCTGTGATATTTGTGTTTGTAACTCAACTGTGATTATATGTTTTGTATGCCTTCTCGTCGCTCATCAACCTTCGTAACATCAACATGTCCGCTACTATTATGTGGAATAAAATTCGTGAAATAGTGAATATTTAGTCTTTTTATTTATGTGTTCGTAATGTGTGTTTCTAGTCGTCGTTCAATCTTTTCATCAGTGTAGGTTTTGTCGTTGCTTTTCGTGTAGTTCGATCCGTTGGCAGTTCGTATTTTCTCACACTTTACAATATTTGGCGATTTTGTTGTGCTGAAAAAATTTCATTTTTTGTAGCTCCTCTGATTTACCATCGTACTCTCTGCTTGAATTTTGAATCATGTTGTCCGAAAAGAGTTTGGTCTTCGATGAAGTGGATCGCTGTTGGATCCTCGATGACAAGAGCAGATTTCCTCTGGTGGTTCACTGGATCTTTTTGGCGGTCCTTTCTGGATTTTGCGTTTGATGATTTCCAGGATCGGCCATTATTAAGTCTGGAACAAGTCAGCTTCGATATACCATTTTTTCAAATAAAGAATTTACGAAAATAACAAATTAAAATTCGAGTATTACTTCTCGAAAAACACAATAATTATATTCGTGTGATTTTTTACCAAAAAAACAAAAATTCCCACACAACAGTAAATCAATTCAAAAAATAAGTCTGCATTTAATTTCAAATTTTTTACAAGTCTCTCCTCAAAGTTCTACCGCAGTGATGGCTACCATGATGTGAGGTATGCAGAACGAGGATCGAAAAAGAACTTGAGACTTTATTTTACTACAACATTTATTAGCAGACTGAAATATATTTCACAAGTAAAATATGAAATGGCGAAGCACAGCATTATCGGTAATGGAAAGTAGGGGAAGCGATTCGTGAACATGGTAGAGTGTATATGAGAATATGCTCCTCATGACCTCGCTCATAGTCGATATATTTAGCCGTAATGAGGTCACTGCTTGTGACGTCAACCACTATAGCTGATTGTATATTCGTATTTTAACTGTCAGTTAGTTGATCTCCAAATGTTGTTACGTGAACATAGAATAAAATGAGATCTTAAAAACTGAATCTTTTACTTATTGTGTTGACTACAAATTTAGTGTTTCTTCAATGGTGTTTGTTTAATATCATCGCTGGTTGTTGTTCTTATCCGATTAATGTGAAATCTTTCATATTAGTGATCGCCACTTTCTCACAGGTTATGGGCCCAGTCATTGTACTTGAAGAGGCTGCCATTGTGATGTCTGAGCAAAATTGTGCTGCAGAAACTTGCCAAGTAACCGTCATTCAATTTTAAATTCTCTTTGTTTGATCCTGATGTAAACGGTATTCTCAAGCTGTATTTCTAGTTCGTTCCTGTTCATTTTCGTGTAATTTTTGGCTGTCTGCCTATGATATTTTTTCGTCGCTGATTTCTGCTGTTTGCTGTGCAACTGTTAACAAAAATGGAACGTGAGATGAAATTGATGCTGGAACCATTCAACGGAGATAATGGGCGTACTTGGCAATACCAGATGGACCTGCTGCTTCAAAAAGAAGGTTTATATAGTGTTGTACATAATTCTGTTCCATCGGGTAGGAATTGTACTGAGGAATGGGAAAAGCTGAATTCGAAGGCGATGTTTCACATTGCTAATAATGTTGCTGACAACTTCATCGAGGCAATCCAGACTTACGATACGGCAAAAACAATGTTTCAGGCAATTGTGCAGCTTGCTGGAAAGGACAACAACATGACGATGATTGAGCTGAGATCCAAGATGTACTCAATGCGATTTAAGCCTGGTGATAAGTTGAAGGACTATTTGATGGAATTTCGGTCTGTTACTCGACGTTTGGCTGAAATGGGTAAGACAACGTCTGTAAAACAATGTATTTTAACTATGATGAGATCGTTGCCAAGTGATTTCCATCCTCTGAAATTAATGATGCAGGATGCTGACAATCTATCGTGGGAAGTTGCGATTGGAAAGGTTATTAATTTCCAACGTGAACTGGACCTCGAAAAGATGTCAAGAAGCTTGCCTTCCACTCCTGATGCATCAAATCCAAAACCTTCATCAGGAAGTGTTCCTGGTGAAGAGAATGCTTTTTTCAGTTCGAATTATAATTCACGTGGATGATATCACAATAAATTTAGGGGCGAATTACCGTAATTTTAGAAATCATGGTGGTTTTAGGAATAGTAATGTTAATGATCAGCGTAATCGTAGTCAGTCAAATAATAATAAAGGCAACAATTCTAGTAATAATAATTACTCAGGTTCGTTTAGTAATCAGAATTCGAATCAAAATTATAATAATAACATTCGATGTCATTTCTGTAATAAACATAGACACATAGCTAGAAATTGTTATACTAAAAATAATGATCGATCCATAAACAGAGGGAAAAATAAAATGAACAGTAATAATAGTAATAATAATGGAAACAATAATTCAGTCATATAATGTTTTTAACGATAATAATAATAATAATGAATGTTCTGAGATCGATTTGACTTTCTTGGTACCTGATTAGGGTCTTATTTCGAAAGTTTCTGTACCACCACATATTGTTTTTATGTTAGATTCAGGATGTACTTCATATATTGTGAATGATATTTCATTATTTTCTGAATATATTATGTTGACAAAACCTCAGTCGATAATGTTTGCCAAAAAGGGCATTGAACTTGTTGTTTCAGCTGTTGGTACTGTGAAATTAAAAACTGAAAATGGAATTAATATCACATTAAAGAATGTTAGATTTGCTAAGGACCTTCCGACCAATCTTCTCTCAGTCAAATGTATGGCAAGAGCTGGATGTAGGTCTGTATTTGAGGAAGAGTCTGTTAATGTAATAAGTAACAAAACTAATAACGTAATTAAAACCGGGAAAAGTAATTTAACAAATTTATATACAATAACTTTTTATAATAACATAACTGAATCATGTAATTTGACACGAAATATAAATAAAAATCCTTTGGAGTTATGGCATAAGCGACTTGCGCATTTGAATAATAATGATGTCAAGCTGTTATCTAATAAAGGTCGTATTCCTAATATGTCTGATAATCAGGAAATATTTTGTGAACCCTGTATTATGGGAAAACAACATAAAAAACCTTTCGACAGACATGAACAAAAAACAAAAAGTCCGTTGGAATTAGTCCATACTGATGTTTGTGGTATAATAAATCCAGTGTCGTATAATGACAAGAAATATTTCTTAACGTTCGTTGATGATTATTCGAATTTTTGTTTTGTATATCTGCTGAATAACAAAACTGAGGTATTGTCAAAATTTGTTGAATATCACAAATTGGTTTCTAATAAATTTAATACAAATGTAAAGAGATTACGGTGCGATCGTGGTACCGAATATATAAATTTACAGTTTAAAGCATATTGTGTTAAGAAAGGAATTTCCATTGAACCCACTGTTGGTGGATGTCTTCAGCAAAATGGTAAAGCTGAACGATTGAATCGTACTCTTGGAGAGAGGGCCAGAACTCTCATATATGAAAGCAGCCTGGATAAAATTTACTGGAGTGAGGCTTTATTGTGTGCTGCTTACATTTTAAATCGGTGTCCAACCAATAAAAGTTACATTCCTTATGAAAGATGGCACCATGAGAAGTATGATTATAAAAAATCGAGGGTTTTTGGCTGCGACGCTTATATGTTGGATTTCACTCACAGTTCGGATAAATTTAAGAAAAAGAGTAATAAATTGAAGTTTGTGGGATATTCGCCAGCAGGTTATAAGTTACTGGACGTGACTAAACGTAAAATCCATCTCTCCAGAGATGTTGAGTTCAATGAAGAGTCAATAGGTAAATCTAAATATGATGACTCTGACCCTATATTAAAGGAAGTTGACGAAACAAATGTTGATAGTATTGAAGTGGATGGAGAAATTAATAATATACTAGACTTTGGTGATGTTATAGATTCGTGCTTTTTCATAGCTAATGCTGTTGAAAGTGATTGTCCATTGACCTTTAAGGAGGCATTGAGGTCCTCTGAGTCTGATCGTTGCAAGAAAGCGATTCAAGATGAAGTTGATGCTTTGACTTCCATTGAAACTTGGAATGTGGTCAAATGTCTAATGGATGATCCTACAATCACGTGTAGATAGCTGTTTACTAAAAAGACTGATTCTGCTGGTAATGTTTTGTACAAGGCCAGATTAGTGGCTTGCGGATTTCAGCAACAAAAAGGTTTTAATTTCACCGAAGTCTATGCTCCAGTTGCCAAACTGTCAACAGTTTGTGCGTTACTTGCCTTGAGTAATAAATTTAAATATTTTATTCATCAAATTGATATTTGTAGTGCCTTCTTAAATGGTAAAATTAAAGACCAAGTTTTCTTAGAAATTCTAGAAGGCATTGAACGTAATTTAGATAAAAATAGAAATGTTTTATTACTAAACCGATCCATATATGGCTTAAAACAATCACCTAAAGTGTGGAATACTATGTACCATGAATTTTTGGTTTCATTGGATTTTAAACCAGGCATAGCTGATGACTGTTTATATATTCATAAACAAGGAAATTCTATAGTTTATTTATTAACTTACGTTGACGATATTATCATCAGCTCCAATAATAATGATTTAATAATAGACAATAAAAATAAAATTAGTAAAACATTTAGGTGCTAAGACCTGGGAATGATTAATAAATATTTAGGTTTAAACATAAATTATGATCGCGAGAATGGACTCCTGGAAATAAATCAAAAATCTTTAATTGAGTCTGTTGCCAAACGTTTTGGTGTTTTGGATTGTATCCCCACACATTCTCCGATCGAACCCAAACTACAATTGCATCGTGATTTAAATGGAATGGATCGTAATTTGAATAATCAATATCAGCAGTTGTTGGGTTGTCTTATGTATCTTATGTTTTGTTCTCGTCCAGATATCTGCTTTGCGATATCTTAACTCAGTCAATTTCAAAGCGCAGCAACACACGAACATTATAAATATTTAATACGAGTTTTAAAATACTTAATAACTACTTCACATTTAAATTTGACTTATAATAGGGATAATAATAATAAATATATAATAGAAATCTACTCTGACACTGATTGGGTAAATTGTGTCGCTACTTGCAAATCAATTTCTGGTTATTGTGTAAAAGTATTTGGATCTGTGGTTTCCTTGTCTAGTAGGAAGCAACCCACTGTTGCTCTCTCCAGTACTGAGAGTGAGCTTATTGCCTTGTGTGAAGCAACATCCGAAGGACTGTGGATGCAAAATTTAATTAATGACTTTCGATTTGACCACTCAAAAAGATCCGTGATTTACGAGGACAATCAGAGCTGCCTGGGACTCATAAAGTCAGGTAGATGGAATTCCAAACGATCAAAACACATAGACACTCCAACGTCCCAACAATTGGGTGACTTGTTTACTAAAGGTCTGCCAAAGCTTGCATTTGTCAATTTTTGTAATGACCTAAATTTAATATAACTGTTTGTGATTTATATGTTTACCATTTTATATATTTTATATTTTTATACTGACTGTGATAATTATCATACACGATTACACGAATACTTTAATATTTTAATACGTTTATAATTATTAAGCTTCACCACGATATATTATTTGTTATTTTACTGGACTTTGTTTTGTCCAAATCACATATTTACGATATATTTTTGTTCATATATGATTTGAGGAGGCGTGTGAGAATATGCTCCTCATGACCTCGCTCATAGTCGATATATTTAGCCATAATGTGGTCGCTGCTTGTGATGTCATCCGCTATAGCTGATTGTATATTCGTATTTTAACTGTCAGTTAGTTGATCTCCAAATGTTGTTACGTGAACATAGAATAAAATGAGATCTTAAAAACTGAATCTTTTACTTATTGTGTGGACTACAAATTTAGTGTTTCTTCAATGGTATTCTTTTAATATCATCGCTGGTTGTTGTTCTTATCTGATTAATGTGAAATCTTTCATATTAGTGATCGCCACTTTTTCACAGTGTATGACATATATATATATATATATATAATGTAGTGATGATGATGATGATGAAGAAGGAGATAAGGTAGGATTTCCATTACAACAATATTATAATTAATTGATAGCCTCGTGAAGGCCCATCTCTAGCTCTTTTTGATAGTGTTGTAACGGAAATCCCACCTCCTCTCATTCTTCATCATCATCACGATCACACTATATATATATGTCATACGTACACTCTCGTCACGAAGTGTTTCCCCTTCTACTTTTGATCCGATATCGCTGTTGCTTCGCCATTTCATATTTCATTTGTAAAATATATTTTAGTCGCTAATAAAGAGTCATAAAAGTAGAAAGTCTCAAGTTCTTTCGATCCTCGTTCTGTACACCTCACATCATGGTAGCCATCGCTGCTGTAGAACTTTGAGGAGAGACTTAGAAAATTTAAATCGATGGAATAATTATTTTTTGAATTTAATTTACTGCTGTGTGTGAAATTTTTATGTTTTTTATTGAATAATACACAAAATAGTTATCGTGTTTTTTCAAAGTTTTTCTTTTAACTCGAATTTTAATTTATTTTGAAAATTCAAAATTAAATTGAGAAACTAGAAGCTGAAGTTCCAGACTTAATAACGGCCAATCCTGGAAGTCATCGAACGCTAAATCCAGAGGGACCGCCAAAGAGATCGTGAGAATAGCCAAAGGAAACCTGCTCCCGTCATCGAGGACTCGTCGTAGATCCAAACATCGAAGACCCAATTTTTTCGGCCAACACAGAGCAAAATTCAGGCAGGAAGTACAGAGGTAGACAGCGAAGTAAAAAAAAAAAAAAAAAAAAACATAAATCATTCATCGGCGCAGCAGGAATTATAAGGTAAAATTATTATAAAGGTAATATTTGTTGAAATCAGTTATTTTTTCATATTTTGTGATTGTACTTGAGCTGAGACTAAAACAGTAAAAATTAATTAAAATTTTTATGTCCCAAACAATAAATTTATCTGAAAGAAAAATTGGTGAATACAACATAGAAAAGGAGGATTTAGAGGAATTAGTAAAAAAGTTTGAAGGAGAAAATGTGGTTGATCTCAAAAAAGAAATTTATAATTTACCCTACGTTAAATATTTTACAGGTGAAATAATATTAGAATCGTTTGTGATAGACATATCAGGGAGAATTGAGGAGATTAGTAGTTTAAAATATATTAAAATTTTAGAATCTTCAGTAAATTATTTTTCGAGCAGAATTTATAGTTCTGAAAAATCGGAAGAGAAATTTATGAACAGAGTCTTTAATTAATTAAATAATAAAAACTGGATAAAAAAGGAAATAGTGAAAAAGAAGATTTAATTAAGAAAATTGAAAAAGACTCGATAGAAAATAAAAAATACACACCTGTTATTAATGAAGAAAATAGTCTATTAGGATTTTGTAAAACGGAGGAAAATATGGCATCCCCGAGTGAAATTAAACCCATACAAGCACCCCTGGGAAAAGTTTTTAACGGAAAATACTACTTAGACTGGCGTAGGATGATTATTTCAGCCATCAGGGGAGCTGGATATTACGATATTTTTGGGGAACACGAATTTTTACAACCATATATCGATAATATAGATGATCTTAATTTTAGACCTGATAGAAATATGATGAACTATTGCAAAATGTAGGATAATGCTAAGGCATTTGTGTTGGAAAGAGTATCAAACGATATAACGAAACAAATAAGGGACTGTAATACAGCAATATTAATGCTAAAAAAATTGGATAATATTTATGGCACGAGAACTTCGGTCACAGCCAATATGGCAAAAGCAAAATGGTTAGAATTCAGGAGTCAACCAGTTGGAAACATGAAAGGTTTTTTAAAGAAATGGGATGAATTAGTAACAGATGTGAGAGATAGTGGGAAAGAAGTTACTGAAACAGAAGAGTTGGAAAATTTGCAATTAGCATTATGTCACGAGCAAGCAATTGCAAAGATACAATATGAAAATCTACCTCCTAATGAAAAAAATTTAGACAATTTTAAAAGAATATTGAGAGAGGACTCTGACCAAAAATTTAGGGATCAGACCTTGAAAAAACAAAATAATAATAATCAATCCAACAACAATTATAGGAATAATGGGAATAATAATAATAATAGATATAATTATAGAGGAAGATATAATAATTATAGAGGTAGGAATAATTACAGGGGAAATAATAATAATTATAATAACTTTAGAAATGGAAATAGAAATAATTTCAATGGTAATGGCCTGAACGGTAATACTAATGGTAATGGAACCGACCAGAGCCAAAGTAATGGTACAAATAACAATAATAATAGTAATGTTAATTACAGGGGAAATAATTATAAAGGCAATCCAAATTACAGAGGAAACAACTATAGAGGTAATGGGAGAATAATAATCAAAATAATCCAAAATGTTACAAGTGTGGACAATTTGGGCACATAGCACAAAATTGTACCAATAACAATCCTCAAACGAATAATAGCAACAATAATACGAATAGTAATCAGGGTAATTATCCACCAAAAATAAATACAAGTCAAGCAAATAACAATAAAAAAGATAATTCAGAACAGCAGGTGAAAATGTCCTGCATGGTAAAAAAATTTAATAGTTACAATAGTGAATGGTTACTAAATGAATTAATTAATAATAATAAACACAATAATAATGAAAATTACGAAATATTAAATCATAGAGCAATTTTAGATGGGGCTGCAGAGGTACATTTAACGTCCGATCTTGACAAATTAGTAGATATTAAGAAATTCGTAACCCCAATTAAATTGCAATGTGCGGGAAGAAATACCTTTTTATATGCCACACATACAGGTAGAATGGTGATCAAGGTCAAAAATTCCAATAAAATTCAATCATTGATAGAGTTAAATGACGTCCATTATATGCCGGATCTAAATTTAGATATTATTTCAGCTATTAAAATAACAAATACTGGAATAATTAATATTGATCAGCAAAAAGAATTTGCGAATATCTATTTTATTGAAACTGCAGAAATAATCATAACTGCGAAAAAAGAAGAGGGAATATTTTATATATATTATAATGTATAAAAAAAAAAAAAAAAATAGATAATAATAATAGTACCGAAAAAAATATAATATGTGCCCCCATTACTCAAGATATGAATGATGAATGGGATGATTTCACAGTAGAACTGGAAATTCTTGAAGAAGAAACTAATAATGAACCATCTCAGGGGGTGAAAATGAGGAAATAATAATTGAAAATAATGAAAATAATAATAACAATAATAAATCACAAACGAATAATAATACGAATAAAAAATTAATAATACATAGGAGACTTGGACACTTAAATGCCAGATATTTGCAAAAATTAAAAACTTTGCAATTGGCATTCCAGAAAACCTTAATTTTAGGGATGAAGATTTCGTAAATTGCCAAATATGTTGTATTGCCAATAATTCGAGGTTGGGTCATACTGGAATCAGAACTAAACCAACTCGAATCAAAAATATATTTTAACCTTCATAGACCATTTTTTGAAGTACACATTTGTCATGCCTATAGCTAATAAAAGCCAGGTGTCAAATGAATTTAAAAATATTATACTGTCGATGAAAAATAAATTTCCTGAATACCCCATAGGGATGATAAGATGCGACAATGCAAGGGAATACACCGATGCAAAAATTATAAATTATTGTAATGAGATGGGCATAACAATGGATTATCTAGTACCATATTCTCCAGAATTAAATGGTGTTGCCGAAAGGCAAAATCAAACTTTAATGAGGAGAGTACGGGCTATGTTGATTGATGCCAATCTCGATATAAAATATTGGTCCTATGCTGTTGTTACAGCAGCCTACTTAATTAACAGATCACCCACGAAGGCAAATGAGGGGTTTAAAACACCGTATGAATTATTTTATGGAGTTAAACCAAATTTGAAAAATCTAAAAGTCTTCGGGGCACTAACTTATAGGCATATACCCATGGAAGTAAGAAAGCAAAATGTGACAAAAGCAAAATCAAAATCAAAAGATAAAATCGACCCGAAACTAGCGCATAGGGCAGAGAAAAATATAATGATGGGCTATACGAATACTGGATATTGTCTCGGAGATCCCTATAATACAAAATCATATATTTCATGTGATGTCAAAATGGATGAAAGTCAAAATATAAAATCACTATCAATAAATAATAAACCCTTAATAATAAAATCGGCAGATTATGAATATGATTTGGGAATAATTAACCCTGTCATAATGAATATTAATATAAAATACAATAAAGAATACATAGAAGATAATATCCCAAAAACATTTACTGAAATAGATACGAACCCCTTTAGGAAAGAATGGATCAAGGCCATAAATGATGAATTTAATTCCCTCGATGATTTGAAGGTATGGGAAATAACAGACTATGATCGCCAAAAACTAATAGATACAAGATGGATTTTTACTATAAAATTTGATGAATTCAGAAACCCAAAACCTAAAGCTAGACTTGTGGCACGAGGCTTTAAAGATCGAACAGAATATGGTATTGCTGAAACCCATGGCCCGGTAGCATCTATAGGAACAATAAGACTATTATTATTTATAGTTAATAAAGAGAAATTAATAATGGTAAAGTACGATGTAAAAACTGCCTACTTAAATTCACATATAATAAAACCCATTTTTGTTAAAAGACCAGAAGGCATAAATACTAATAAAAATCAAGTACTCGAACTCAAAAAGTCAATTTATGGATTGAAAACATCCAGCAAATCATGGTACGACTTATTGGATGCAAAGGTAAAAGATATGGGATTTGAAAGAACGAAAAGTGATAGATGTCTGTATATAATGAAAAACAATAATGAAAAAACATATTTTCTGACTTATGTGGATGATATATTAATTGCGTCAAATTCGCAATCATCCATCACAAAAATAAATGAGGAACTACAAAAGAATTTTACAATTACGATAATAAACAATCCTAGATTCTTTGTAGGTCTCGAAATAGTCAGAAATATAGAAAATAATACTATAATAATATCACAATATAAACACATAGACAAAATGCTTAAAAAATTTGGAATTTCGAAACTGAAAAACACCAATACACCCATGGAAACGGGATTAAAGATAGATAAAATACAAAATGTTAGAGATGACACGGAGTATAGATCGATGATAGGGGGACTACTATATTTAGCGAGACTTACAAGGCCGGACATATTATTCCCAGTCAATTTTTTTCTCGCATTTCCAAAATAATTCTAATGACACTTTAAAAAATTATGTAAAAAGAATCTTCAGATACGTCAATACAACTAAAAAATACAATATAATATATGCATCAAAAGGGGATGGCATGCAAGCTTTTGTTGATGCTTCTTACACACCCCAGGTTGACGATACAAATATAGAAATGGAAAATCTTAAAAAAGGGAAATCAATAACTGGATTTATGCTATTCGCTTATGGAGACTTGGTGGAGTGGAATTGCTGCAAGCAAGCAATTCACGCCTCATCAAGTACTGCAGCCGAAATAATTGCAGTTTTTGATACTCTTGATACAATAAAAGTAATGCAGTATATGAATTACAAAATTTTTGGAGAAAAATTGATGGTGGATATTATGGAAGATAATATTTCGACCCAAAAAATATGTTCCGGGGGTAGTCAAAAGAAGTCAAGAGCCCTAATGATCAAATGCTACTCGATTTTGGAAGCATTTGAAGAAAAAATAATATTTTTTAGAACAGTAAGCTCCAAAAATCGGTTAGCAGATATTTTGACGAAATTATTTGATCGTTCAAAATTTGAAAATATAATTGTCAAAATATTATACGAAACAAACATTTACACATAAAATAATAATTCGTTTATTTCAGTCATAATATGTTCGAAAATTTCCCCATTTCAAAACACAAGTTGTCTCAAGTCCAAAATATAAGTCGTAACATGAAAATAATTGCTGAAAAATTAACCTTCAATTATTACCATAAAGAGTACTCAACAATACCATTTACTAGAAAATACATGCAAGAGATAGATACTTGATTTCTTAAAATTAGTAACAAAGAAAAAATCATGAAAATCGAGCAGGAAAAAACCCTACAATTCGTATAATGAAAACCCTATATATTTTCCAACTAGCGTGAGAGAAATACACGAAATATTTCCACACAATTTTATGAAAAGAAACTCTCCAACGATAAACACAATGAAGATTAGAACCTATTACATGACTGCAATTAAGATAAACTGAAAAAATTGCCTTATTGTAAAACATGTTAGATGCCAGTTCAAGTACAATACAACATACGAAAGATAATAAACGATGCAACGTATATTATTCTACAATCTTTTTCATGTTATACTCTTAAGATAAAATACGAAACGTAACGTTCTTTTGAATTCATCGAACCCACAATCAGAAATACCTTTGTGAATTTTTTTCTTTTATTTTTTCTTCATGTAATATATGTTTGTGAATATTTTTTTTCCTTTCTCTTTTTCGAATATTTTTTTTTTCTTTCTCTACTTCTTTTCGACTCGAAATATACGAGCGATGAATCATTTATTACTCATAATACTCTGATATTTTTTTTTTGCATGTTACCAATTTTTATATTTTTTTTAATTACATTTACATATTGCATATACCATTACATATATTGAATATTACTTGCATGTTACCATATTTATTGACCTATTTATTTTTTTTAATTATTTTTTTTTTTTTATTATTTTCGAAGCACAGCGCAACAAAATTATTTTACGAATCCAAGTTACCAAATATATTTAAATAATACGATGTCAATAATTTTAATTTTCTATTTTTTTTAATTATTTATTTTTTTTGTACTTAATATTTTTTTTGAAATAAAAATAATTCTTTTACTTTCAGTGTCAAATATAATGAAGAACTCGAACGGTAAAATTTCAGGGGGTGTTGTAACGGAAATCCTCTCTTTCTACATCATCATCACGATCACACTATATATATATGTCATACGTACACTCTCGTCACGAAGTGTTTCCCCTTCTACTTTCGATCCGATATCGTTGTTGCTTCGCCATTTCATATTTTGTTTGTAAAATATATTTTAGTCGCTAATAAAGAGTCATAAAAGTAGAAAGTCTCAAGTTCTTTCGATCCTCGTTCTGTACACCTCACATCAGATAGGACTATATCAGCTTTCACCAACTGGCAATCTCACAAATGTAGGAATGTTATATTATTATGACTTTGCCCAAGTTTTATTTGAATATTTGTTTAATATCCCTACATTGTAGTATAGTGTAATTTAGAGTAATCCTTGATGTGAGGTATGCAGAACGAGGATCGAAAGAACTTGAGGCTTTTGACTTTTAAGACGTTTATTTCGCAACTAAAATATATTTGACAAACGAAAAAGTAAATGGCGAAGCAACAGCGATATGCGATCGAAAGTAGTAGGGGAAACACTTCGTGACTAGACTGTACATATGACATATATATTGTGTGATAGTGATGATGATGATGAAGAATGAGATGAGGTGGGATTTCGTATCAACAATCCTATCAAACATAGCATATGTTTGATAGGATTACACTGACTTACACCAACTACACCGATAGGGATATTCCACAAATATTCAAGTAAAACTAGACATAAAGTCAAATAACATTCTTACATTTGTGGAATCGCCCTTTTGCTGTAGGTTGGTGTAAGTTGGTGTAGTCCTATCAAACAGAGCTATAGCTTCCAACTCTGCAGTTTCAAAAATGTTTCACTATTTACATAATTTCATGCATATGTAAAATTGAAATGCAAATTAGTAATATTTAATGACAATATTTTCATTCCTCCTTTTTTTTTTTTAAATTTTCCTATAAATGGTATCACTGTCTCGAAAAAATTCGTATTTCATTTCACTTGACACTGGAGTTGTTGAGTTTCGGTTCGAATCGGCTTGGATTGGTTCCTTTCTGTTCGTTTTGTTGAAAACAGAATTGAATTGAGCCGCAGAAATTCAGAATATGTTAGCGTGTGAAGAAGCTCATCGTGAGGAAGTAAAGTTCTGATATGTTATTTATGTCATTAACGAACAATTATTATGAAAATGTTATTCAATTGTTTCATTTAATGTGATAATTTATATGTGGTGACCGTTTTCGCAGTCAAGCTAAGTAATGTTTCGTTCAATTGATACTTGAAATGTCCAATTTTAAATCGTATTCTAATGTTACTGTTCGTTTTCCGGTGTGTGTTTATCATTCGCTCGCTAAACGGCGACTTACTTGTTAATACTTTCAATTATGCATTGTTTAAACTTGTAATGCATGTGTGAACGTGTTCTGCTCGTAATTGGTTTATCCGATGTTGAAAATGCCAGTGCGAAAGCAAGGTAATAGGATTTATTATATTTTTGGATAAAGGAATTAACATTTAACAGCAAACTAATCTATGTGATTGATGATTAATGTAAATTCGAAAATTTTCGGGATAATATTTTGTCGTCGATTTTCCGGTTTGACGGCCAATTAATCGTATTGATTTTATTTTTTGGTTGAATTACTTTGCGAGGAGAGGGTAGTGAATTTGACTTCATGTTTACATCGCATTTACGAACTCGTAAATTTATCGATTTGTGCTAATATGGGACAGTATTGAATGTAATTCAAATTTTCGTCTGTATAAAAATAACTTGTACATTTTGCCTGCTGAAGAAGTCTTCCTTGAAAGATGTTAAAATTCCATCTGGTCGTGTGAGCATTGTGAAACATTGAGTAACTTTTTTTATTGATTGACGAACTTCCTTATGACATTTATTCTCGGAATATTTTACTTTTGGTTGCAGCTATTTCTTTTTTTTTAGAGGGGAATGTAGATGTCATTAAGGTAATTTTACCTGTAATCTTTTTTGAGTCTAGAAAAACGTTTTAAAATGAAATTCCCTGACGCTTTTCCATTGAGGGTCTTCATTGATCCGCAGAAAATTAAGTCAAAAAACTGCTCCAACAGTCGATGAACCTACGAAAATGTTTAATGGAGAAATCGTGAATGCAAATTCTGATGCAGAAAAAGCATTTGACCTTTGTAAACTTCAATTGATTTATGTTTATCTTAAGACTAAAAGCCAAACGATGCGGTTCTTTTAGTCGTAGCCTCGAACATTTAATCTTCGAAAATAAAATCAACTTAGATTCATTCTATTCTCATAAATTATAATTTCGATTTGAACCTACCTGTTGACTGTTAGAGGAAATTAGCTTTTTCGATTCTCGATTTCAGCTTATGGCTTTTACCTAGATTAGACTCCTGGGGCTGCATGCAAAAGAATGATTAATTCTTATTTCTTGAGGAATTCTTGAGAACTTGTCTAACTAGTACTTGTATGTGTCTGAGAAATTCTGAAGTTGTTTTTCTATTGTGTCTCTAAAATTGTTGTCTAAAATTGTCGAATCATAAATTTGTTACGAGGCTACTACTCAGATTCAGTGCCGTGCCAAGGGAGACTGCTGGGATGCTGTAGCCCCCCTGAAATTTCTGAGTACGCCATGACTACAACTTTGCGCGAAGTAAATGACAAAAAAAAAGTGTAGCCTTGATCACAAATCAGGCGTTTGGATTTGAAGGGTATAGTTCTGCAAAATCGAAATTTTAGGATTTATACATTTATTAGTGTTTTAGACTGGATCTTGAAATACAGATGGCCGACATTGGTTTTCTTATAGAAAACAGAATTCAGAAGTTACCAATTTTTGTAGAAAATTTTCCGATAGTCTGTTCCAAATGAGAAGGTAATTTTTTTCTGGGGCATAAACAAGCAGCCTCTAATAAACGTTATTGAAATTAAAATAAATATTTCTAGGTAAAATAAAAATTGTATAGGAACAGGCGTATTTCGTTTCGCGTCCAGTGTGTATCCTAACCGTTTCCTCTCCCCTCTATTACCTATGATGCCATCAAAATCGATGTGTTGCGGGTTGAAAATTACCTTCTTATTCGGAACGCATTGTAGAACCTTTGCCATTCCTCATTTCTTTTCTTCAACTTTGAATGACTTCAGTTTTGAAACTTTCGATCTTACTGGTTTATGCGTTTTTTTGTATTCATTCGTTCATTCGCAGTAGTGTTATATTAGTCAAAAGATTTTTTGTGTCGTTATCTTCAAGGAATTTTGACCTTTTATTTTATTGAGTATTTCTGTGTGCAGTTTCTGAAAGGTCTCTTATCACTAATTTGAAAAATATGTCAAATTCCGACCTCCAGAAAAATTCTACCCTTTCATGTTCAACTAATGGAAGTATGGAATAGAGAGGAAGTTGACACAGTCTCTTTTTTCTGATAAGCACATGGACGAATATTTAAAATAAGTAATATTTGGGTTTGTTTGACTTATATTTAAAGCAAGGATTCTTAGGAAAAAAAATTTTTTTTTTCGATTACTTTCGGGTTTTTCATCAAGTATTTTTGCGATTAGCGATCTCCTGATTCCAAAAATGCCCATCTTATTTTTTATATTTTTGCATAGATACCTATTTCGAAATAAAATCATCTTTTCACATATTTCAGGTAAATGCATTTTTTTTCGACATACCCATTTCAGAAAAAATTCATTTTTCCAGACAAAATTAAATCTATTTTTTCTGTAAAATTCAACTGAACAAATGTTTATCTGATATTCATTTGAAGAAAAAATAGAAATTAATGTTTGTTTCATCTATGATTTGTTAAATTTAGAAGTTAATTAATTTTTTTTTTTAATATTTCAATGTCGCAAGTATACATGGTTAGGTTTTAATACAATTTAATATAGCTCTCCAAATTACATGCGCATTTTTAAACATATTTTCTCATTTTTAAGAGAATATGCCCCAAAAATTATAAATGCAAATAAATACATATTTTGGGAACTCATAGAGAATGTTTACCGATTATAACCCCTAACATTCCTTACTCTGCTTATAGTCTTATACCCAGTCTAAAACAGATGTGAATCTTGATTACTGATCAAATTATTGACGATTAAAATCTTGCTTAAGCTTGTGTCTTCCAATTGATATTTCCCTGAAAAGATGAGGGGAAGTGAGGTAGTAGTGCAAGGAGAGAGTCCAGAGTTTAAAAAAAAAAAAAAAACTTGCGTAGCAAGCCATACACCTTCTACAAAATGTAGGTTTTATTAGCCAAAGTAACTGAATAAAATATATAAATAAATTAATACAATAAAAAAATAAAAAGTAGGTATTTCGGAGAATGCTTGGTAATAATCATGGCCAGCAAGTTTTGTGTAGCGTGTGTAGCGATTGCTACACATGGGAAATAATTACGTTTGCATACAATTACTCTTTATTCTGTGCAAAATTTGCACCAAAATTTTTTTTTTTGCGCTACACATGGGAAAATGAAAAGTTGCCGGTCCTGGTAATAATTATGTTTAATGAAGTGTCATGGAAATTTATAATGATTTTTATTGTGAAGTTATGAAATTTGTACTAAATTATTGAATGATTGCTTAGCAAATAAAATAACGGTAGGTGCGATTTTGGAACAGCCTCTTTGATTCATCTGAAATTTATCTTTACTTAGAAATAATTTAAAATTTTTTAAATTCTTTTTTTACGCATAAACCATTTTGCCAATTGAAACAAAATTTTCCAGAACATTAGAATATAATATATTCTGCGTCTGTACCTAATTTCGTGATTATTAATTTGAAATTACCCATTTTATAATCATTTAGGCTACAAAAATGCGACATAGCAGATATGGACCAAAAATAATAGTGTTCATATTTGTCTGTATGGGAAGAAGTGTAACAAATTTCGTGACTATCGGATAAAAATTGTGACCTTTACTGTGTTTAATAGAAATGTGTGCATGTAAAATTCTGTCAGTATCCAAATTTAGGTCAAACCAGGTTTGTCTGGTTTATACTATTTATTGCGAGACCCATTTGTCGCTACTAGTTTTGACTAGTAATGATTTATCCTTTCATTAGGAAATAATAGAACTAAGTGATTTTTATAATTGTTGTGTTTGAACGTTAATAATTTTCAATACTTCAAACACAATTTTTCAAAAAACAAATCGGAAGGGATTTTGAAATAACAATTGAAATCATATGAAGCGCTTGAAATTTTTTAATTGTGATTACCTAAATTAATATTTAACTTTACCCCATAAGACCCAATCACCCGGTATATTCGAATGAAAACAGGAACTGAACATAATAAAAAGAAATAATTATTCAGCGTAAGAAAGATTTAAATATAATAAAATTAACAAATAAATAGTATTAACCAGTCGAAACTGCTTTTACCTAAACTAATGTAAAGCCGATAAATTTGTTTAAACACCTATGTGTTAACTATCAAAAATTTTCGTTGTTTTCACCTATTTACCAATTGGATACTGTTACCAGGCTGACATAAGCTGGAGTGGCATGAATTGGCTTCAGGGCTTGTATATTTATAAGAAACTTAAAGAAAAGGAACTCTACACCAAAATTATTTTGCTTTAATTATTAGTTTTTATTCGCTCTCTGAATTCTATACACATGGCGCTAACCATTGAGCAACAAAATATTTCGTTACTTCCGTAAAAATAACAAATTCAACAGTGTTACCCAACTATGGCTGCAAAAATCCAGGGCTGGCACAACCCCTGGAAGTGCCTCATACCAGTTTACATTTTTATTTGAGAAATTTTAACATTTTTCAAGTAGTTAAATCAACTGTACTGAGTGAATTACAGTTGCTGAGCTATGTTTAGAATATAGCTTTTCCGAAGTGTGTGACAGGCTTAACATTACAGAGAAAGAAAAGGAGAGAAAAAAATAGAGTATAGCGAAAGGGGAGACAGATAGCAATATTTTCTCATTTCTCTTTTGTTCCATCCTTCTTTAATTCTTCAACTGACAACAATTAAAATAATGAAAATTATGAAAAATATATACATTTTATAGTAATGCCCAGATTGTTATTGTGGGAGCATGATAATAGACTGATTATTTCATCGGTATGAAGATGAGCTCAATAGTGATAAGAGAATGAAACATTGATTCTATAGTTTTTGAAGATTATCCATTATACACACACATACAGAACACTTGTATGTATTAGTATAGATGTAGAAGTATAGATAATAATAGTATATTATATTAATAATAGTAAGTTCACAATGCTGCTATGCAGCAATAATTCACTGATCTACATGAACCATAAATGTGTCCAGAATTATCAATTAATCAGGTGCAAAATGAAGAAAAAAATTATTTAAAGTTAGATCAAAACTATTATAATTCTACGTCGAAAATACACCTGTAGTCCAGAGAAGATAGAAATCTTAATCTGGAAAATTTCCATGGTTTGTTTTTTCCCCTAATCTTTAGGGATGGGCAGTCTAAATAACATACTAAAAGTTTCAACCCTTACTCCTCTTGCTACAGTGTGAATTATGAGAAATATAGTCCCCAAATCAGTTTTTGGCAATTTTCTTGGGAAATATTGGCTATAGTGGGAGAATAGTTCAGTCAGAAAATGTTTAACATTATATTTGCAAAAACAAAAACGGTTCTTATCACTTTTTGTTTATGATGCTTCCCAATCATAAAAAGTGAGCCTGAAAAATACGATTTTTTGTACTCAGTGTTAGAAGATAAATACTAGAAAACGTGGATTTTACAAATTAAAACTTTGTAAAAATTCGCAATAACTCTAAAACTATTGGTCCTACCGACCTAGGGTTGAGTTCATTAGATTCAGCGCTAAAATATATTCTGGATGTGATATGTTGTTCCACCTAAAAATTTAAACTTTCTTTTTCTCCTTGTCAACGTTGTCACGTGAAAATAAGGCTCACAGAGGATACCATCCGACTATACACAAAAAGAAAATGCCCTATGGAAGTGGCTTTTATGTACAAGATACAATTATATGAATTTCAGCTAAGAGTGCCAATAGTTTCCTGGGGTTATAAAATGAAAAACAAACCTACCCCTGACCTGGGGTTTCAATAATAGATCAGTTTTGTTATAAAGATTTTCTTCTAAAACGCACAAAGAAACTTAACTAAAAAAAAATTTGAAAGAAAAATGGAAGAACAAAATTCAAAATCTCCCGAAGAAAATCTCATTGCATTGTTGGGAAGAGGGGGATGATGTTTACGTTATGTTTGGTTCTACTATTCCCAGCCCATTATAATAGAGTCAGATGTAGTCAAATGTTCTATCATGTTTAAGGTCAGTAAGAATAATTAATAAATTTTCTTAACAGTTAGCTTTTGTTTGAGTGAAGGTGTTTCAATCTGAAATCCGCGCTCTGAGATGCAATTTTAATCAATTACTTTCGGAATTTGGTACGAATATTAGTACTAACTTAAGAACCAGACATATTAATTTTTATGCGGATCAGTGGGACGATACTTCCGGTAAGATCATATTTGATTTAATTGGGAGGATTTTTAGTTCTGAAATGTTTAGTTTTTGATTAATAGCAACGAAATATGAACGATTAACTGAAACCCCTTTCACAGGGTGATTCAAGATTCACGTAGCTGATTCATGAATTATGGAGAATTATGGATGCGATTCACGAATGCAATAATCGATAAATGTGGTATATACAAGTATTTTTCTCATAATATTCACTAAAAAATTCACGATTTCAATGGGACACCGCTACGCCCGATTGGAATCGTGATTCACAGAAAAAAGAATTTAGCTATACAAAGCGCCGTCTGAACGTTCACATATGGATATAATGTTATTCGGTGTCTCCGCTACCTGAATCGCAATTCGTGAATCGCCGTATAAAGGGGTGTAATCTGTTTCAACGTGCTCCTAATTTTGGTGCAGATCACCAGTATGGCACTTCTGATATGAAAATAGTACAAATTCTATAAGAGAATCATAAAAAAGTTAATTTTTCTGTTTTACGATTTGGGTTATTTTCAATCAATAGCTGCAAAATTTATTACATTAATATTGTTAGTTATGATCTGTACTAACTTGTTGCCAATTTTAATTGTAATTATAGGCGGTTTTTAAAAACCTAGATTCCACTAATAATTTTGTACTGCTGGAACAACCAATTAATAATTACTGTCTGGAACATTTTAGGACAAACGTTACATGTTATTGTTGTTATTTATGTTACTCTTTCACATTTTTATTTTTTCGTTTTTAATGAACAAATTATTCTAAAATGATAAATTTTGTAGTTACAATGCCGGATAATTTTCCATATCACCCTCTTGCAGTGAAGTAACGCACTGATGTTTTTTACGATTTTCTGGTTCAAAATTCATTTTATCCATTTTATCCCTTCAAATGCGTTCCCTTTTACTTGATGGACGATGGTCTGCATGCTCACGAGTTTCTTGGTTGTTAGTTTTCACTCGATAAGAAGTAAGTCTGGATAGTGGCATCTGAATTACTTAGTTTCATCTGAAATTAGATGGCCCCCCAGTTCGAGGATGTCTTTGTTTTATAGAATGAATCAAAGGTTTTCGTTATTTTGTCCAGGTTGTCTAAAAAAATTTTTGCTACAATTAATTTTCTGCGTCACTGCTTTTCTGTAGGTTTGATTTTTTTTTCTCTCGAGATGTCTTGCGCGAACACTCTATCAAGAGCTGTACGCGAAATCGCCATCCATGCGGCGGCATGTCGAATTGTTCGACATTTTTAACCTTTTCTCTTTTCTCATCTGAGTTGAATTTGCTGCGGATCTGACGATGGTTACGTAATGTCGTCTGGGTAGAAACCCCGTCGATTTATTTTAAAATAAATTTGGCGAAATGAACGACTAGGTAGTTCGAAATAAAAGCAAATTAAGAAAATGAGTATACTTGAATGTAGATGTGCGTGTTTGTATTATAGATATGCATGTGTCTTTGTGTGTTTGTAAACAGAAAAATGTTCACGCACAAGCGAAGCTATGAATAGCGACCGAGTCCGTTTGGTAAAAATTTTACGTCTGTGGATTTCTTAGTTATATGTATGTACTACGCAAGTATGTAAAGCAAAATGCAAGAAAAAGAAAAGGAAAATAAGTAGGAGCGAGGGGGAGAGACGTACAGAAAATGGATAGAAAAATAAATAGTATTTTTAGTCAGTGTGACATATTTTACGTGTTTTTTCACGTTTATTTGCATAAGACATCGTATGTAGGTCTGTACACTTGACCATAATGAACGAAATTGTCACAAGGATATGGGGATTCGTCTGTTGCATTTTTTTCGCTGTTTTTTTTATCGCTGAGATTTCTCCAATGTTAGGTGTGTTAAAAATGCGGCTTTTTTCTTCCGGCCTTTTTTCTAGCTGGTGATCAGCCAGCCTTGAGTGAAAGGAAGAACCGAAACCCTGACTCAGGCAACGACACAATCGTTTCGATAAGTTCTGATTAAATCGTGGAATCGATTTTCTGGTTCGAATTTACCGGATGTTTTCCGGAGTGTCGGATCAAATTTCAACAAATGATATTGCTTACTTAAGTATTTGTAAGTTTTTTGACGGTTGCATACTGAGCAGTGCTCATGTCTGATTTGTAGAATAATTAAAATTCAATTTTATCGTTTCAGTTCGGCAACAAAACTTGCCGGATTCTCGAATGTAACTCTTATGAGAAGATACTTCCAAAAGAAACCTAGATGTATTGGAGAGCATACTCGAGAGCACTAATTAAGACGAAGAATGGTCAATTACAGTGATAAGGCCTAGAAAAAAACCAAGACGAAGGGCAAAAAAAGTTTATAAGATTTCAACTTTATTTTGAAAATTATCTCTTCAAAAGTTTATGGGAAAATGTAGAGAGAATTGTGCTCTGTAAAAAAGTCACTACCGTCCATTTTTTCTTTATCCGGCATTAGTGTTAAACTAAGGCAATTGAAAGAAAACATTTTTGCCCAGTATTTCGTGACAATTTAAAAAAATAATTTGTTAAATATCATTGAAATCTTATTTTTTGAAATTTTTTAGTTTTCCTTCAAGATGGAAGTGTATTAGGTACACTAGTTGGACTCAATTCATATACGGGTTGGAAGGTAACTCATAGACATAAACTTTGGTTGGGACGTGACTCCGTTTTTCTAGTTTTTTCAAATTCTATTAGGAAGAGAGAGATTTAAAATGTGATAATTTTTATTGGTTTATGAATTTCTTCCGTTAGGTACCATCAAGTAGATACATTTTGACAATGTATTTTTTTGGATAAAATTTAGTCAAATTTAGTGTCTGAGTGCTTCTGTTTTAATGAAAAAAGAACAGAATGTTTCAAAATTTGTCTTGAGTCGCTGAAGAGTGCCAAAGCTGAGTAAAGTATCGGAAAGATAGTACCTCACGGAGAGAACTGGAGTGAACCAAACGAGAATTCGAGAATTTTGCACGTTGACGATGGAATTATTGTTATTATAGGTGTGAAAATGAAAAAAAAACCTTCTAATTTTACACATGTAGAAGAAACAAAGCGTCTGTAAATTTGGTTAAAAAATTGCTAAAGTGCAGGAATGCTAGAGCTTAAGTGATGTTATTAAATTCTGAGAAACAATGTTCAAACGTATGATTTTTGTGGAGGTGAGTGGGGGGAGCCAAGCCCCCAAAAAAGTAATGAAAAATATTAGCATGATAATCCCTCTGATAAATCTATTTCATATCATGTTTTATTGGCGAATGTAACTGAAATATCTGCATGAATATACAAAACTATGGTGTCTGATTTTATTTTGCAATTACAGTTTTTCAAAAAATGAAATTATTACTTTAACAACTTCCATATGAATGCCAAAAAACGCTAACGATTACTTGGAGTGATTTTACTGTCTTGAACCAAGTTTTGAATTAAACTATGTTTAAACCTGGTTGGTAAAATGGACATTTTGTCATTACAAAATTGGATAGTACAAAATCGACTTGACCGTTTATCATGGACATTCCATTGTATTCCAAAGAAAGAATCAAACATTTTTTCAATTTTTGAGGAAAAAGTGAGAAATGAATACGATACAAGAATGAAGTTAGTGTCTTTACAAAGTATACTGTACCAGTTTCACAAATAGCACCATCAATAATAATAACAGGACTGCATGTTGGTAGTACCTGGTATAACTTCCGACGAAAAAATTTTATGTTCGATGAAATAACAAAAAAAGGGAAGTTTGTAGGCGCGTTTTAGATAGACAGATAGCGAATTTATTATAAAGAATAAAATAATGAAAAAATAAAAAAAAATATAGAGAAAATAGAGTTCAACGCCATTTGCAGTACATTTGGCAACGTGGTTTTTTGCCCCAATGAAAGACGTTATTATTATTTTTATATGTGTAGTAATTTGAAATTACTTCTATGGTCGTTATATTACACGAAAAATTTGACGTCATTTGAATTGTCAGCGGTCCAATAATGTGTGTTTTCAAAATGCACAGCGAATACAGTAGGTACCTCTTTTCCTCCTCCCATCTCTGCATTCATTTAAGTATGTCAAAATCGTCTGCTCATAATAGTTTAGTATGTGTTCGATTGTGCGAATTTTAAAAATGGGAGTTAAACTCAGCCCAGAACAGAGAGCCCCATATTTTACGAAACTGTGGCAGTTACGTTGAAATTGAGATCCATGAAATTTCTCCATTAGCAGCAGCAGCCGTAGCCTACTTAGCTGACGTGCGAGAGTTAAAGATTTGTAGATGGTATGGTAGGTTTGAGGTGGAAGATGGGAGGGAGATGCTATCTAAAGCTCGAAATATGAAAGCGCAAATTTTTTTAATTAATTTTACGGAATTACAAAATCCGTGTTTGCTGGTGGATTTTTTCAATTATCGAGTGGTGATTATGAGGAGGTGGGGCAGAGTTTGCTGATGAATATGAGCACGAAATTTTTTCCCTGCATTTTCACGATGATGTGTTTTGCGGTACTTCTTGTCGATCGAGAGCGATGAAGGATAAGGGTGCGCCACCGGTTTTTGTTTTCATGAAACTTTCTCTTATCGAATTACACGTCAAAAAAAAATGAATTAAAAACATTAAAAAAATTGAAGAGTTGAAAAATTTGTATAACAATTACCTGTAAACTGTCGATGAGATTCGTAATTCATTATTGTATTTTAGCTAAAATATGTCGGCCAACTTTTTTTTTAAATATTTCTCAAATTTATGTTTGCTAACACATTTTTGCTAACGTACGCGTTACATTTTAATATTGCATGACTTTAATGATTTTATATTACATGTTAGGAGTTGAAACATCATCGTTATCTACGTGTCTTGATCATGTGTAGGTGGTTAGGTGAGGGAGGTAATTTTTTTTTTCAATAAATACATGAAAACATGATTCTCTTTACCACTTTCGTATAATGGAAGATTTGGTGAGGTGGTTAACGTTCCTTTAATCAAAGGACACGTCTCTTACACCCGTTTCATCGAGAATTAACTTTTAGGTATGGGTAAAACGATTATTTACCTACTTATATAACAATTACCTATATTTAAAAAATATATATCTTCAGTAAAAGAATACCTCTTGGCAAACATTTGTGGTTAGAAATTAAATTTTCAAAAAAAATAATCAGCTAAAACGGATTAGCAACCGTATACCTCAATTGAGTGGTATTATCAAGTTATAAATTACAATACTTAAATATAGTGAAATAACATATACGCAGTTGAATAAGTAATTGCTTAGAAAATAAAATAACAGCAAGCTTGCTTTCCTCCCACGTTCTTTGATTCATCTAGAATATATTTTCTCTTAGCATCAGTTAAGATAAGCTCAAATCACGTCTGATAATGAACCACTGAGTCGATTGATGTTAAATTTGGCAGAATGTTAAAATAGAGTGTAGTGAATGTCTCTACAAAATTTTGTGACTCTTACTTAACAATTACGCATTTTAGAGCCATCAAACTGCTAAAAATTCAACTTGATCAAATTTACCAGACGTGTATCTTGCGTCCGATCCGCACCAAAAATGATAGGTCTTGTCCTTGACCGGATACAAATATGTGTACCAAATTTCGTTACTATCAAACAAAAATTGCGACTTGTATCGTGTTACTTAGAAATTTAATATGTATATATATACACGAGATCAATTTTAATAAGTAAATTTTCTTTGAAATATACTTAAAAACTATCGTTGTTTGAGTGTCAATTTTTGTAAATGACTTGCACTTATCATGAGACTTTGCTCAAGTTTGAGTTTACTAATCTAAATGCACAAAAATTAGGCGTCTTATCAACCTGAAGCTTATCATTACTTTGAAAAGGGGTGTAAAAATGACATTCAATTTCATTGTTTCGCCTTTACAATATCAAAAAATTTACTTCCATTTCAAAACTAAATCAAAATTGATGCAACAGTTGTAGAAATCACCCAAAGAATATGAAATCTTCATAAAAATGTACTGTGGGGACTTAACATACGTATAAGGTATTAGGAGCTTGCATCCCTCGATGACGGTTGCTGCCAAAAGGCTGGTTAATATTTGTCTCTATGACGTTAAACCATATTTGCACAAAAAATGTTTTAACATAATTACTTGCAAGTAATGTACAAAAACTGTACCATGACTAATCAGACAATTATGGTGATGTCACAATTTGGCACCCAAATCTGTCCATTGTTTCTTATCTCGATGAGAAATGACAAACCATCCTTTTACACAGACATATGTATTTATTACATATGTGTGTATGTGTGTTTGTAAATAAGCCCCTATATAACCCATCTGGATGGGCTCTAAAATCTCCATTGTTTGCCCAGGTTTTGGTTTACCCATATGTGTGTACATATGAAGTGGCAAAACACGCAAATAATCTGTTGATTACCTTCTCGTGTGAATATTCTTTCATGACAAGGTATTCTACATGTATGAAATAACAATTTTTTTTGACCTACTGAAGTACCTACTAATATTTTCTGAAAAGGCTGGGATAAAAAGTATAGAATATTATAAATTTGATGAAAAACCAAGAAAGTTATACATTTTGCATGACAGCAGTAACTTATGGATCAATTTGAAATTTCTATCAATAATGTGTGTAAAATGTAGGATTAGTATATCGATAGATGGTAATTAACATAATGAGACCAAGACCAAAATAATGGTAGTCTTGGTCTTACACATTCTGTCTTAGTTTTGGTCTTACATCAATATTTATATTGTTACTCAAACATACAAAATTTTGAAAATTTTTCAGCTTTGATTGGAGATTTGTTTGAGATGGCAAAAAACTGCTGCACTTAAAGTTTTACTTCTAAACAAGTTTTTTTAGAAGTTAGTCCTCGGGTCAACCCTAAGTTTTAGTTATTTAAGGAAGAAAAACTAAAAAAAACATTGATCATTCAAATGAAACAATTATTTAAATAAATTCTTTTGATGAGGATATATAATATAAACAATCATATTTCTTAAAGGAAACTTGATCAAAACCTTTTTAACCAAATTGTGTCTGAAAGTTTGACACTTAGTGTATTTTTGGAAAATACAACTATTGCATCCTTTGTCAAAACCAGACCTGGGGACAAGATCAATGGAAAACTGCCAATCCTGCAAATTCTGCTGTAAATATACAATATATATTTGTTAATATATATGGGTGTGTGTGTGTGTGTGTGTGTATGCATATATTTATATATTACCGTTGATATCTATACCTTTAATAAATTTGTAAACATATTCTTGCATTGCAAATTTCTCTGAAGATAGATGACAGACAAGCCTAAAAATTTTGGACAGTGTATATTTCAAATTGGAGAAGGTTGTAAAATAAGTTTCAAATTAATTTTCACAGGTGAAGTAGTTAAAGTTGATTTAAAGATTGTAGTAGAATAGTATATATATTCAGTCATGTACATATGCTTTTATCAAATGTACTTGGCCACTAAAAACTGCATGTACATTTTTTTATAACCTTTTAGTCCAGGGAAAATAGAAATTTTATTCTAGAAAATTGCTATAGTTTGTTTTTTCCACAAATCTTCTGAGATGAATGTTGTAAATAACATACTAAAAGTCTCAATCCTATCCATCTTGCTTCAGTGGGAATATTGAAAAATTTGTACCCCAAATCAGTTTTTTGACATGTTCTCAGAAAATAAAAGCTAGCGGAAAACTAGTTCAGTTGTAAAATACTAAACATTATGTTTACTATAAAGAAGGTTCCTATCACATTTTGTGTATGGCGCTCTCCATCTCTAAGAAATGAGCCTGAAAAATATAATTTTTCATATTCATAGTGTTAAAAACTAACAACCTGGACTTGGTGAAATACCATTTGGTCCAGCTTTCTTAAAAATTTCCTTCAAGTTGTTGAAGAAAAGAACAACAGTAACCCTATTAAAACTTGTGCAATGTGCTAAAGAAGTTGCCTCAGGCTTCCTCATTGATAAATCTCGATGTTGTTTTAAAAATTGAAGCATCCATCTTTTCCCAGCTTGCTGTTTTTTCTTTCAAGATTCTTGGTAGGGACATTGGTTAGCTACAGTATACTTGAAAAGAAATTGTCTTTATAGTTGTCAGCCCATATTTCATAAATGCTACAGTTTTCAAATATTAAACTACTTTTCTTTCTTTTTATTCTATAAAAACTGACCAGACAGCATTAGTGCCATTGTATTTATAAGATCAAAATTCTACCAACATTCAGAGATTTAGGATCAATACTTATCAAACAAACAAAAAGTATTATAGCATAATATTGTTTAACTTACTTTGTTTTTGTAACGTCTTCACATGTCTTTGAAGAGTAGTCAGTTTTACTGTTCCACCAGACTCATGTGTGGCATCCCTAAAAAGATTTTTTTTTTTGACAACATTAGTAACAGCCTCAAGCTTTGTTTTATTAATAGGAACCTGAATAGTACCAATTTTACTTCGTGGCATCTGTAAAATAAGTGTTTCAAGAGACCTATTATGAAACTTTTATCACGTTAACACTTTGGGGATAAGGTGATAAAAGGATAATGGGATAGCGTGTTAAAAAAAAGTCCTGAAAATGGTATTATGAAACTAAGTAAAAACACAATGATAACAGCAATTGATAAGAGTTATTTTATAGTTATTTCAATTATTTTTTCAAATACAGAGTACCGGAAAGTATTGTAATTATTATTTAAACAATTATTTCAAGTTAAGTGGTATTAAAAAAATGGAATTTTTGAAAAACTTTGAACAAAATCTACAAAATATCACTTTACCACCTTAATGCCTGCTTGGAAGGTGGCGTTAACTTTATCACTTTAACCCGCCTCTTTTTCATTTTACCACGTTATCATTTTTTCATAATACGGTGATAGGAATTTTAACACTTTATCACCGCAGTGTTAACGTGATAAAAGTTTTATAATAGGTCTCCAGATACATGACCAAATTTTGTTCCGAGGTACATCACCCAAACTTTTTTTAATGTTTTTTAATTTTTTAGTAATTAAAGAAAAGTGTTTGAGTAAATTTCATACTACAAAAATATGGAAGAATATTTACTCTTTCAAATGGAATACTTTGTTTTTCACATCACATCACCCATTTCAAACAAAATACAGAAATGAAACAACAAGAAACTTTACAATTGGTAAAATAACAAGGTACAAAACGATCTTTTGGCTAAAAAATTGATAAGAAACACTGCAGAGCCTTCAAAGTTTCACCGATCCGTACTTATACGAGCTTCATAATAAGTTGCAAAGAAATTTCACCAGACTGCGCTAGTAAGAGAATGGAAGAATTTATTCCAAGGTATGTTGTGTTTCAAGGTACGTCACTCTCCTCTACTCAAGTAAACACCCAAATCTGTGCCTACAATATTCACCTAAAGCCTAAAATGGACATCAGTTTCACTCGATTTCACTGGATTGACAGCAACGCATTTATATAACTTTAAATTCACAGTGAGATATGGCGGCTGGGTATCTAGTACTAAATGATCGAAGCATTAATACACTGCAGGTTATGTTTTTCCAATTGAGTGATCAATAATCATTAGTTAAAAAAAAAAGCTCTTTCATTCCCTTCCCTGCCTTCCAAATTTATGTGTCCCAGTAGATGAAGGCATGGACTTTTTCTCTGTTAGCAGAATCATCAGGTTCACCAAAGTATTATATTACTTATTATTTGCTTTAAAAATTGACTTACCTCATCCTCCCTATACGTGGTCACACTTGAAAGGTGGTCAAGTTTAAAATTTTTTACATCTCAAGTGCCTTTAGTTTCATCCCATTTGAAAATCTCAACCCTTTGTACTGAAATTTTTTTAATGTACTTGTCGAAACCTACCTTCCGTTGGAGTTCTTGACCCCCCTTCGACAGGACTTACTATATTTTCATATTAATGCGATAAGATTATCATGGTCTTCACTTATTAAAAATACCACTAGAGCTCCGGCACTTTCGTAGAGATTTTTTCTTATTGTAATTTTTTTTTATAAAATACCGTTTAAGAAATTTATTTGGAAATCGATGAGGCAAAAATAAAATGTGCGAATTGGTGAGAATTAATTATCAGATGGATAAGACTATGACGAGAACTACGGAGTTCATTTCTGCTGATTGTTCAAAAGGATTGTGGACGTTGTGGGAGTGTTCGTCAACTATGTTAAGCCTCACTGTTGGCGACGTATAGACAGAATGTCGAATCATAACCTACCCAGAAGGAGGAAAGATGAAGAAAAACGAGACCTTCAATGTACAAAACAGCATGTTTAAACGGATCAACAGTTGCCGAAATGAGTGAATTTTCAAAAAAAAAAAGTGCGAATATTTAAAACAATTATATCTACACTTAGTGTCTACCTGTCTACGATGCGATGATGGTAATGGTTGGCACGTAACCAAAATTCAACTTCTCTCTTGCGATAATGATTTCCACAATCCTGCCCCCTTTGCCATTCTTTTTTCTTAATCCTCTCCGCTCAATTTGCTCTAAATGATATAAATTTTGCAATCGTGACGTTATTTTACTTTTTTCTCTAGAATACTTAAGCTTTCTTTCCTTTGAAATAGTAATTTGTTAACTTAAAATTTATTGTTAGAACAGTTATCAATTCAACTTGTTTTTAATACCTTTGAGTAACGTTGAAGTATTTATTTATTTATATCTTGCGACGATAAATATACGTGTGAGAACACTTGACAGTGTATGAAAGCTTTGATGATTGAAGTATTGTTGAAAAAGTAGAAAGAAAAATCACCTGATGTATGCTATGCCTCACAGAAGTCATTAGTGAGTCGCAAATTTTGATGTTCAGTTTCCTATTAATTAATCATTTTTTATCGATACTAAATCGACTTTACAACAGTTGATTCATTATTGAAACTATTTTCAAACGTCGAACCTGTTAAGAGAGATTTCCTTCGCTATTTTGATAAAAGGAAGATCATTAGAATCCAGGCTGAAATTCACCCCATTGATAGTTTTAAATGCCCAATACAGTCCTGAGAAATAAAATCAGTTAATTAATAACTAAACTTGGAAAATGAATTTTATCAGGAATCTATATTTTTAGATACTACATCGTAAATTTTGTGCTGATCATCTTATTCTGTGATTCGAAAAATTTTCATTATTATTCCTATTAATGTTTCTATTGCAAGGTCGTTTTCTCTACCACTATTTTTTGATTTTATTTTGTTTTTGCAACATGTGTACAAAATTCTGTATTTTCGAGGCATGTATGGCGTAATGAAAGTGGCCAATTTCAGACCTCATACTTTTCTCACTCCTTAATTCTTTTTCTCACTCCTTCATTCTTTTTCTCATTCTTCAATTCTTTTTATCGCACCTTAATTTTTTCTCACCTCGATTGGTTCATCAGTTTCCCCCACTCATTTAAATGTCTTATTTTCTTTTATTTAAATTATTTCTATTTTTTTTAAATTAAAATTTCTCTCTTCTTTAACAGGGATTTGACTCAACAACCCGTAGGTTTTATTGCCCTTAGCTCAAATACAAAAAAAACTGGATTGAAGTGAGAAATTTATCAACTCATGCAATTACTGCATTTGCCGATAACTCATGCTTGCAAATATTGCACTCGTGGAGAAATTGCTCACTTTCCTCCATAGTTGCGTAATATACTGTTGTCTTCCATAGTAAAAATGTATTATGCTCCTTCTTAATGAATATTTTTTATTGTTTAACTTTGCAGCTACTACAAAATTATTGAAAAATTACATTAATCGGTCGAAGTTAGAGTGCTTGAGTGGTTTTGAAAGTGAGAAAGAATGTTGAAATTATCAAGTTTGAGGTATGAATGCCTTGTTAATTTTTTTGCTTACATTCGCATAACTTTAGGTGAATATTAAACTGTTGATTTGAAGATGAAATAATGTAGAAAGAAGCTGTGTTCGATATGGCAAAAAGTATTACACTAAAAGTATAAGTACTGATTTAGTACGGGTGTGGTTCTTTCAGTTTTTAGCTCTCGGTTTAATTGAAGTGCAGCTTCAGTTCTCTGAACTGTGATACCTTCCTTCAGTTACTTTTTCGTATTTATTTTCATTGAAATTAAATTGAATCGAAGTTATCAAATATATTTGTGAAAGAATCATTTGTTACGGAAATACGAAATTTTCATGAGATATCGTGGCATGTTAGCTGAAGATTATGTAAAAAGTTTGTTGAAATATTAAGCTTGGTTGTGGAGATATTGTAGAATTGCTGAAATTCCACGACTAAATTGAAATCTTATATCATTCTAATCACATTCAATAATATCTCGACAACTAGACTCAAAATTTCAACGCAGTTTCCACAGAATATTCAGCTGACATCCTATGATAAATCTGAAATTCTATTTGAGTAACTGGTTGCGAAGTTGAATCTCAGATTAAGTATATGAATTATCTACGATACATATAATTTTAACGATGTATTTTACGTCTAATATTTTAACAATTAATTAAATTTTCATTTTAATCAAATTAAATCATTAAAATGCAATAACTCATTAGCATTCTCACGTTTATGATCGTATTTTGTAGAATAACTTGAGAAATTTTTTTCAGAATGTACTAATGGAGCAGGGTCAGGATAATCGTCACACTGTTTACAAAAAAATATTTTTTTTTGGTTTTAAATTATTTTTGTTGGGTCTGTCGAACAGAAAAAAATTTTCTGGTAAAAGCTGAAGTACCGCACTGTTTGTCAAGTCAAACTAACCTATAGTGTACAAGTGCTTAAGTTAAGGCTCTTTACTACTAGGTATGAACATGACGATGATATGAAGAGCTATTTTTGTTTTTCTAGTTTTAATGTATTTGAATATACACAGTGTGTTCAGATTTCATTTGCCAAACTGATAGAACTCGATAAAATAAGAAAAAAGATTCATGTTCATAAAGTTGCATATTTCTGAATTGAAAGCGCAATTGTGTTTCAAATATTGAAAATCGCAATTTTTAACCAGTGATAGCAGAAAAATGATAATAAGTAGTGTAGGTATCGGCGGATCGAGGATTCGAACTGCCAATACCTTTGACTATATAGCTTAATGGACTGCTAGAACTAATAAAATCTTGAAGCCAAAGAATGCAGGCTTTACTTTTCAAAAAAGGTACTTTGTGTGAAAACTGAATTTGTATTCAGTTATATTTTCGTGACTCCTAACAATATGAGCAGTGAGAGAACCATATTCTTTTAAGTTTCACTAGTGTTTGTACTTTCACTTATCACCAAAGGTCGTTTTTTGTAAAAAGAACGCCTGTTAACAGTGGCTTCAGCGGTGTTCCATTTAACCCTATGTATTTCTTATCAGTTCTAGCAGTCCATTAAGCTATATAGTCAAAGGCCAATACTACCGTTTATTTGTCTACACAAGTCAACCTCCTTACCAGTTAGGCTACGGGGTTGCCTCTTGAGTAGGGTAAACATTTGAGTACTTGTGGCACCGAGTCACCACAAGTAGAATACAATTTTTGACCTGGTGGAAATTAGTAGTGGCTAAGACAAAAACAAATGACATCATCATGTTCTGCCTTTTCTCAAAATTAATGAAGCTGGAGACAAAAAAAATTGATAAGAATGAAAATTCAGCCTTTTTGGCTTTTCAATAGAAAATAACATTTTTTAAGTTCCATTGTTTTTCAGCTTTGGCAATTTTGAGAATGGGCATAACAAGATGATATAATTTATATTTTGTCTCAGCCTCTACAACCATTTTTGCTGTTATGGGTTGAAAATTGTGATTTTTCAGCGCCTTCAATTTTGAAATATGTTTTTTGTACATGAATTTGTTTCTTGTTTCATTGAAATCTGTTCATTTGTATTTACTATTTACCGACTTACCAACAAAATTCGGACACTCTATATACTAAATATAGTAATAATAATGTAAACAAATGTAAACCTAGTGGAAACAAAATGAATTCCAAATTTCTGCTCGTCTCTTATAATCTTCATGCGTATACTTGGTAGTAAAAAGCATTGCTTAAGTATCGTATCAAGTTAATTTATTGATTACTGGAGTGATTTTATATGTTGATGTTTTGAGCGATAGAAGTTCAGTTGAGTTTTCAATTTACTCAGTTGGCGTCTCTTATAAACTGCAAAATATTATTGTTGAGGATTTCAAAATGTACTGTGGCTTTTTTAGATGCTTCTATAGCCTTTTGCTCATATATCTAGGGTGGTCAATATCTGAATGAGAAACTATTCTGACGCCAAAGTAATTTTGCATTCTCAAAAACATTTATAATTTTTTTGTTCTCATTTGTATTAATTTTTGTTGTTTCAATTGTTGTTACAGAGGCTCATCGAGCCTTAGAACTATTAGAAGATTACCACGCCAAGTTGGTGTCGCCTCAAGACAAAAATCTACGGTTAGCCATCGAACGTGTGATTCGTATCTTCAAATCCAGACTCTTCCAAGCCTTATTGGGTAAGTGTAAAATCTTTTGAGAATATTCAATCTGTGTTTTGGTGGGGGGTATTTGATTTGAAAGATGACCACGCTTTTGGTCACATTTCGAAAATACTTTCTGAAGGTTGTGGGGGCGTATTCTCTTTTTTTGGGGGTGAGAACTGCATGTTTTGTTTGTCAATATTACTTGTTTCCAGTTTCGTGATTGCAAAATTGAAGTCGTAACTGCTGTAGTTGTTCCGTTTTTATTCTAGTAATTCAGATTGTTGACAGATGTGACGTCATGTGGTTCGCGTCATTTTCTTAATTTCACGATTATTTTATTTATTTTTTTTCACAAATGTGAACAATCGTTTGACGGTTCTCTCTTTTCGTCTTCATCATGGTACCTGTTTATAATGATTATGGATCGCGTAATATTAGCACTTAGCAGTCAACACCTTGTAGCTTGATATTCGTACGTTCACTTGTTGTTAGTGAGTCAGACGATTGACCAAAATTCAAATTCTTTATTGGATTGTTTATGAAAAAATGGAAACATATTTGTAATCCAAGGATCTTATCCCTTCTTTTTAGGAGGAATTTATCATTCGTGATTCGAATTCAAAAGATTAATTTCGAATATTTTTTTCTTTCTTTTTTTATGTATTGCCCTTCTCCTCGTGGCTTCCAGAATTTTGAGGAATGCGCCAGTAAAAGATTATCCCATGTTGGTTAATTTCTTCGGTGATCGCTATAAAATTTCAATCTGTTTTTTGCCTGCAAGTTTTTTACCTTCAAATACAAGAATAATAAAGGAAAATATATTTTTTTTTTGTCTGAGAGTTCCGAGTGTTTAGTTCGCCAACTTATTTTTTCGTGGTCGCAGATTGCCGGTACATTCACTCATTTTACATGCTAACTAAATTCCAAGCAGGAAATTAATAGTAGGAAAAGATACATTTTTTCTTCCAGTCAATCCGAGAGGAGAGAGATAAAATTGAAAAAAAAAAACAAAAGAAAACAACGACGCTTTGGGCCCCCACGAAGGACTGCAACCCTCCTAGTTCCTCTACTCTCGCTCAAGGTTTTTTCTGCGAGATTTTTGGAATTGAAAAACGTGGAATAAGTTTTTCCTCTGATAACCAAAATTCATGTAGAAATCTCTCCCAGTGAGCTCTGTTCCCATGAACATATCTTTCCTCTGATGTTTTAACGCCACGCATTTTTGTGGGCTAGCAAGACGATTTCTTGATGGATACCCATAACAAAAGCATATTCCAGGTTCAGAAATTCGATCGGGGCTTAAATCTACTTTATAAAGAGAGGATTTGTAGTTTGTATCCTAATCCTTTTTTTTTTTTTTTAAATTCGAAGATTCTTTATTTGAATCGTATTTCTCAGTCGAGAATGAGGATTCGCGTTGCGAATGCTTTCTTCTGGCTGGTTTTCCAGAAAAACTAAAATTCAGGCCGCTTCAGACTTAATCAAAATGTCTAGAATAAGGAATTGAGAAGTTTCGACCATTTCTCGTTTAGTGATTTGTGTATGGGAAGACTACTGTAAAATTTTTCGTTCAGTTATACACTTGTTTGATGGTTGTACTGTGTGCATCTCTTTGAAATGCAAACTACAGTCTGAATGGGTAAATCAGAGTATAATTGGTGGTTGACTAGTTGCTGCTATAAATTCGCTTATTTAATCTAGTTTTTCTTTCTTCTATAACTATGGGCAATTTCAGAAGAATTTACCTGAGAATGCTATGAACTTATCTGTCTTTCTATCTGCATATTCAAACCTAAGTTTCATTAGCTTAATGCGCTTTAATTGCAGTGCAGCGGTCCCTAAAGCCTAGTTCACACCACGCCATTTTACTAGCTTGGTTTCAGGCTAGTAAAGTAGCGCAACTAAAAATGCCAACATTGTTGCGCCTTTTAATATCCTAGGACTGATCACATGAGGCAAGTGAATATCCGATGCAGGGAATGATAAAGTGCTTATCATATTACATCATTCACAATTTATATGTTAAATTTCAACTCCTGTAATTCTGTTTTTGAAATTTATAATACGAATTATATTAAAACTGAAATGAAAAAAATTTTCAAAATTAATAAGTGGTCAAGTAATGGCATGATCGCTTTTCAATAATTATTTATATTTGCAATTGCAATGATCTTTTTGCAGGATTTTTTTGTCAAAACTTACAGTTATTTATTCATTACAAGTTTCATCATTCGAATATTTTTACCTCAAAAATTTGGTCAATCAGTCTAAATTTTATCAGTGATTTTATAAATTTGTATAGATATTTCATGCAAGTAGCCTGAAAAGTTGAATCAGTTTAACTTCGCGCAACTAGAAGCTAGGCAATTTTACTAGCTCATTTTCACTTGCCTCGAGCAGTCACACCTGGAAACTTTATTAGCGGCTTGTAAACTTGCGTGTTCTAAGCTAGTAAAATGGCCTGGTGTGAACTACGCTTAATGCGACGAATTGTGAGGTAGTTCTTGTATTAACTTCTAGTGCGCTAAAATTGGAATTGTCGAGGAGCTTGCTATTGATAAAAGTTTCATTCTGCGAACCGAAATTATAGCTTGGCGTCCTGGCAGTCATATAGCACTTCTTTTTAGGGTACTTAAGTTCAAATACCACCAGTATTTTTTTTATTTTTTTAAAATTCAGTTCTGAAATTTCAGTTTATTTGAGGGGTATTCATGCATTGTTTGCATGTGCAGTTTTTTTAGGTTTAAGATTTTTAATAAATCATTGTAGGAGACCTTATTTTCACAGTTCAGTAGCACAAAATGAAAACATTCAACAAATTCAATAAATTCAACATATTTCACATATTATCTGATAGATACGTATGTTTATTGAAGTAAGATGTTCCTAATGTTCAGTATTTTTGCACTGGACTCTTCCCTAATTTCCAATTATTCCAATTGGACATAAT
Organism: Ericerus pela; assembly: GCA_011428145.1. Lineage (NCBI taxonomy): Eukaryota > Metazoa > Arthropoda > Insecta > Hemiptera > Coccidae > Ericerus > Ericerus pela. Next base: position 89,835 of record WOFM01000596.1, read on the forward strand.
TAATAACTTAACAATCTATTTTTTGTATTTTATTTCGATGTCTTCTAAGACCCTTGTGTTGGTGCGTTTAAATAAGGGTATTTGTAAGTAGGTTTTCTTTAGAAAATCTACTTATTATGCTTGGTGTGGTATTAGCCCTTAGGGTTGAGTTGGGTACTTTTCCATTTCATGATCTCAGGAAAATTTTGGCACTAATAACTCAAATTCATATATATTGAGGCATCTGAAGCCAGCTTGACTCATAATGTCCAACCTCAATATATGTTGGTATAAAAGTGCAGATGACGTCATATAGTCTCAAGTTTAAGACAATATGTAGCCAAAAACACCAAGGTGTTATTACTTTTGATTTGAGAATAACTATTGATTACAGTGAGGCTTAAACTCAATGTGTAATTTAAGATGAAAATGCTAAGTCTGATAAAACTAAGCCGGCCAATCTGTTAGTAAACAATCAAAATAAGCAATAGTAGAAATTTCTTACAAGGTTCAATCCATAAGAGGATTGAACCCAATAATTAACAAAAGAAAATTTTGAATTATCAAGTGATTATAATGAAGCAGAAATATTATATATTTTACATGAATATATAAAATACATGATATAAAATTATTTGCAATTAAAATAAGAAGAAATTGCCTGACGATAACATTTCAATCAAACTAAAAAACATTTCGATAGTCAAATTTCTGTTATTTATTTAATTGTCTTCATTTGAAATATTTTTATTTTTAAAAGACAAATTTTCTGTAAGTCAAAAAATCTTTCAGACTATTTAAGTTTTTAATTTGAGAGATTTTTGTAATAAGGAAAATGGAAGATCCAGTGAAAATAATAATGCCAAATATAGATGAGTGTAAATTGTTAATCAGTTACTCACTATATGAAAAAAGATAGCACTCCAATGCTATTATGACAGAATCTTATAAGTTTTATCAACCAAAAACTTTTTGTCTAAATTGTTGTGAGAAATGCACTAAACTTCATTCCTAAAAGGCTCTTCATCTGATAGTTTTTTTTTCACTTAATCTTTACCTACAGGTATTCTACAATTTGGTCTCTTCTATGAGAACTGACTAACTTTACAGAGAAACTTTAACTACTACCTAACACCTTCATACTTGAAGGATAATTTCTATAATTGTTGACTCCAACCTAACCTATCCTAAAATTTTACTTCTAATCTCTCATCTCTATAACGGTAAGAAAGGTTTAGAAACAACCTTCGCAGTGGAAATGCTAATAGCATCAAAATTACCTTGTAAGGATTTAGACATACAACTTCAGAATAATTAGACTGTCATCAGACTTCTCATTCAGACAGAAGAAGGACCACAAGAAAAACGAACCTAGTACCCGGTATCATATTTTCAAGAGTGATTTAATTTACTTGGTTCGTTTTTCTGTTGATCAAATTTTTTATCATCAGGCAACTGGTTTCCCCTTCTTTTGCTATTTCAAATCCCACAACGTGTGAAGAGGGTGGAGTCCAGAATACACCAAAAATAACTAAATGGAAGTAGAAATACATGCACAATGAATAAAATTAAAATAAAAGCCAAAGTACATTGGGATACACATTTTGGTGAAGGTTAATCCTGGCAAGCATTATTTGTCTATGTTAAGAGAGTTGATCATCATGCAGATGGGTTCTGGTAATTCATTTGCAGATATTTTATTTTCGAGTGAATATTACAAGATCTGACTCAATTAAATCCGTAATAAAATTTTAAATAAGTG
>WOFM01000596.1:94575-419785 GCA_011428145.1 Ericerus pela
TAAAATAAGAAAAAAGATCATGTTCATAAGTTGCATATTTCTGAATTGAAAGCGCAACTTGTGTTTCAAATATTGAAAATCGCAATTTTTAACCAGTGATAGCAGAAAAATGATAATAAGTAGTGTAGGTATCGGCGGATCGAGGATTCGAACTGCCAATACCTTTGACTATATAGCTTAATGGACTGCTAGAACTAATAAAATCTTGAAGCCAAAGAATGCAGGCTTTACTTTTCAAAAAGGTACTTTGTGTGAAAACTGAATTTGTATTCAGTTATATTTTCGTGACTCCTAACAATATGAGCAGTGAGAGAACCATATTCTTTTAAGTTTCACTAGTGTTTGTACTTTCACTTATCACCAAAGGTCGTTTTTTCGTAAAAAGAACGCCTGTTAACAGTGGCTTCAGCGGTGTTTCCATTTAACCTATGTATTCTTATCAGTTCTAGCAGTCCATTAAGCTATATAGTCAAAGGCCAATACTACCGTTTATTTGTCTACACAAGTCAACCTCCTTACCAGTTAGGCTACGGGGTGCCTCTTGAGTAGGGTAAACATTTGAGTACTTGTGGCACCGAGTCACCACAAGTAAGAATACAATTTTTGACCTGGTGGAAATTAGTAGTGGCTAAGACAAAAACAATGACATCATCATGTTCTGCCTTTTCTCAAAATTAATGAAGCTGGAGACAAAAAAATTGATAAGAATGAAAATTGCCGCCTTTTTGGCTTTTCAATAGAAAATAACATTTTTAAGTTCCATTGTTTTTCAGCTTTGGCAATTTTGAGAATGGGCATAACAAGATGATATAATTTATATTTTGTCTCAGCCTCTACAACCATTTTTGCTGTTATGGGTTGAAATTGTGATTTTTTCAGCGCCTTCAATTTTGAAATATGTTTTTTGTACATGAATTTGTTTCTTGTTTCATTGAATCTGTTCATTTGTATTTACTATTTACCGACTTACCAACAAATTCGGACACTCTATATACTAAATATAGTAATAATAATGTAAACAAATGTAAACCTAGTGGAAACAAAATGAATTCCAAATTTCTGCTCGTCTCTTATAATCTTCATGCGTATACTTGGTAGTAAAAAGCATTGCTTAAGTATCGTATCAAGTTAATTTATTGATTACTGGAAGTGATTTTATATGTTGATGTTTTGAGCGATAGAAGTTCAGTTGAGTTTTCAATTTACTCAGTTGGCGTCTCTTATAAACTGCAAAATATTATTGTTGAGGATTTCAAAATGTACTGTGGCTTTTTTAGATGCTTCTATAGCCTTTTGCTCATATATCTAGGGTGGTCAATATCTGAATGAGAAACTATTCTGAGCCAAAGTAATTTTGCATTCTCAAAACCATTTATAATTTTTTGTTCTCATTTGTATTAATTTTTGTTGTTTCAATTGTTGTTACAGAGGCTCATCGAGCCTTAGAACTATTAGAAGATTACCACGCCAAGTTGGTGTCGCCTCAAGACAAAAATCTACGGTAGCCATCGAACGTGTGATTCGTATCTTCAAATCCAGACTCTTCCAAGCCTTATTGGGTAAGTGTAAAATCTTTTGAGAATATTCAATCTGTGTTTTGGTGGGGGGTATTTGATTTGAAAGATGACCACGCTTTTGGTCACATTTCGAAAATACTTTCTGAAGGTTGTGGGGGCGTATTCTCTTTTTTTGGGGGTGAGAACTGCATGTTTTGTTTGTCAATATTACTTGTTTCCAGTTTCGTGATTGCAAAATTGAAGTCGTAACTGCTGTAGCTGTTCCGTTTTATTCTAGTAATTCAGATTGTTGACAGATGTGACGTCATGTGGTTCGCGTCATTTTCTTAATTTCACGATTATTTTATTTATTTTTTTTCACAAATGTGAACAATCGTTTGACGGTTCTCTCTTTTCGTCTTCATCATGGTACCTGTTTATAATGATTATGGATCGCGTAATATTAGCACTTAGCAGTCAACACCTTGTAGCTTGATATTCGTACGTTCACTTGTTGTTAGTGAGTCAGACGATTGACCAAAATTCAAATTCTTTATTGGATTGTTTATGAAAAAATGGAAACATATTTGTAATCCAAGGATCTTATCCCTTCTTTTTAGGAGGAATTTATCATTCGTGATTCGAATTCAAAAGATTAATTTCGAATATTTTTTTCTTTCTTTTTTTATGTATTGCCCTTCTCCTCGTGGCTTCCAGAATTTTGAGGAATGCGCCAGTAAAAGATTATCCCATGTTGGTTAATTTCTTCGGTGATCGCTATAAAATTTCAATCTGTTTTTTGCCTGCAAGTTTTTTACCTTCAAATACAAGAATAATAAAGGAAAATATATTTTTTTTTTGTCTGAGAGTTCCGAGTGTTTAGTTCGCCAACTTATTTTTTCGTGGTCGCAGATTGCCGGTACATTCACTCATTTTACATGCTAACTAAATTCCAAGCAGGAAATTAATAGTAGGAAAAGATACATTTTTTCTTCCAGTCAATCCGAGAGGAGAGAGATAAAATTGAAAAAAAAAAAACAAAAGAAAACAACGACGCTTTGGGCCCCCACGAAGGACTGCAACCCTCCTAGTTCCTCTACTCTCGCTCAAGGTTTTTTCTGCGAGATTTTTGGAATTGAAAAACGTGGAATAAGTTTTTCCTCTGATAACCAAAATTCATGTAGAAATCTCTCCCAGTGAGCTCTGTTCCCATGAACATATCTTTCCTCTGATGTTTTAACGCCACGCATTTTTGTGGGCTAGCAAGACGATTTCTTGATGGATACCCATAACAAAAGCATATTCCAGGTTCAGAAATTCGATCGGGGCTTAAATCTACTTTATAAAGAGAGGATTTGTAGTTTGTATCCTAATCCTTTTTTTTTTTTTTTAAATTCGAAGATTCTTTATTTGAATCGTATTTCTCAGTCGAGAATGAGGATTCGCGTTGCGAATGCTTTCTTCTGGCTGGTTTTCCAGAAAAACTAAAATTCAGGCCGCTTCAGACTTAATCAAAATGTCTAGAATAAGGAATTGAGAAGTTTCGACCATTTCTCGTTTAGTGATTTGTGTATGGGAAGACTACTGTAAAATTTTTCGTTCAGTTATACACTTGTTTGATGGTTGTACTGTGTGCATCTCTTTGAAATGCAAACTACAGTCTGAATGGGTAAATCAGAGTATAATTGGTGGTTGACTAGTTGCTGCTATAAATTCGCTTATTTAATCTAGTTTTTCTTTCTTCTATAACTATGGGCAATTTCAGAAGAATTTACCTGAGAATGCTATGAACTTATCTGTCTTTCTATCTGCATATTCAAACCTAAGTTTCATTAGCTTAATGCGCTTTAATTGCAGTGCAGCGGTCCCTAAAGCCTAGTTCACACCACGCCATTTTACTAGCTTGGTTTCAGGCTAGTAAAGTAGCGCAACTAAAAATGCCAACATTGTTGCGCCTTTTAATATCCTAGGACTGATCACATGAGGCAAGTGAATATCCGATGCAGGGAATGATAAAGTGCTTATCATATTACATCATTCACAATTTATATGTTAAATTTCAACTCCTGTAATTCTGTTTTTGAAATTTATAATACGAATTATATTAAAACTGAAATGAAAAAAATTTTCAAAATTAATAAGTGGTCAAGTAATGGCATGATCGCTTTTCAATAATTATTTATATTTGCAATTGCAATGATCTTTTTGCAGGATTTTTTTGTCAAAACTTACTTACAGTTATTTATTCATTACAAGTTTCATCATTCGAATATTTTTTCCTCAAAAATTTGGTCAATCAGTCTAAATTTTATCAGTGATTTTATAAATTTGTATAGATATTTCATGCAAGTAGCCTGAAAAGTTGAATCAGTTTAACTTCGCGCAACTAGAAGCTAGGCAATTTTACTAGCTCATTTTCACTTGCCTCGAGCAGTCACACCTGGAAACTTTATTAGCGGCTTGTAAACTTGCGTGTTCTAAGCTAGTAAAATGGCCTGGTGTGAACTACGCTTAATGCGACGAATTGTGAGGTAGTTCTTGTATTAACTTCTAGTGCGCTAAAATTGGAATTGTCGAGGAGCTTGCTATTGAATAAAAGTTTCATTCTGCGAACCGAAATTATAGCTTGGCGTCCTGGCAGTCATATAGCACTTCTTTTTAGGGTACTTAAGTTCAAATACCACCAGTATTTTTTTTATTTTTTTTAAAATTCAGTTCTGAAATTTCAGTTTATTTGAGGGGTATTCATGCATTGTTTGCATGTGCAGTTTTTTTAGGTTTAAGATTTTTAATAAATCATTGTAGGAGACCTTATTTTCACAGTTCAGTAGCACAAAATGAAAACATTCAACAAATTCAATAAATTCAACATATTTCACATATTATCTGATAGATACGTATGTTTATTGAAGTAAGATGTTCCTAATGTTCAGTATTTTAGCACTGGACTCTTCCCTAATTTCCAATTATTCCAATTGGACATAATTAATAACTTAACAATCTATTTTTTGTATTTTATTTCGATGTCTTCTAAGACCCTTGTGTTGGTGCGTTTAAATAAGGGTATTTGTAAGTAGGTTTTCTTTAGAAAATCTACTTATTATGCTTGGTGTGGTATTAGCCCTTAGGGTTGAGTTGGGTACTTTTCCATTTCATGATCTCAGGAAAATTTTGGCACTAATAACTCAAATTCATATATATTGAGGCATCTGAAGCCAGCTTGACTCATAATGTCCAACCTCAATATATGTTGGTATAAAAGTGCAGATGACGTCATATAGTCTCAAGTTTAAGACAATATGTAGCCAAAAACACCAAGGTGTTATTACTTTTGATTTGAGAATAACTATTGATTACAGTGAGGCTTAAACTCAATGTGTAATTTAAGATGAAAATGCTAAGTCTGATAAAACTAAGCCGGCCAATCTGTTAGTAAACAATCAAAATAAGCAATAGTAGAAATTTCTTACAAGGTTCAATCCATAAGAGGATTGAACCCAATAATTAACAAAAGAAAATTTTGAATTATCAAGTGATTATAATGAAGCAGAAATATTATATATTTTACATGAATATATAAAATACATGATATAAAATTATTTGCAATTAAAATAAGAAGAAATTGCCTGACGATAACATTTCAATCAAACTAAAAAACATTTCGATAGTCAAATTTCTGTTATTTATTTAATTGTCTTCATTTGAAATATTTTTATTTTTAAAAGACAAATTTTCTGTAAGTCAAAAAATCTTTCAGACTATTTAAGTTTTTAATTTGAGAGATTTTTGTAATAAGGAAAATGGAAGATCCAGTGAAAATAATAATGCCAAATATAGATGAGTGTAAATTGTTAATCAGTTACTCACTATATGAAAAAAGATAGCACTCCAATGCTATTATGACAGAATCTTATAAGTTTTATCAACCAAAAACTTTTTGTCTAAATTGTTGTGAGAAATGCACTAAACTTCATTCCTAAAAGGCTCTTCATCTGATAGTTTTTTTTTCACTTAATCTTTACCTACAGGTATTCTACAATTTGGTCTCTTCTATGAGAACTGACTAACTTTACAGAGAAACTTTAACTACTACCTAACACCTTCATACTTGAAGGATAATTTCTATAATTGTTGACTCCAACCTAACCTATCCTAAAATTTTACTTCTAATCTCTCATCTCTATAACGGGTAAGAAAGGTTTGGAAACAACCTTCGCAGTGGAAATGCTAATAGCATCAAAATTACCTTGTAAGGATTTAGACATACAACTTCAGAATAATTAGACTGTCATCAGACTTCTCATTCAGACAGAAGAAGGACCACAAGAAAAACGAACCTAGTACCCGGTATCATATTTTCAAGAGTGATTTAATTTACTTGGTTCGTTTTTCTGTTGATCAAATTTTTTATCATCAGGCAACTGGTTTCCCCTTCTTTTGCTATTTCAAATCCCACAACGTGTGAAGAGGGTGGAGTCCAGAATACACCAAAAATAACTAAATGCAAGTAAAAATACATGCACAATGAATAAAATTAAAATAAAAGCCAAAGTACATTGGGATACACATTTTGGTGAAGGTTAATCCTGGCAAGCATTATTTGTCTATGTTAAGAGAGTTGATCATCATGCAGATGGGTTCTGGTAATTCATTTGCAGATATTTTATTTTCGAGTGAATATTACAAGATCTGACTCAATTAAATCCGTAATAAAATTTTAAATAAGTGATTAATAATTTACCTGAAATAGAATTTCATTTAATTACTGACTTCATTTGCATTAAAATTCAAAGATTTTTTAGACATTATATTGTCCTAATTTGTTCCATGTTTCATAATTTATACACACTCCTAGCTGTCAGTTAACATTGTGATGTCCGGGAACATCACAATTACCGGGTGGGGCTAGGTATACTAGGACCAAAGTTGTATTGTAGGACAGAAAAAAGGAACAAAAAGTTGGAAAAGGAGATAAAAAGTAACAAAATCAGTAAAAAGGATCCCTAAAACAAACTAAGAATACATCCCACATGTAAGGAGGCTAAATATATACGGTCATGATTCAACCCTACAGACTCCCTAGTGTACAAAATACGTCACCCAATGAGAAGTGCCCTACAATAGGCCCATTGCCAGATGCTAGACAAAACCCCTACTCCACATTACATGAGAAAATTATAATATTTTACCTGTTGGCCAACAGGGAAATAAAAGTCTTGTTGCCGCAAAACTTCGTTTATTACAAGTTGACTCTAACATTGAGAATGTGGCACATCTCCAGACAAATGATAGCAACCAATTCCATATCTGGCAAGTTAATTATGAATGGCGGAAACCAAACTCCAGTAGACGTTTTTCAGGATCACGAATGCATCAAATAGGATTATTCTCCAGCGAGGGTTCTGATTGCGATAATTAACAGCGAAAAAAGAAAGACGTGTCGCCTCTCATTTTGTGAGAGGAAGAACAAGTGACTTAATTCATGGTCTTTGACGGACTGATTCGTCTTCTAAAAATCGAGAATGAAGACGAATTGAGAAAGAAAAGGAACGGACTATGGGGAATACCTAATTGGAATCAGGCTGCTATCATTCGTGTGTAGTTACAATATTATATTATATTAAATAGGTAAAAATGTGGAACGGCAAGTATAGAAAAAAGTAGATGCCGTTTTATCTTAAAGAGCAGACAGTATCGAATTTAAAGATATGGGAAAAGAGACGACGTATTAAGATAAATATATGAATGAACGGGAACGGCTAAAGGTAGTTTAAGTATTGGGAAAAAACGTGAGGAAAGAATATAATAAAAAGGAAAAAAGAAATACGTGAATAAATATGAATTCAATCTTTCCCCAGTTAGGATGCCTCAACATCATGACTTGCTATTTAATTTCTTATTTATTTTATAACTTTTTTTTTATCCATAAATGGATCTAGGATATCTCAAAATATATATATATATATGAATGGACGGATGGATAGATAGATAGACAGATGGATGGATAGATTAATAGATAGATGGATGGATGGTTAGTTAGTTAGTTAGTTAGACAGATGGATGGACAGATATAAGGAAGGATGGATAGATGTCCATTTGTTGTTCCAAGGTACAGGTTGCAATCTTTTATCAAATAATCACAAAATTTGGTATGTATATTAATACTAAGCCATGGACCAAACCTATTGATTTTGGTGCGGTCAGCCATATGGTACTTCCAGTACCGCTATTTTTGTTTTTATATTGGTTATAAAATGCGGAATTTTGGAACCATATTTACGAAATTTGAGATAAATATTCATTAAAATTTATGTTAGCATGATACCTATTTTGATGCAGATTGACCAGATGGTACTTCCAGTAGATTTTTTTAATATGATAACTGTGGCGGCTGCCACACTACGTCGGCGCATATGTACACTACTCCCTCAATCACCATCACCCGGCACCGTCGCCGAGTGAATACGGTGCTGCCTTTTAGTGACGGTGATGAAGGAGGTTTTAGGTGTTCAGCCAGTACTGGTTCAAATCTCTGTGCCGCCTGAACACTTAAAGTGGTGACCCTGACATGAGACGAGAGATGGATATTCACACCATCTCTCGGGCATTCGTGAAGCCAATCGTAACTGTCGTGCGTCGCACCACTGTTTCTGTATGTGATGGCGCTGGTGGGTGTATGCCACGGAGCAGTGATGAAGGGGGGCATTGTCGGGCTCCAGTGTACGTCCCTACCTGTTAGGCGCCTCCATATAGGTAACCATATTTACGCTCAGCTATACTGAGGGGGGGAGTAGTGTGGCGGCTGCCACTCTACGTTGGTGCATATGTACGCTACTCCCTCGATCACCATCACCCGGCACCCTGGCCGAGTGAATATGATGCTGCCTTTTAGTGACAGTGACGAGGGAGGTTTTAGGTGTTCAGCCGGTACAGGTTCAAATCCGCGTGCCATCTGAACACCTAAATTTTTATTTTCACTACAGCAAAATACGGGGTTTAAATTATATGATGATGTACCATACTATATCATCTTAATTTATTTTTCATTTTTTCAAGAAAAAGTGCTTTTATGTTTCACATTGTCTAATATTTTATCAGCAGCTAACACATTTCATATAATCATAACATACTATTAACATATTATATAAACTTACAGACAATTAATGTGACCATCAAAATTCATATTTTTTTCTCGAAAACCTACTTTTTCCAGTGAGGCTTACTGCACTAGAGTTTTTTATATTCTCAACTCTCTTTTGACATGATGTTTCTGTGATGGAGACGTTGAATTGAGACAATTTTTCATTAATTTTTTTTTTTAGGTTTTACTGGCTCCAGTTTCGGAAAATTCAACTATTTTTAATTGATTCTAAATATTTTGTATAGAAACCATTATTTCGTTCGAATTCTGTGTTTTTCGTATTATCACTTTCAGCCTCCGGTGTGGTGGCTCATAATGTAGGTATTTGGCCACTTTTATTTTAATTTCGAAGATAAATCGCCGATGCGCCTTTTTTCAATCGTGTAAGTACAGTTGAAAATTTGTGTTAGATTTTTATCTGAACTTTTCTCTCGAAATATGTATTTGAATCTCTTCTCTTAGTTGAAATAATAAATTATATCAGTCTCTGGTCTTGAAGTAATTTTTTCGGGATATTTTATTGGTACTGTGTTATTGAAGTGATGAAAAAAGACCACAAAACAGTTTCGTGTTATTTTTTATAAAATTGAATTTTTAAATTCGAAGTGTTAACATTTTTCAAAATTTCATCCTTAAGTTTTCAGCGAGCTAGATCGCTCAAAAATTTCAACCTGCTATATATTTCTCCTGAGAAAAGTAAAATTTTGAATGCGTTTTTCTCGCAAACATTTCTTCAGTTATACTTTTTTTCATCAGTGGCGTAACTGTAGGTGGGCCAGCATACCCTATGGCTCACCCACAAATTTTTCAGATTTAAAGATAAAAAAAATCGTCACACAACAAGAAATGAAGAAATAGTTTTGGTAAAGGTTACTTATATATTTTTTATTTTTTGAGTGGTCCTATGGGTAAATACTGGAACTTTTTCTTTGAGTGAAGATCCCTCAAAAAAGGAGTGTCACTGAACACTGTTCTCTATTTCCCCATGGCCGCGTTGGAAAAAGCGTTCTAGAACACCGTTTTTTTTCACATATTATCTCGACATTTTACATTTCGAGGAAGAGATGGAGGGGGTGTTTATTTCAATCCATTCAGCTACCCTCTTTCCGTAAGTTTGCCTATGAATGCATTGCATCAATGCATTCTTGAATTTATTCACATGAATGCTCTGTGTAATGTCGCAATGCCTGTTTTGTTTTATGGTCTTCTTTGTCACTAAGCGTAGATGCGGAAAAATTTCGTTTAAAATTTGATAAAAACTCGCGAATCCTCAGTTTTTATTTTCCTTTCATCCTCCTTTTTATTCCCTCCGATGACAAATGAATGAATGTTTTCTTGAAGAAATGTAATGGAGGCGGAATCTTTAACATATTCGCATTCAACTCAATGTGTCGAATCATTCGGTTGACTTCGGTTCAGCTTTCTATTCTTTTGCCTCTGTTTTTACAGTATTTTTCTTTTTCATGGTTACGTAAATATTGTCATTATAAAATTTTCGTTTCTTACAATTTCATCGTAAGTACCAATTAAAAATGTTTCTAGGACCATTTGTTTTTTCTGTCACATTATCTATCTTCCACAGTTCCCGTAGAGCCTTTCTTCTGAAGAGGACGAGGAAAACCATAAAAATTTTCTTTCATATTTTGAGAATTTTCCAACCAGAATTTACGTTCTCTCTGAGCGACGAAAACAAAAGTGAATTTTTTTCAAAATTGATTCGTTGAATGGTGAAAGTTTTTTGACATGATAATGAATAATTACATCTTTTTGGTCGGGCTGTATAAGTGGTGGAATTTCGAAATGTCAAAAAATTAAGGGGTTTATGGTAGTGAAACGTCGTTCAACAAAAGTTGTTTGCATTGAATTTTTTTTCTCCTTGTGTATCTTTTCATTTAGTAGAGAAAAAATTAATTAAACTTATTTTTATTCAACGACTCCCTTAAGAATGAAATTAAGGTAGTTAAAAAATGGCGATGAGAAAAAAAAAAGACTGTTGGTTTATAAATTATGGTTTAAAATAAATTCAAATTCATCGTCGAAAGTGAAAATGAATACTTCTAATTTTTTGTGTCGTTTTTTTGTTCCATTTTGTATAATTTTATTTTCTTTCTATTCATTTGAGCTTTTAAACCATCGAGGAGATGTGATTTTTTTTGAGAAAGGGTTATTTTCAATTTCAGAAACTTGATAATAAAATAAAACTATGTTTCAATGTAACGAGAGCTCGTTTAATAATTAGCTAGGCCAAAAATAAACTTGGCGGTAATGAAATACTTCCGGTGTTGTTTCGATTTGAAGGTCTATGAACTTTTTGTTTGCGCAGGGCTCACCTTTCTTTTTTTTTTTAAATTATTTTTATTTTCCTTTTTTTCTTTCACTTTTAATCCTGTAAATAGATATCAGTTCGTCGATAAAATTAAATTTAAGAGACCTGGTGGCTGTGAGTGGAACATTCTTTATGGTGACGTTTTTTTGGATGTGTGTTGAGGAACTTATCATTTATGATGATGGATATAGCTGTAAACTTGATTCCATGAAAATTTCCGTAACAAACTAAAACTTATTTCATTTTTTGACCTTTGGCTCAAAATTACCATACTATGAGGGAATGGAGTCGAAAATCAATTCTGGTCTGCGATTTTCCTCTTTCGACTAATGTAGGTGAAATGAAAATGGTAGATTTAATTTGGATTAGATACTAGCTTTATTCGACATGGCGAAAAAATGCTGCACTAAAAGTTGAAAATGTGAAACGTATCCTAAAATAATCCGTCCCATTTATTTCAATTAAATTAACTAGAATCACAATTATCAAATGTAATTGCAAGAGAACTGTTTGTTGTAAAAAGATGAAATTTTTATAAGATATCTTAGTATATTTGCCGAAGATTTTTTGAAAATTTTATTGAAATTGTTTGTTTGGTTCTAAAAATATTCCTGAAATGCTGAAATTCCCCAACTAAATCGAATTCTTATTATTTTAACCACGCAACCCATTACTCGAACAGAATTTCTGCAATATCTTGACAACCAAACATAAAATTTCAACAAAATTCTGAGAGAATCTATTTTTATTTTTATTTTAATTATAGTAAATTACAGCCATTTTTCATTTTGGGCTACATTTTACCTTGTACCCCCATTCCTACGCCACTTTTTGAGACAATGAGCTATAATCAATTACTGAAAGATAAAATGTTGCTATACTTTAATTAATCAACTTTATCAACATTCACCAATTCACATGCTGGTTTAATTTCAGCACAAATAAGGTAATTCTTTTTTTTGAGGATTTTGTCAATTTTATCGCAACGAAATAAAAGAATATCAATGACCCAAGTTGATTAAAAAATAATAATTATAAAAATAACATTAAAATCTCATTTTTTGGACAAAATTGAAGATGAACGTATATTCTTTTCGCATATCTAAAATATTACTGCAGAACAGTATGCAACCACCAAAACCTGCAGGTACTCGGTCTACGTCTTTAGTATACCATCTGTTAAAATTTCATCGTCCGCTCCTGAAACTCCCTGTAAAATAAATATTCATTTATAAAAGTTGAAGTATTAATTGTATAAGTCATGGATGACTCCTCACTAAATTTGTGGCAATAGTGATATGGCCTAGACTATTGAAAAAACTCTGTAGCAAAGTTGGTACAGCGCAAATTAACATAAAAATATTTTTATTTTTATATCTCTTTACGTGAAGAATGAACGTTAAAAATAGGTGTTACAGTTAACGCGCGTGAAGAATATAATGATTTGTTTAGAAATTCTGTGAATTTTTCAACTTGACGTAATATTTTATTATTTTATTTTTAATTTTTTTTCATTCTTCCCTACTTTAAATTCTTCATATTGGACCTTAATCAAAAGTTGTATAAATTTCTAACCAAGTTCCCTATTCTAACGTCCGTCTATACTTACTTGAAACTCCCAACTGTACTACTATTTGACTCCCCACCTCTCAAATTATTGCCTCTGAATTGAACCGTTTTGAAATAAATGTAGGGGTGTGTGATTATTTCATTTTTGTTGAAGGCACAGTCAAGGATTTGGTAAGTTGAGGCCCAAAAGTTATTAAAGTGGGTAAGTCTCTTCCACCAATCGCAAATGGTAAGAGAATTATAAAATCAATTATTTTCTTTCCATTTCACAGACATTGCCTGCAGCATTAACTATTACATTCCCACTTGCATCATTTATCAGCCAAAAGTTTTTTAAACTATTTTCAATTATGCTTGCTTCAGAAAAATAAGAATTTTTTGAAAAATCGAAGTTTGTGCATTATGCAGTTTATATATATTCCTTCACAAGAAGATACATCTTCATTTATTATATAAAATGACAAAATAGGTTTACAATTACATTACAATATGTCGTGTAGGTTCTCGTTTGTACCTGCAAGAATGTAAAATATTCACGTTACCAACTGATGTTTAGTTTTTAAGTTTATTGCTAAAAATTTCGGTTGAATTTGGGAGCCTTTTTGCACCATTAGCGGTATTTGAGATCTGAAAAAAAGAAAGGTCGGAATGTAACTTACACAGCTATTCAACTGAAATTTGAAACGCAATTTATATAGCTACTGACTAAACCCTAGGACCTAACTCACACAGATACCAACTGAACATTGGGACGCAACTGACACTCTTTAACTGATTGATAAATACGGTCGAGACGGAAATTAAATCATCCCCACCGTCATCTTTTTATGTAATCTTCCTCTCTAAGCATATTGTATTTTAGTTTTTCGAAAGTTGACTGTCTTCAATGTCTTGAAAAATAGTGCTGGCATTATTTCACCTCCACATTTGTGTTTTCACCTTTACTTTTCGTACGCTGCTATTACGTTCAGTTAATAGGTCGAAGGATGGTTTTTAATCCTCTATTACTCCAAGCCTTAAGCCATGAGTTTGCAGAAACCTCTTGCGATATCATACAAGGTCAGTCAGACACAACAAAAGCTCGATAATATCGCAACAATCTTGAGTATAAAAATTCATTCGTAATTATATGAACTACGAAGAATCTCGGGCTACTTTCCATTCAACAGAATTTTTTCTCATTTACTTCTTTTCATTTTTCCATATGTTAACCCGAAGCTATGTTTTACTTTCCTCTATGTTGACAACGTTAATATTTAGCTAAATTAACAACTTGTAGGTAGGTACTTGAAATTGTGACTTTTTTTCTACATTATCAGAGCTTTATACATTATTTATTCTAGTTGAAAACTTTCAAAAAAAAGTACTGTGTATAGGTATATACATGTTATTAATTTTTAATGAAGTCGTCGGACGTTTATGAAAAAAAAGTACATTGGTATATTCGAAGCATATAAAGGTATTTTGAACACATCCACGCTCCCAAGATATGGAGGTCACGATGGGTTTAGCGTAAGGACGAGCGGATAAAAGTTCATTACCTGCGGTTTTGTTCTACGTTGATTGAACGCAGAAAAATAAAGTCATTCTAGGGGCTGCGATTATTGATTTTTCTTTGTACCAGCCGTAATTAGTTATTTGTTGCGATGTTTTTAATTGTCAACTTTGGCGCATTGTTAATTGACGATAATCACCGTGCTATGTTCATTTTCTACATTGTTCTCGGTATTGGTGTGCCACCATCTGGGCCTGATGAGACGAGAGTTAATTTTCTTTCAGATAGTTGTCATTAAAACCGTGAATTTAACTGCTGTGCCAATATTTGTTTTGCATATTTTCACAGTATGATGGAGACGACAAAGTTTTCCGCGGAGCCATAAATATGCGCGCTGGGAGAGCTGAGAGAATTGCCCCCATCTCGTGGTCATCTATCTTCTTCGAAAATTACCAAATTACAAACAGTATAGCAGCTTTCATACATATGTTACCAAAAGGCGATAGATGAATTAATCGGTTTTTTTCTTGGTTCTTTTGTCAGTTTTATTTCTATTTTAATTATATTTCAGTTTTTAACGAGAATGTTTGAATTATCTCATCCAACTTCGAAATTCACGTGGAAAATGATATTTATAGCAGACGGTGGAAAAATATGAGATAATGAATTTGAAATTTTTGACTAGGACCATGACAGTTTTGTTTTTAGTTTCGGTTTTGTACCGTCAAGTCATGGTTGTGCTTACTCAATTTTCTACTACCATCAGTGTCTAAATTAAACTTAACTTACCATTTATTTACTTCCAAGATAGAGGGGGAGAGATGGAAATTTTGCAAATTGTTCAGGTAGTAAAGCAAGACGGAGTATTTAAAAATTTGTTCTTATTTTTAAAGTTTTGTTTTTGGTATTGGTCTTATATTAACATTCTAGATTATGTAAAAATTACTGTCTGTTGAAAATATTGTCGCGCTAGCTGTGTTTCATTTTGGGTTTTGGGAGACGAATGATACCATTCCACATTGGATTTCAAACTAAAAATTCAGCTTGGCCAATCATCATTTGATTGGCAGTTGTGAAGTTAATTGAATATTTTAGGTACGATGGCAATCATGTAAAGTTGAGATTTATACCACCATAATATAACGAGAGAAATAACTTGAAAATGGAGTAAAACACTTTGAAAATAACAAAAACACAAATTACTAAAACGCACATTTATTAAAACACGATGTTGACAACATGACATTGTATGATCGACTGAGAATAAGTTCAGTATACAAAGCAGCATTTGCTGTGGATAATATCAGTCACAGATTAAAAATGTCAGAATGATCGAGTATTGTTTGACAATTTGTCACAGCATTTAATTGTTTTAAGTTTCTTGGGGTTTAGTTTGCTTCCAGTCTACTAGCTGTTGGCCTCTCCTGAACCATCACAAAAATATACGCCAATAAAACTAAATTGAAGAAATATGTCGAATTACTGTGAAATGTAATCATGCGTTTTTTCTTGCTTCAGTTTTATGGAAGAAAACATGAAGTAGAAAAATTGGGGTTTGACGATGTAATATTTTTCATAAATGAAGTATTAAAAGTTCACTAAAAGTTCCATATTCAGTTCTAGGAAACTAGGAAATACTGTAAATGTGTATGTCAAAACGAAGGGAGAAAAGTGTGGACGTTTTTCATCAAAAACATGCACATATCAATTGTTACTCAATACTTATTAGTTGTGAAATGCTGTAACTAAGTTGTGGAATTTGATTTCAAACTTAGTGTCTGAAAAATTGTTAGTCTCTAGCTTTTTATTTTCCTAATTTGCATCTGACGTTTCTGCTATCACCTGACAGATGAAAGGGCGCAAAAGTGTATAAAATTGTAAAGAGCTGAAATGTTTTTGAAGCATCAGTATACATTAGCTGAAAATTCTGTGAAAATTCGGCTGTAATCGTAAGTTTAATTCTCGAGATATCGCTGAAATTCCCCAATAGATTGAATTCATATCATTTGAATCATGCAATTTGAACAGAATTTCAGCGATATCTCAAGAATGAAACATAGAATTTCAGCGAAAGTTTCGTAGAATCTCCAACCACCATATGTCAATGTCCCAACGAACTTTCAACTCAATTACACTTTTGGTTCTCGAGATATCACAGAAATTCTATTTGAATTGTATGATTCAAATGATGTGAATTCAGTCTAATGGGGAAATTTCAGCGATGTCTCGAGAACTAAACGTACGATTTCAGTTAAATTTTCACGGAATCTTTAGCTTACGTATGTTGATGACTCAGCGAAATTTCGGCTTTCTATAACTCACGGTTCTCTCATAATTGCTTTCGATAACTTCGATTGTAATGGAATTACTTATAAGATTTTTCCTTCAGAGCATTAGAATACAGTTCCGCATAACAATTGATGACGCGTTATAAAAAAGCTCTGCGCGTCTTCAAAATCGTACGCCTTTGACTTTTTTTATTATCCTAATTTGCATTAAAGGCTTCGCAGTTTACTTAAACATTTGCAGCTTGAAACTAGAGTTCCTTGACTGACATTCTTGGCATACCCTTCTGAATGTTACTGATGGCTTTTACTGAGTTCTGCAAAAAATTGTTCTAGTAATCACGTTAATGGGGCTGTTCAAAAAATATTATGATTCTTGTTTACATAAAAAATTTTATTTTTTAATCGCAAAAAATTGTGTCCTACTCGCCATTTCTGCGCATGTTGGAGCCTTTTGAGCCTACTCGTGTTTTTTTTCATCCCTTTTTTTTCTTCATTTGTCGTTAAAGAGAAATCCCATCGCCGGCAGTCCAAATATTCGAGACAGTCGCCGTCGTTGAATGTTTAAAAGAACAAGAATAAAAATTGAAAAAAAAAAAAATGTTTATCGTGGTTTAGTCATGTTAATCTCATTTTTCGACTTCTTCCCACGGATTTTCATTCACGCAGATGGTTTTTTTGTCGTTCTCATTGTTGGACGTCGTCATCTATACATACATTATGACAAGCTCAGCAGATGAACTTGTTATTCGTCTAATTTTTTTTTTCTTTTGTCATCTCTTCTCTGTGTAAACTCATATAATTTTTTTTGTATCCAAACCATTTTTTCCCCATAGGCTACGTGTAAAATTCATATGGTATTTTTTCGTAATGTTCACCGATTTAAATGTAATCTGTCAGCCACTCCCTTATTCCGTTGCAAGTGTCGAGCTGTACAATTATTTTTGACGTCATTTTATTAACGTTGTGACGACCCTTTTAATAATCATCGTAAAATATTAATAACCATTATTGGAAAACATTTAAATGGATCAAAATTATCGTTTCTTTTGCAAGACTTCGATTAGCGTCGCGTCGTTGAAAGCGAGGAAAGGTTGCGGAAAAAAAAATCGAAAAAAATGGCCTGTGTATGAAGTAAAAACAATGTTCAATCGAGCGATCAGATAACTTGTACGGCGCCCACATAAAATGAGGTCATTAAAATTTATGTTGGAGTAGAGAATGGCTTGTCAATTGTGCGGCAGTGTATCTGTACGAAGGACTAGCAAACGTTGTGTAATATATGGTTCGATCTTGAAAATTTATGTTGCATTTATTTTTCTTGCGTTCTATTAGTATAGAGAGCATCGTGGTAGCTTGCAGCAGATAGGAAAGGATTTGGACAGCTCTGTGTCTTATCGTAGGGGGATTTTTGGTTGTTCAAATACCATTGGCCCCCTCCAAAACATCAACGTGCAAACTTTCGAGAATAGAAAGTGTTGATGATTCGACTTGAATTTTTGTTTGAACGCTCTCCTCAAAAAGATGCGAAGACCCAAATACACCACCAAGGGAGTTCAATTCTTTAGTTTGTGCTGTGAGTTGTAGGTATAATTGTGAAAAGTTGAATCCTTCGTCGTAATTAAATTGAATGAAAATTGTAATGGTAACAGTGGTAGCGAGGAGGAGAAGCTGAATCTAATGGGATGTTGATTCATAGTTGACGAGAGAATGAGAATCATCAAGCTGATGAAAAATTGACGTCGATCGATCAACGTGCATGTTTTTCTCTCGACCCTCCATCATGCTATCTCGAATGGATGGTGAATGAAACTTTTTCAGTTCTATACTTTCTGTCTAAACGAGTTGCTCTGCTTTTTTTTTTTAATCACGAACGTAGCGAGTACGGCTTAAGAGGGCTGGAAAAAAAATTATGAGTAAAGTTGAACGAATGCACGTTTGAGTAGTAGGTACATGTAATATCGATGATGCTTGAAAAGATGTTGCTGAGAGCTCTTATTGTGTGTAAATTTCGAATGCATAGGGTAGCAATTCAAGTTAGGAGTCTCGCTCAAAGTGCATTTGTGTTTTTTTTTTTTTTTTTTTTTTTTTTTTTTTCTTTCTTTGAGAAAGACATACTTTTGAGATCTACAAAAAGCTGTGTATTGATGGAAATTTGCTGAGCGAAGTCAAGCATGAAGTAAAATTATTCTATATTTTGGCGTAACGAAGTGTTGTGAAGTGTGAAGATGACTTTTTAAGCTATTGGAGATCTGCAGAGAAGTCGCCTGAAGGAAAAAAGTTCGAAAGAACGACTTACGTTCTTCTGAATTAATGTTGATTTTTCAATATAACAATTTACTCGGAATGAATACGGGTTAACGTAAATTGTTTGTAATTATTTCCCAGTGTTCTGTTTATCCCTCTGCTCATTGACTTTTAGCAGTTTATTGTGAACAATTAAAAACCTTTCTTTTGAGTTTCAGTGCTTTATATCGTTACTCAAAAAGTTTCTGAGGTGCTCGATTTAGTGGCGGGTCGAGGGGAAAAAGCCTGAGTGCAAAGTGCTTTAAAAGGACCAGTTCAATTCCAAGATGCAGAATTCAATAATTTTTAGTAAGACTACGAAGGGCCAAAATTCCTTTTTGGAAAAAATACTTGGT
Source organism: Ericerus pela (assembly GCA_011428145.1). Taxonomy (NCBI): domain Eukaryota; kingdom Metazoa; phylum Arthropoda; class Insecta; order Hemiptera; family Coccidae; genus Ericerus; species Ericerus pela. The sequence goes on from WOFM01000596.1 coordinate 113,530, forward strand.
GTAAATTTGCAAATCTTCTAGTTATATTGGCTGGATTGGTATTTTATATCAGTTTTCTTTTTTGATTAATTTTTCACTTCTTTGCGGTGTTGGCGTTGAATAGCCAATTAGCTCTATATGATTCGGTTGCGTTTTGCTGATATTTTAATGAATTTTACATAAATTCAAATAAGTAATACCGAAAATTTCTACATTTAGTTACCTTTTTTTACTTAGAGATAACAATTTTTAATACCTAGCTCTTTATCCGTAATTTCTTTTAAAATTGGCCAGAAACAACTCGACGCTTCTGGTTTACTTGAAATTTTCGCAAAATTTCTTTCAATGTTATTTCCGTGCGCGTCACTTTTAATGCGCCGAGCTCAAATTTTATTATAATTTATCCTGCCGACTTCTCCTGGAGCCTCCTTCGATCTAAGAATTTTCAGAGCCACGTTCTCAAAAATTTTAAATCGTTACTTTACTCATTTCAGGGGGTTCTTCTTAGTGTTTTATAAACGACAGGTGGTCTATCAAATGTCAACCTGAGGTACTGGATTTGCAAAACCATTTTTCATTGATTGGAGAGAAAAAAAAGAAGGTATTTTGCAAATCTTCCAGGTCATTAAGAATTAAGAGATGAAACTGGGCTAGTTTTCACGATAGTACCAGCTGTATCATCAATTGCTACTAACTGGATGAATGGATTCTAGCTTTATATTAGATAGTTTACTAGCTGGCTAGTAAGACAGTGTACTAGTAGAATTTGAATTCTTGATCTTTTTCAGCCAATAGCTAGTATCTCAAAGTTTTTTGTAATAAGCAAGCCTAATGATATGGTGAGGGGAGATTCCCTTCCGGTCCGGGATTTTTAGAGGCTTGGTATTTTATTAAAAAAAAAGGAGGAAAATAAGTAAATTTTTATTGAAAATGCACTAACAAACCCCAAAATATTTTTTGATCGCGTTGTAAAACCCCTCTCACTGATAAATCCTGGCTATTGCACCCGAACATAGATGCGATTTTAAATTTTTTAAGGGGACCATAAATATCGAATTTCCTCTCTGTGGCCCTGGTAATAAGACTGATAAATAAGGTATAAAATAGTAAACGGTATCAGCTGTATTATTAAATGAACGATTCTATTTATTTTTTCTAATTTTTCAATGAATTATCCTTTTACATAAGTAAATTAATAATTGTTTTTCTGTATATATCTTGGTACGAAGTTACATCGACTAGCGGCTATTTTAAAAGCTTTATGTGAATAATTTTTCTATTATATTACTCTGCAGTGAGTTTTTTTCACATCTGGTTAAAAGTGGGGAACAACTCAAGTAGCTTTACCAATGTTTTGACTCTTCTTTTGTGTCCTCAAACGTGATGCAACCTATCAAAAAAAATCTATATATCTAAGTTTCATTTTAGAAAACTGTTGCAAAGTTTTTGATTTCATATCATTCTTATCGGTCATGTGTTGCAAAAAATGTATGTTCGAAATTTTAATAATCGGGTGGGACTAAAAGTTTAATAACATAAAGGTTGGACATTGTCAATTGTGAGTAATTGAATGGTTATGGATGTTAATGTTTTATTAGCTGATAAACCCAGCTTCGCAATAGTGAGAATTGTTCTATTTTCTATTGTAGTTTGGGACTTAATACACGTATCACAAAATTACGAATCAAAAAATAATACAGGTTTTATTGGTCACTTAATCAGGAGCCACCTCATCACCTTTCAGGCGTAAGACTTTTGGTTAATTTTAATTCTATTTTAAAACTTTATTTTACTGTGCTAGAAGAAAAGCTGTTTGGTTAAATGTTTGTCCGAAAAAAAAAATGGCCGAGTTGGAAATGTGGGTTTTGCTTTGAATAGACAGAATTTCAAATTATGTGTTCTGCCAGTTATGTTCATTAATAAATTTTAAGAATTTTGTACTATAATAAAAACTTTAATAAGTCATTTGAAAACTAACGGGTGGATTGGGGGGTTCATCTTCGAATGTGACCGAGATATGTATCCAAATTATTCACTTTCCAGATTTCCCTAAAGAAATACGCCCTCCACAGTATGTTGACATATTCAGTTATATCCCATATGTATAAACTTTTGAGGGAGGGCTTTTTTGGGGTCTGCAGAACTTGATAAAAAACACTATAATGAAATTTTCCCAAAGTCGTGAAATGCCATTTTTCACAATAGAAAATCTACCTAAAATACTAAACTTGGAGAATGAGAATATTTAACAGAATATGCTAAATCGAAGCCACATAATATAATAGGTATTTACAACTGTAAAAACAAAATTAAAAAGCTATAAAATGATTAATGAAACAGAATTTACAAACTCGAAGCCACATAATGTTTGTAATTGTTACACGCACGCAGCCATATTTTTTAAAGATCCGCATAATTATTAATAGTAATTTGCTCCCCCTTCTGTGCATTAACGGCGCAACAAAATTATGTGTTTACACATACCAGACGAAAACTCTGATCCATATATGTGGCAGAACTTCTTATTTTTTCAATTTGAACTTTCGTTTAACCTTAATCGATCTTTGAAAAATATTTTGAAATAGGGCTTAATTTTGTAGGGTATTTGAATTCTAAGGATCTGAAAAAAGAAATATTTGGAAACTGTGCATGCTGTTCTCGCGAATTTATTCGCGACAGGTGCATCTTGTAACCAAAATTCTAATTTAGTAAAAGATTTATTCAGATGGGTTCAACTGTTCTGGAGCCAATTTGCGATATAGAAATCCATTTCGTTCTTGTATACATAATAATGTAGATAAGCCTAACGTAAATAAGTATGATAAAAGTAAATAAAAATTGTTACATATCTTTTCAAATTCGATTAGATGTGTACAAAATTATTAATTTTTAATACGAAATAGTAACTAGTTCTGTAATTGAGCTTGAAAATATGTTTTTATTTTTTTCATATTGAATTTTCCGGTAATTCTATTAAATATGTCCTGGTTTTCCGACGGATTCGTCTTCAACCCTGTAAAAACAGTCTACCCATTTTCATCTTCAGACGTTATTTCCCTGTCTTTCGAATGATTTGTATTTTGAAGATTATGACAATTTATAACGGTATGAGTGCTCACATTGTGTTATTTTATTAATATTCGAAATTATTTTGCTTGCGAACGTGATTAATGTTAATTGGATAATGCATGATCGAAGAAGACACGTATTGTAGGTAGCATTCGTTCTGCCATTAGGTCAATTTGCAGTCATCAATAATTGAGATATGTCGAATTGAAACGTTTGAGATTGTTATTTTATCGAAAAAATGTCGATGGTGGTGTCCATTTGTAAATTCTTCTTTGTTAAATTACCTTCTTTTGTCTGATTTTTGTGACTCGAGAAAATAAAATTTTCTAGAGTAGAATCGGGATTTTCTCTATTTAGTAAATATTTTTAGTTATGGCTGAATTATGCTAATTACAATTCTGCGACCCAGAAAAATTTCGTAGGATCGCTGTTCTTATTGATATCTAGCCTTTATCATTGATTATTAAATTAATTTTATTTTGTAGTTAAAAATTGGAATGCTATTGTCGATTTTTTTAATTTATTATATTTTTGTGTGCCTTTATTAATCTTTCTAAAACGAGTACTTTATTGATATTCTCCAATAGTTAGTTGTTCACTGTAGTGAAGAAAAATTATCAGAACAAAAGTTAATCCATATTATTTTTAACTCGCTAAATTTCTTTTATAAATGGAACATACGTAATAAAATAAGAAAGAAAGTAATAATTGTTCAAATTTTTTGCTACCATCTGAAATTGTAGAAAATGAAAACATACATATTATTTTTCTGTGAAAGATGTTGTTTTCAAACATTTCTGTTAATTTGATTTTCCATTCGTCTTTCTTAATCGCGCGGTGTTTTAATATCCAAAGTGGTTATTTCTTCACCTAATTTTGTTATTTATTACGCTTCTAAGGCATTTTAGAAAGATACAAAAAAAATTAAATACCTACTTACAAAATTGATTCATTTTTGTTTGATACCTCTCATGTATCCCGTCAACATTTCTTGATGAACTTTAATCTTGTTAATAACATTGTGTACTGTTATGTCATGTCATACCCTCCTCATTTCATCTTTTTTATTGAACCTCGTTCGTCATCTGTTCTCTACTAACCTAACATGATACAGATTTTTTGCTTTACAAGACTCATAAAATGCACTTACAAGCCACGTTCATTGTACCTACACGAGTTGGTCACGAGTTGATGTGTGCAGGAATTCGTTCAACTATTTTTCCAATGAAATTTTTTTCTTTCTTCTACGAATAATAAGCGATAAAATGCAAATCAATACACCTGTGACTTTTCTACGTCGTACTCACACTGTGCATGTAATTTCTCATTACTGTCTTTCGAAGAAAAGAACGTTAATTTTCTTTACTTTCGCGGAAATCCGCTTTTTTTTTTTTTTTTGGTTTCTGTATTATCGTTCATCCGTCTAAAATACGAGTTCACTACTAATCATGAAACCTAAAATTTCCCAATTCTCAGAATGGCTGGCTGGTTTTTGTGAAATGTTTCGAATTCTTTTACTGTGAATACTTATTTCGCATGTTCGAGAAGTGCCTTTGTTGGTTTTGTAGAATTACGTTCGGGGCTTTGCGGATAAAATATGGTGCTCCCATTAAAAGCGTCGAATAAACAGTCACTACGGAGATTGCGTCGATATGAATTGTGAAGCCGTCGCTTCTGCAAAAGGTTGTAGGTAACATGCGTACTATGAATCGTACACACAAAGGGTGGCTTTTATCGTTCGTCCTTTGTGGTGGATTCGTTTCCGAGTTCTGCCGGATCGTAGACTTGGTGCCAACGAATGTAGTTGTTTCTTGATAGATTTATGCATATAAAATGTTCGAAAACAAGTTCTACATACAGTAGTACTGACTACTGATTGGCTTAGCCGAGAAATGAGAAATGGTTGTTTTTAATGTAGAATGCGTTTCAGGTCCCGTAGTCTCATGAAAATTTAAAGTTGTCGCAAATATTTATATCGAAAATTCGTCACAGAATGACCTACTGGACTCTGCACTTCATGTCTTGTATGTTTGGAAATGATCCGTGTTGGTGGATGACCCTGGGTGAACTCTTCTAACCATGCGCCTGATGCAGGGTTCAGAAGGGCGGCGCTCCCCGGTTCATGGAAACTTATTTTTCGCTTTTAATTTTTCTCAGTATTTGTGTGAAAAGAAGAGATAGACAAAATTGGGGATATCAGTGGAGCGGAGTCATCAGGCGAGGTGAAAAGTTTTTGTTTTTTGTTTTCGAATGCCTCGTAGCTCTAATTTTAACCTTCCTGGTTAACCAGGCCCCGTCGCAATTAATTTGACCTCAAACTTTTGTAGTAACCATTCATAGTGATTTCCCAAAAAAGCTTTATGGTTGATTGAGCCTATTTCATCTCAAGTGCTGTAGAATTTTCTATAAAATTTTTAGCGTTTGATAGTTATCAAACAGAGGCAGTGAGGCGTGTTTTATGTCCGTGTAGACTCATGGCCTTCGAGAAGAAGGGTGAAAGGGTAAAAAGGTACTGCACCCATACTTTTTCAGAGGGCCCAAAGTTTCAAGTAAATAGCAGTTTTGAAGAAAATGTTGAAAGAGAGCATCAGGACCAATCCATGGGGTGTTTTTGAGTATCAAATCCTGCAAGGATAAAAAAAAAAACGCTAAAATATATGTTCTGGAACACAAGAAACACCTGAAAAATTTTCTTCACCCACTTTGCTCGCGAAATTATTTATTTCCCAAAGATAAATCCTATAACTGGCACTAACGAAGTCGCCAGATGATTCCTCCTGGCCCAAAATTTTTGTCTTAGAGTCTGTATAGGCTCCAGGCAGTGAATTTGATTTTGAATAATTTTTGTTTTGATTGTTGGGGTCTCGAGTTGATGATCAGATTATTTCTAGTTATGAAAATGATTGATGGCACGCTGCGTTTTACGTCAGCTGGTAGATTTGGCTCTATATTTTTTCGTATATCTTCGTGGAGTTTTATGAGAATTATCGTCGTTCATAAGATTTATGATTGATTTAGCTTAAGTTAGGGGAAAGAGGAGAAAGCACATCACGGTCAAATAGAGGCTCCTAGTTTTAAAATTCATTCAGTTTTTCTTCTTAGTAGAATGGTAAGATGGTGCTGAAACTTGTGGCTGGCTATTGTGGTCATGAATGAAGTCACGTTTACTGCAGCTGGGACAAGACAGTAGATCTGTAACTGAAATTTAAGACAACTATTGGTTCAGAAGAGGTAAGGAAAGGGAAACGAGTAAGATCAAAAGACGCTTATTATTGTAGAATTTGTCAGATTTTCTCTATTTTAGCTTTTAGTAGTCGACCTTTTGTTTTAATGAGAAAATAAATTTTTCTTTAAAAGTTAACGTTTCGAATAGACATAGGTGGATGACTATTTGGGGGAATTAAGTATTTTAGTTGTGCGAAGTTGAAGGGTGAGAAGGTGATTGGGCAGAGAAACGGGGTGGGTCGATAACCTGATGAATGCATGATTAAATGATGGCCTTATGAATGTGGGTAATGATAATGGCATTCATGGGGGCACTGGAGTCTTGAAAAACATAAACTTTTAATCTGCGTTTAAACAGACTTCTACTACTCTCTAATCCTAAACTGTATTCTGTAAGTAGGGAAATTTTAACTTTTAAAGAATAAATCAAGAGAAGACTGATAAACCATAAGACATGGTTTCCTTTAGTCAACTTTTTAGGCATTGGATCAAAGAGAATAAATCAGTGGGTATAGTCTGTCGTTTAGAGAGGCGTAACTATAATTTTCTTCAGTAACGCGTAATTTCTCCGAGCACTTTTAAATCCGTACGGATCTCCTACAGGTCACGTTCAATATGTTCATTTAATATCAATAATGAAGACGAATGGAGCCATTTTCTGACGTTTCCTTTCGTACACTTTATCATTGCATGTATTCTATGCGGCAGGAAGGAAGACTCCTTGTCCAAAATGAAAACTTTCCAGTTGAGCATTTTTTTGCCATTCAGAATACTCCTACTATGTATCTCATCACTGTTTAAATCAATGCGACAGTATCTCTAGAAAACTCGATGATTTTTTTTCATATCGACTTCGTATAATTTTATTAATTCCCTTGTGGCCAGCAATGCAGATAACACACCGCCCTCGAGAGGCGATACTCTTTTCGAGAAAAAAATTTTGATGTTTATTCTCCGTGCACTTCAACCTTTGTGAAACCCCTTCCTTCTTCATCTGACCGCATCAGTGCTTTTTCAGCCCGAAATTCCGTAAAAGCAGCTTCTCACCCCGAAAGAGGAGTATCGAATGAACGAATGAGAAAAATGTTATTGTGGTTTCGTCCCCTTTCTGTCTCTCTCACTCATTGAGCAGTGGTGCGGTGCATTCGTTCTCTAAAATTCGTTCGTGAACGAACGTCATCGATGGGTGGCTGTGAATTGTTCGGTTGTGTGGGGGTGAGGGTGGGGGCTTTCGGAAACCAGGCAAAAGCTTTATTTTTCGCTAGATTTGCAAGTGGTATTTCCTTCGCTGCGCTGTGCCCGCTCTTTTTTTTTCTTTTTTTTTTGATTTCCCGTTATTTATTTTATCTAATTTTTCTGTAAGGGAGCTGGAAGTATTTTTCTTTCCATTGGTATCGCATTTTTTCGATTTTCATTTGCCATTTTTTGCTGATCTTTTGTGTTTCTGTGTTTATGCGTGTATGGGTACTCCTTTTTTTTCATTTTTAATTTTGGCGCCGTTTCTTCTCAACCCGATTAAATTTTTTTACTTGAGTTAACGCCGATATCGCGAATCGATCGCCTATTTACGGTTTCGACCCAGTTCTTTTATTTATTTTTTTCTGGAAACTAAACGACAATCATCGCTTTCGGACCAAATTTTGGTTGGCCAAAAACGAGGTACACGTTCGTGGTGTTCGTATCTTGCCCTTCGGTCGTTTCATCGGATTCGCTCGAAGATTTGTCGAACGATGAATAGCTGGTGTAACGATTTTGTGGATGATCACGATAATATTGCCTCGAGTGATGACCACGGTGATGATGTCGATTGTTCGTGGACGACTAGTCATTACGTGGTGGTGAAATACGACTGCGATGACCACAATGACCGTGACTACGTCGACGAAACGCTTCACGGCTCATTGATATGAGAACCGGTGCGGCCGGACATCCATGTCCGTCTGTGTTGCCTGCCACCGGCACGCCATGACCATCGTCGTCAACTAGAGGAGGCGGCGACAGCGGCGCATGGCACTGTTCGCCATGGTGTGGATACTGAAGCTGAGGGTGCAGAGCAACACGTGTTTGCTTTGTCACCGAAACGAAATCCGGGCCGACGCCCAAAACCTCGTCGATTACGGTCAACGTATGGAGTTCAAAATCAAAAGCAATCAGCAGCACGAATGCGAAGAGACTGTTGTGCCGCAGAAACACTATTGTCGTGTGCACGGTTTCACTCCTCGAGTTTCAGGTTAGCTGTCGGTGGTTGTCGATGCTCCGAGGGTAGTGGCCAGCCTTTTTTTCGAGCGTTTTTCCCCCACCCCACCCAATGCCATGCTCAAGGGCGAATTCGAAAGCAAAACTTTAGTACTAACTAAGGCTTCAAAATTTACTTACCCATTGTGGGAGTAGGTACTGGTCAGGTCAGATCTTGAGTATTGTTTATCAATAAGACTTGTTCTTGCATTCGGTTCGAGGCGTGGTATGTGAAATTATTTCTAAGAAACTTGAAAATAAACTTATAATGTCACTCTTGCTTAAGTTTCATCTATAACATGAGTTGTCCCGTCGCCATAACATGAGCAATCGATGAAATTTCCGTTTCAAGTCCCTTATCCGATCTAAAGTTTTTTACGTAGGTATATCCATTTGAATGATTATCATTCATTTTATCAACACAACTGTAAATGAACATATCGATAGAAATTCCGAAGATACTTTCACAATGATGTTTGGATACTTAGATTCGATTTAGCTAATTTTTGCTAACATATTTTTTTCTATTATTAAAAACAGCTTAGCGCTTCTTAAAAATGTTACACCTCCGATCAGTAACGTAGATTATCCATTTGATAGCGTTAGGTGTAGAACTAAACAATGGATTTAAAATTTGAGGACCAAGGAGTAATCCTAAATATTTTGAATGTGGCAGTAAATATTCCTAATAGGTATTTTCCATGACTAGTTCTAGTCCGTCAAAATTAAGATAGAAAATCACAGTAATTAATACTTGAAACGAAAGGAGTTACAGTTGAGGCAATATTTACTATCAATTTTCAACTAGAAACTTTTTTTGAAGATTATATGTATGAGTGATTTAGTACATATTATAGCTTTTTCTGAGAGCGTTTAATTTGTATGAACATGTTTTTGAGCAGTCAATTTTTTTTGGCCAAGAGATGTTTTTGTACAACTATTCGCTCTACTCACTTTTTTCCCCAGCTTGCATTCTGCTGGAATATCATAAAATGAAGAATTTTGTTTCTTCTGACTAATGTCTGGGCGAGAATTTGAAAAATATTTCCAAAGTGACTGTGAAAATCAATATCTCGGTGCGCATTCTGAATTAGAAGAAGAACTTAGTCAATTTAGAATTTTGGAGTCTTAGAATCGAATTCTAATTTCAGTATCAGATGAGCCTATCATAACGTCTTTAAAGTTTGAAAAATAAAAAACTGTTATTGGCTTATGTTTTGGAAAATTATCACTGTATTCTCAAACGGCACTTTTCCTTCACTGTGTTCATCCATAGAAAGTTAAAGGGCCAAGGGTTTGTAAAGTGCCGTTTTACAAAAAATGATGTTTGAGAATACGGTGATTAATTCAGGTTTGTTGTTTCACCAAAAGACTGTTTACGAACTGTCTGTAAGCTTTATCGCTATGTCTGTAAAGCAGCTATAAGGGCTATATACTTCTTACTTATTACTACTTTATCGATCTATATGGCCATGTCCGGAGGTGTCTGTATAAGTCAATAAGAACAATAAAGAGTTGGGAATGTTGGTCTTCGCGATTTTTACTGTGGATTTTTATATTTATAATACAAAAATTGCTTCTTATCAATAAACGGTTCACTTCTGCGCATACGTTTAGGTTTCATTTACCAAATAGACAACTCCTAAACACTTCTTTGTATTCATGATTTCTTAAATGGCACCCAGAACTAATTTTCATGTCTGGTAGAAAAATTAAAAAAGTTTTGTCTTTTTTAAAAAAAATTTCTGACTATTGTAGCGAGGTATGCGATATTTTGTTCAAAAACTAAAAAAATTCCAAAAATTTTATGGTATACGTTATTTAATTCGAAGATCTAAAATTATTTCCATTTTTCTGATAACGCCCAGTATTTATCAAAAATATTTCACTTCAAAACTCTCTCTCCCTCTTTCCCATTTGATCCGACCACTTATTTTTTGGAATCATACGTTGGTGATAAAAGGTACTGAATAAAATGGCTTACTTATTGTGATGTCGACACGGTTTCTCCTATATCTAGCAATAGAAAAATGTTTATGCCTACGATGATCATTTTTGAGTAGGTTGTAATTATGGAAATTTTCATGAGCTTCAATTATTATTGGGTTGTTTGAAAATAAATAAATAGCAGATTATTTCCTGCTGTTTAAATATTTCTGTTTATTAATAGGCTACCTTCTCATTTAAAAGATGTAATTGTGAATCTGAAGAGAAAAAAACAAAATGTGATTGTGTCAAAAATACTACACCGATGTTTTCGGAAAACATCTTTAATGTATCAAATACCTATAACCTCAACAGGACGCCCCTTAAACCACTGACACTAAATTTCCAATTCCAGATTATGACGTCATCAGCCCCTTTAGCTCCCCTTGTGATAATTCCCATCACCCTACATTTTAACATATTCAAATCAATATGCAATAAATCTATTTATTTGTCTATATATATTTATCTGTTAATTTATATTTATTTTATTTAGGTTGGCACCTATCTACTTATTTATTTATTTAGAGGGCAGTTGGAGGGTATCGCGGGGTTCGTCAGGAAAAATACAACACAATCATATTTTGGACCTGAAACTTTTAGCAGCTAAAAGGATTGATGACGTCATAATTTTTGACTAGAAAATTTTAGCAGCTGGTGGAGTTGACGTCATAATTTTAGAGTGAGAAAATTTTAGCATAGAAAATTTTTGCAAGAGGAGGGACGATGACGTCATAATTTTGAACTTAAAAGATTTTCTTGGTTACATTTTTTTATGAGGTAACCTCTTTGAGAGACGTTTTCTGTCATCTATTTCTGAAGAGGTTGGTGACGCCATAATTTTGACTGTTACATTTTTTCTGTTGCTTAAATTTTTTCTGTCTCACTTCTGTTGAGGTACTCTCTTTGAAAAACGTTTTCCGCCAAAAATTATAACCTAAAAATGACGTTGACTGCGTCTCGTACAAAAACCTTTACTTGTGCAAGAAGAGAGAAACCTTTCGATTCCATAAATCAAGAAGTTTATTTTATTGTTTTAAATCGAAACGTACCCAGAAATGTGAATTTACTCGCATATCGTTATATTCGTAGAACATTTCCAAATTAATCGTTTTCAAGTTGCAACGATTTTACGTTGAAGTTCACTAGTTTAACGGATTAAAATTTTTGAAAGTGCTCGTTGGAAAAATCACCGAATGAGAGAAAATGTTTTCAGAATCAAGCATGTTCTGATTTTTCTATTTAGCAAATAACAACATTGATCGAGGACTGGCTCGTTGGTCATTCAACTTTGTAATTCTCAACCCTACCCCTTACTCCCCTGTTATGGCTTATTCGAAGTACTTCCTGTATGGTCGATTATCCTGGAAACGGTCGCCTACGGGTGAAATATGGCGAATCTTCTGAACAAGTGTCATATTGTGATCATTCGATTTTGTATTGCTTGATAATTGGACGATATTTTGAAATTTGGCTTCTACGTCCGTATGACAATGCGAATTCACGTACTTCGCGTACATCTCTGTGTATGTTTTTCACTGTTGATAAATTTATAACATTACATTGTGTACCCTACCTGTGCTGAAATTCCCCTTTTGACGAATTGTTTACAGCTCTCAAGATTCTCGCTGGGGTACTCAGTCTTGTTTTTTTTTTTCTTTTACAGACATTCAAGAATTTTACGAATTAACGCTTCTAGATGATAGTAAATCCATTCAACAAAAGACTGCCGAAACTAATCAGATAGCGAATAAATGGGAAGCCACTGACGGACCTATTTCATTGTATTCGAACAATAACGTAAGTGTATTGCATTCGATATTAGGTAATATCTACCATATCAGTATCCATGTTTCTCTCACCTCCATTTTGGAAGTCTTTTACTTACACCACCAACGGATAATATAAAAACAAAACGATTCGTACGCACAGGAATGAAAATTTCGTGCCTTCCATCCAGCTATTGCATTCATTTTCTGCGAGTCAATGCATCGTTCAAGCGGATTACCCACGCTCAAATGTCCAAGGGCGGGGGAAATAATGAACCAAAAAAAAAATAGAGTAGAAAACAAGAAGAAAGAGTTGATTAAAGTCAGTGTGAAGAAAAATTCGAAGAATGCGTTAGTCACGAGTCGACGAGAGGAAATGATTGCAGTTACTCGTGGTGTACCTTCGAGGAAAAAAAAGCGAAGGGTGAAAATAATAATGTGTGGCACACTTACTTATGAACGTGACTAAATATACTGACAATTGGGCCGTTTATCGATTTTACATTTTACCTCGACACGTAACTTCAGGACAGTACCTGCAATAACGTATGAATTTCATTCAAATTTCCTTACAGAATACGATGTTTAAAGAATTTAGTTGTGTCCTTCTGATTCCGAAGAAGGGAAAGAGAGAGAACTAGTGTAGGAAGAAGATCGTGTAGATAATCGCTAAGTATTGTGTTGTTTCTGGCTGCAAGAGTCTCAATCCCTTGAATGTTTTTATTGTCGATTGTCGATGATGACACCATAGGTGGGTAACATTCTGAGAGTAAAATTAAAAGTGATACAACCTTTTCGTTTGTTTGTGGTTGCCACTTTGCGTGTCAGTGAGAGTCACGATTTGAAGTTGCCTTCTTGTTGATAATCAAAACTATCTCATACCAGCGACTTGGCTCGCTTTTTTGTTGGAAAATAGGTGCAAAAGTTATCATAATCCAAAATATAAGATCTGTATATGACCTATAGCAATGAAAAAAAAAAAGAAAAGTATTTTAAAGAGATAGTACATAAATTATAAACGAATTTATAATTGCTAAGTTAGTTAAATGAACTCAATTTTGATTTAATTGTAAACATCCGTTGAACCTAATAAAAAGATAATTATGAAAAAAGATAAATTAATGACCTGTTGACAGGAAAATCATATTTTCTCAAGTTGTAATGGGCGGATCTAGATGAAACGAAGTACCTGGAAATTTCAGAAGCTTCTATTTTCATGTATAAAAAAAACGCGCTCTAGGGTGTCAGCGAACTAGAACATTTAATGTGGTACACATTTCATCATATCGATATATCGATCAACACCAATTCCTTCATACTCTTATGATAAAACATTACATATCGATATTAATTTAATTGATATTCCCTCATTTCGACTTGTGGGGAAATTGTGATTGGCTGTAGCACCCTTTTTTAATGAAAATTTAACCAAAATAATTTTTTCCGAATTTACTCTGAATTCAGCGTAGTGAAAGTAGAAATGTGTACCACATTAAAAATTCATGACAAGTTCGGCCATATTCAAGCCTACTTAGTTCCGACAAGCAGACCTACAGATAGATAAAAAGAGACAAAATTTTCAAAATTGATAGATTCATCACAGTATAAAATTCTAACCCCAATACTTGCATAATTTCAGGCGGAAAAAATGAATGCACTGACTGTATATTTTTATAATATTTAGTACCTACTTACAGATAATTTCTATCAAATATGAATAGTAATCGAATATTACGTGATAAGATTTGAAACGACCTGGTAGAAAATGTAATGGGGAAGAGATTTAAGCCGACAAAAGTAAAAAATTTTAAAGTGAGAGCTAAAGAGGTATTTTAACCGCGTTCTTGTTGCTGGGATGACATAAAAATGTATAAACGACAGCTCAGACCATGATTATTGATTAGAATAAGAGTCACATGATTACTTCAAACTTCGTTGGAACTGATTCATGTTGCTGTCACTTGAGTCGTCAGCATGAGACGTCATTTGAGAAAACTAGAAACATCACTGTTCATTTGATTCTAAAACGATTAATCTGAGAAAATCAGTTTGTGACGTCATTCGATGTATTATCAGTACGGCCTGTTGAATGTGTTGAGTATTGTGTTTAGGTGGCCATTAATTAGTGTTATCAGTAGGCAGTAGCGCTTATTTCGTCGAAGATTCGACTTTAAAACGGGGCATTAATTTTGTTTACTTCAATTCCAGATTAATTCGGAGCTGAGAGGATCATTACTGCCATTAACGCCTGCTCTATTTGATCAGACTACCATCGTTACCAATGACCACCATGTCACCAGTTTTCAGGTACGAAAACAGAGATCACATAAAGGTTGATAATGAAAGAATAAATTACGTGACCTTGCCTGTAGTACACGCTCAAATTTATTCGCACCAATACGATAGCCAGTCATATGTTTAATGTGGTTCAAGTTCAAGTATTACTGGAAAACGATATGACGTTGATAAATTTTTACGACTGCACCTATTCTCTGGTTTAATGACTCGATTATTCCACTTGATACGGTGTTGTGCGTACTACGTAATCGCAGTTTGCAAGTAAAGTACCACGAAGAAGTCTGCCATAAACGTGCGTTTGTTTCGGTTTCGTGGTCAGTTTTCAGGCTTCCCAAATTTATTTTTAAGTACTTTTTTATTGGGAAGTGGAGGCTCCTCAAGAAGGCTAAATTCGCCTCATATTATCAGTCTGAAAACAGGGCGATGTATTTTTCCCATCTATTTTCTCATAAGAAAAGAAAAAAGTTTAAATTGATTTTTTGACTACGGAAAATACTTTAATATGGGTGATCACTAATCGTTAGAGGATAATCTTTAAATCCTACCAAATTAAAACGATAAAAACTCATTTAAAATAAAAAATGTTTGCATTACAAGATCAATATATTTATATACCTATTTTCATCCATTATCCTGTTTTCGGCTAATTACTATTTTCGTTACCAGAGTGCGTATCTTTTGCTAGCCTCCATTTTCCAGTTGAAAATCTACTTATTAATGTCGGAACCACCTGTGGGTGGGGGTAGGTACGTTTTTCGTTTCATAACTCAAGGAAAATTTTGGCTCTAATAATTTAAATTCATATATATATATAAAAGCCAATTTCTTGTTACTACGGTACATGTCGCAATTTTTATACGATAGTCACGAAATTTGGAACGAACATTAGTACGAAGCCAAGGACCTGATTTATTGATTTTGTTACGGATTGGCCGTACGATACTTCCAGTATGGCTGTTTTCGTTTTTGTTTTGGCTGTAAAATTATCAATTTTCGAGCAGTAGCTACGAAATTCGTAACAAATATTACAACTTGCTATATATTTTTGTGCAGATCGGTCGCATGGTACTTCCGGTTACACTATTTTCGTTTTTATTTCGCTTATAAAATGCCTAATTTTGTACCAGTAGGAACGTAATTCGGAACAAATATTTATTACGATCTATCACTAACTTTTAGTGACTACCTAATTTTACGTTTTTCGAAAACCTACTTTTCCTAGCGGAGCAGCTACTGCGTTAAGAGTTTTTTGGTTTTTGATCCGTGAGCATCTCCTCATTCGTAGCATTCGTCGCTTAAATTTATTTCTTTAAATTATATTGCGATTCTGAAACGCGTTTAATTATAAACGGTTTAACACAGTAGTCTGCACTATTGGAAAGAACAAAGTGCTCCGATAAATGCCAGATTTTATCCTAAATCATGCTATAGAGGGCTTAAACCGTTCTTTTAAAAGAGCCTATAAATTTAGGGAGATAATTTCGACGTCTAGAACAAATTCATTGATTTGTATAGTATAAGGTGTTCAATATTAAAATGCCAAACTTAGTGGGGTGACTCTGTGATTCCTTAAATATCTATTTTAAATTACTCAGCAAATACAAAGATTATGTGGTTAATCACTTTACTGTCTTCTAGATCGGTTTTGCTTCTCACAAAGGATGGTATCGATCGCTATCTTTGAGAACCCCAGAGAATTTTTACAAGTCGAAAAGATACTATTTTTCTCTCTTTTAGATTTTTTCAAATTATTTTTTCTGTTGTTGAAAAAAGGTAACTAAAAAAAAACGTTATTTATCATCTAATTTGTTGGTCCAGCCAACGAATGCTCAAAAAAGTGTGTTATTGAGGGAAATTGTTTAGAAATTTTTTTCTTTCTGCAGATTTGTTTGGAGATATTTGAGAATGAATATCCTAAAAGTCCCCGAATCTCCGAGGTAAGCTAACTCCAGGGCATCCCAAAATATGAACTTCGTTTTGTTTTTTTGTAAATATCTGGTAAACTGTATTTTGTTTACCTAAAGCAATATAGTACGAGAAAACTACAAGATGTATAGTACTGACATCTTCACGAGAGGTAGTTCTCATATTGAAGCAGGTCTGAAAGAAATTTGTTGCTTATTGGTTAATTAATTTCTGAGAAAACTGGGAAAAAAATTCTTGGAAAAGTAGTTTTTCTGGAATTCTGGAAAAATGACAAAAAGGATTGGGTTGAAATTTTTAAGATAGATTTTCCTGAAGTTGTTGCAAGTCGGATAAAATTTCGTGCCTATTAGTTCAGTGGTTTCCTAGAAAACTGGAAAAGAAAAATTGCTGAAAAAAATGTGTCCACAGTTTTGAATAAACTACCAAACAGGGCTGAAATTCTTACGAAAGATAGTTATCATATGGGAACAGGTCTGAAAGAAGTTTTGTTCTCCTCAGTTTAGTAGTTCTTGAGAAAACTGGAAAAAAAATTTTCTGGAAAATCATTTTTTATTGATAAAACACTGTGATAGATTGATATTTTCTTTCCCAGTTTTCTCGGAAAATACTGAACTAATAGACATCAAACTTCTTTCAAACTCGCTTTTATCAGAGACATGAAGTAGAAGAGATATCCAATGTCTGATCAAAAACACAAAGATTAGAACGTTGATAAAATGTTTCAAATTTCGATATTTGTTACTGTGCATGTGTCGTAGCTTGATTTGTGTGTATTAGTATGGAGATGTCTGTTTTCACAACAAAATATGCGCAGCTTTGTATATGCAGAACATATAACTCAAATTGCTTCTTTTCTATCTTTGACTTATTTTTAAACTACTGTGAATGTGGAGCATTGGAAATCTCTTTATCTGTAAGTCTCTGGTTCCTATACAATGAATATAATTCCTGAAAATTTCAGCTTTGTCTGTTTTGTAGTTTTTGCAAAACCATGAATCCAGTTATCAAAAAACGTGGGTTTAATGATAGCTTTTGAAGAAAAATATGATATTGACAGGAAAATTTCTCCAAAACTGAGAGATTGAGAAAAAAAATGTTAGTACTGTTATTGTAGAAAATTTTATCAACTATATGTTTGTACTGAACTATTTTAAGCCTACGGAAAACCATTCTTGAGATATTTGCAAAAAAAACAAAAAAGAGGTACATATTTTGGGATCCCCTGGAGTTAGCGTTCCTTGGAGATTCGGGGACTTTTAGTATATTCATTTCAAACACTTCTTAACAAATCTCAAAAATCAAATAAAGTAAAAAAAACTTCCTTCTAGAAACCATTAATTGTTGACTTGATTATATTGCAAAGACAAATTTACAGAAACATTGAAGGATTAAAATAAAAATCAATGCTTCTTGATGTCTCTTGAACTGTAGAATCCATGTACAAATCATGATTTTTCCTACTTTTTTCCGTCACATTTATGAAAATGATAATTTTTAATTTTTCTATGTAAATGAATTTGTTATTAAACTTGTACCTTTGAGATTATGTATGTAATAAAAGTTGAAAACCACTTGAGTGAAATGAGAAAAGAAGAATGATTTTTGAACTTAACGCATCAAATACTATATTCCTCCACATTATTCACCAAAATTTAGTTGAATCCTGAAAGTTGACTTCCTTTATAAACCCTTCAGATAATTGAGCGGGTGTCCGTCAGAAAGGCTTCCAAGTGGAAAAACTAATTTAAAAATTAGCCTGTTTAAATTTTTGAAATCTGCACTCATTATAAGATTAAATTAAAGCATGTATCCGAAATTATTTCAAAAACAAAGAATTAAAGAACTAAAAATAAGGACTGTCACTAATTTGGACAGGTTTCTTTGGGCATGAAGCATAGCATATTAGCCATGCGTCACAATTGGCTGCATAGAAAAAGTAAGAAATTGAAAACAACAACAACCAAATGGTTGGGTGACTGCAGCATTCGCAGATGTGTGAAACCAAACTACTCAAAAGGACTTGAATAAAAGCGTATGAAAACAAGCTGCAACTTTGTATTATGAAATTCTTGAGAACTTTTTGATTGATAGCTATGGAAGTGCATGAATTTAAGTGGTCAAATTGGAAAATGGATGTGTTATTTTGAGAGAACATCTTAAAAACCAATTATAAGCTGTTATTCTACTCACTACTGTAATTTTAAAATATGACATTACTGCAGCCAACTTTCCGCAATGAAATTCACATAAAGTTAAAGCAAAAAAAAAAAAAACTTCAATACTTCTACATTCTTCCAACCTTCCGAGGATTATCTAGACCATCTCAAAATGAATTTGCGTCATTATTTTGATTATGTTCTTTTTTCTTACTATTTGGCTTCTTTTTTTTTTATATCGTAAGTATAATTTTAATTCACACTGGGCTAGTTTTCATGCTACTAGCCAGCTATTTGGGATACTATTCCATTAAAAGTTAAAGTTAGTTGTCGTTTCAACCTTTTAAAGTCAAATTTGACTTGCTGGATTGTCATGTAAGATGCTAATGAGTTTATTGGAAGACTATCCGCAAAGCTAAAGTTAACTTTAATGGCTAAAAACACAAAATGTCTTTATCTGTTAACAGAATAATACCTCAAATAGCTCGATAGTAGCTAGAAAAATATAGCCAAGGATGAATCAGGTTTACGACAAAAAATTTGACAAAACATAAAAAAGCCCCACCCAGCATTCCAATACACGAGAATATCACAGCTAACTAAAAAAAATTCAAAAAAGAATTGTCTGACTCCAGATTCGAATTTATATTTCAAGAGTGCGAAACCCCTATTTACCCACTGAGCCATGGTGGCAATTGCTGGAGGCTGGTTTGTCGTAGACATACAATCATACGATCAGATAAAGATACATAAAAGACTTCAGCAAGACGTGGATCCACTTTGCGATGGTCTATCAACAGGCACTCTTACCTTCCGCAATGAAATAATGTTTATTTCCGCCTAAAGCTAAAGCCAAAAAATAAAAATTAAAGCAGTATTAGAGAAAGTATCTGAAGAGGCCACCATTTGTCAAGACAACCCTAGACAATCATAAAACTCAGTCTGAACTAGTTCCATTGAATGTGTGATAAGCTGAACCAGCAATCTCTCTATTGCAGTGTAGAGGGCCTTTGTAGTGGGGAATGGTCCGTGGCCATAGAGGAAATAATCTAATATATTGATGTCAGGGGACCTTGCTGGTTATGCCAAAATGTCATTATATGTGCCTATGAATTTTTCTGAAAATGCATTAGGGAAATATTCTTTGGCAATCCCATAACTGTGGGCCGGACATACCACAATTTATTGCCAGCAGTCACTACACCAAGTCTGAACTGATTTCAGTTTGCAAAAGATCAAAGTACTTTTGGCCTGTCAGGTTACCATCGCTAAGTGAATCAAGAGTCTGATTTAAAATACCAACCTAAAAATTAACATGTTGCTGATATTGCAAATTGTTTGGGTAAACCTTACATGAATTTTTCTGTGACCACAGGCGTATATTCTGACAATTGTAAAGTAAATTCAATTTGTAAACACTTGTTTGAGAGCGTGTATAGCCAATTGCAACCATTTTTATCAGTCATGGGAATGTAATTCATGCAGTAGATTTGATTTGTAGAATTTGTATTCATGTTTCCTAGATTACCTCATAACTGTTGATTGGTAGAGTCCCATCTGTTCCGCCATCTTGATTGTACTCGCCCTTGAATTAGCTCTGGCACGTACCAACAATAATAGCTCCTTGTCCGATGTTTGGGAGAATAGTGTGTTTCACTTCCCTTTTATGCATACTGAAGATTACCTGCTGTCTCAAATCTCTGGATACAGTTCTTTACTGTTATATAGTGAATTTCATGAAACAAATCACAAACTCTGCAGTAAGACAGGTCTTTTTTAATTTTTAATCCACCACACTTTCTCAGTAATTGTAAGCATCAGAAGATTCTTTAATCACAACTTTGAATTGGGTAAATTGTTGATATTTACTGTCCATTGACACAATATCACTGTTACAGTCTCTCCGCATTACATACTTCTTTTGGTTAAAATTATCTCTTGTCATTTCAGTGTTCCTGTACTTATTTGTCGCGCAGTTGTTGTTGGAACATAATTGCTCCTTATCACGATGATGCAAATTGAAGTTCGTAACTGTGGGACATATCGTTTATCCGTATTCACTCGCACCCAATGGGAATTTTATATGGTGCAAATGAAACTAAATATCCCTATATTCATACATCTAAATTTGATCTGTTAGTCTCAAAAATTTCATTGAGGTCATGAAACAAAAAATTTACTCACCCCTACCCCTGGGTTTTTCATAAGATCAATTCTAATAAGCAGAGTTTCATAGAAACCTCCTTAAAAATTAAAAAAAACGTACATACCTCCGCGCAGGTCGGTTCATTAGATCGAGGTTAATATGTAGATTTTTATAGAAACCCTGCTTAAGAGGTATTGAAGTATTTTTTTTTTCTGAAGGAAAACACACATTTACTTTGACGTGTCATTTTCATTTACAACTATATATTTCTTCCAATAGTGAACCTGTTTCCATATTCTGTCTATGAAGAATTCTGAAGTTAAAAATAAAACTCATTTCACATCCTTCACATTCACCAGATTTAGTTCCTTGCAATTTTTACTTCTTCTTAAATCTAAAGAGGGACCTTAAAGACATTCATTTCACCAAGGGTGATGAAGTGAAGGATTCAGTGGGATTGTGGGCGAAATAAAGACTCAAAATTCGTTATTGACAGAATGAGGAAACTATGAAAATTGATTACGTTCTTTTAGATATTACTAATTTTTTTTGAGAAAAAATATAATTTTCAACTGCGGAATTTAGATGACTAAATTTTGGCTTGGAAAAAATGTTTTTTAATCAGTGATGTCATATAAGACGATCTGTGGTTTTGAAAACCGATCGCATATGAGACAAAATAGTTTTTGTAGGTTCGATACGCTCTAATTTCAGTGAGAATCCCGTCCTTGGAAGTGGCTGGTGAGACTATCTACATCTCTTATCTGAGAAGAGAATGTATTTCCTGGCAGTTCATCGCATATTTTTCGGTTAAAATTAAATATTTTGATAAATATTTAGTTTTATTAAACGAGCGGGAATAATTTAGTTGCACGTAATTTTCGATTTTTCACTACTATTGAGTAAAATATCGCAGACCTCATCACAATAATATGAAATTTTGTTGGAAAAATACCAAAATTTATGTATATTTTGGAAACAAAGGATCTATTATTTATGAAAACTAGTTCTCATAAAAGTATAAATCATCTGAATTAATGAAAAGGATTCTACATAAATGTATATTAACTAAGTTCTTCAACAAACTAATTCGTTGAGATATCGTGTTTTAAAGAGGACATATTTTTCTCATCACCTCAGTGTTTTATCAGTTTGAAATGATGAGACAATTTGATCAAGATTTCGAAGGTTGTTTCAAAAAATGCGGTAAGGCGGTAATTTGTGTATCTCGTTGGCATATTGGCTAACCATCCGAACATTCAGTTTCGTAAAGTTCGAATTTCGGAACTACCTATTTAAAAATGATTCATTAAGTACCTGAAAACGTATTTTATTGCATTTTATTCAGCATGGAATATTTGTTTCCTGAACTTCGAAAATTATTTGAAAATAAGTTCATTATTTACCCTGAATATGGTTTATTGCAAATAGATATGAAATAAGAATCAATCAAAAGAAAAGGTATGAGATTTATCGATATGGAGTGGATTGGCCGAAAAGTGAAAAATGAGTTTTTACTGTAAATTTTTTTCTGGAAGTGGTTAAGTGGATATGATACAAAAAATTTTCGATCAGGATATAATTACGTGAGGATATTTACTAGGGCATTATTTATTTAAAAATCTGCTATCTGTAGAATTAATAAGTTGAAAAAAAAACTAGGGTTGCAAGCCACGCTAGAAAATCTTGGTTTTCGTAAACAAAAAATAAATAAATACAAAAAAAAATCAAAACATCAAAAGTATTTGGCAGAATGTTAGTTATAAGTTAAGTACGTTTAAAATGAAATGTCAATTACGCTGAAGATTTTTAATTTAAGCTTGATAAATAAGACATTTATATTCACAAAAAAATTTTTGGAGCATTCTATTTCGAAAATGTAGGTTTGGAGGAAATAAAATTTTTGGTTGTCTTCGCCTTTTTAAAATTTCAGCTTTTAAATTTGGTTTTTTTTTATCAGAAAAATATTGAAATTGTGTTCTTGGGCTTTCAGCTTGCAAAGCCCTTCTTTCGTGTATTATTTTTCTCCCTCCTTCTCCAATCTCAAAAAAAAAAAAAAAAAAATGTTAGCTATAAATTCTGCATTTCAATTATAAAGAAGTCTACGAGGAAAAAATAAAGTTTCTTCGAATTATGAATATTTATTATAGAGTGTCTAACAACTTGCGGAGAATTATATCGATTCTTAATTTTTCTTCTCTACTCTTATAAATTCGTATTGACCACTTTCTCCAACCGTCAAATCTTCGTAACATAGTTTTTTGCAACAATTGAATTGAATTTACAAAACTGAAATGTCCAAAATAACCAATTACTCGCATTTAGCGCCATAAAAGTTCCAAATTTTCGCCATTTTTACATTTTTGCCTTTGAACCTGGACCGTATGAAAAGAATATTGTATTAAACGAATGTGAAAATGTCCACGTTGACTGATAACTTCAAATAACCTCTCTTCTTTGGCTTTCGTAATAGCGTGTTACGTGCCCCTAGTCACCATTTTTTAAATTTTTCATCAGAGCGTCTCTAAAATTTTAATCTTCAAAAAATTTTCTAAGTTGCATTTTTGAAAGTTTCGTTTCACTGAAAAAACTGGCTTTAAAATGAGTACATTCTGCTGGAGTTCGAAAAAATTTCTGGAATGCATTCTTTTTGAAATACTTTGTCGCTTGTCAATCGTGTCAATATCGTTCACGTATTTTAATTTTTTTCTTTCCCATTATTTTATTTTTACAGAAAAAGAATAATAATTACGATGACGAAGAACTACCTCCGCCACCGTCGCCACCACAACCGTTAAATAATGGTAACAACCATAACGTTGATTATTTATCACGTCCGGAATCTCAAAACCACCTTAATAATCAGGTAAATATATAAAACGCATGTTAGAAGTCTCGTGCGTCTAATTTTTGACGATTTTTGACCTGAATTCTACTTTTTGACCTTTTCCTTTCTTAACGTCCTCTTCCCCCTCAAAATAATATCATAGTGGCATGGAACTTGCCCAAAGTTCCTCTTTTCTTTCGATTGTAATTCATTTTGTATTGTACGTTTATGTATGATTTATATATCGAATCGTGGTGTACCTGGCACTGGATTTACGTCATGTATTGCGTGGGGCGCGGGTTCTCTTTCATTAGTTATCGTATTTGCTCGAATATTGATTGAAAAAATATATTATGTCGAATTGGAAAGGGTTTGAGTTAATTCTCAGTATAAGTGCGTTACCTTTCATCGTTTTTAGCTACTATGTCGTCCAAAAAACAACAGGTTTTAAGGTTCTACTCGTTGGTAGACGTATCGTATGCAGCAAATGTGAAAGCATCCAGTATTCAGGTAATTCACGCGGATGTAAAATGAAAATTCACTGCAGTATTGCATAGATAATTTCTGAAAAAATTATCTCCTTCCAATTAGTAATGTTGCTGTTTTTTCACTTTTGCAGATTGGAATCTCAGATAGTTGGCACAGTAATGTATCTGCGGAAGAAGAAAAAGTGAGTTATTAACATGGTCCACACACGCTTTTTATTGTACCTTATTTGCATCGTTCGTTATTCTCTGTATTTTTCGTGATAATGTTTAGCAACGAAATCTATTCCCCTAATTTTATGTTGGACTTTTTCACTCATTTTCTGGAACCATTGTAAACTTGAAGATGTATTCGGTTCGAAAAAGAGGGTGAAAATCGTGCCATTCTTGCATTTTTAGTTTTTTTAATTTGAAAATTATAGCAAATTTGTGGTTAAATTCATATTAAAAACTACCTACGTGCGGTTTGGGTTTATCCATATTTTATGATATTTTGCATAGAAAACCCATGTTGTTTCATTATCGTATCGAGTTTGTTCGATGTTGTTTCAGAAAGAAAATCAATTCAATACGTGTACCAAAAAAATGCCTTAATTTAATATTGCAGACATTTTTTTTTTTTTTTTTTTTTTTTTTACTTCAAGTCTCTTAAACTCAAAAATGAGCAGGATCGTGTTTATTTGATGCTAAGTATTCATTCGATTGTTTTTTTTTTTTTTTTTTGTATTGATCATTTAACCTGTAAATAAGATCTACATTTTATCCAAGAAAAAATACAAAATTTATGTTGGAAGTCTTGTTATTACTGTATTTTTTTTACCTTGTCTAATAATGAGTTGATTACACTTTTAATTGTCTTCATTCTGACCATTTTTATATTACTTAACTCTGTCCCAAGTTCTGTCAATATTGGTATTGTGTCTTTTCGGGGTTCTTTTTCTGTAAAAAATCGGTTTGAAGAATATTTAGTTCAAAAACTTTTTTTTCTGTTTGGATTTCGTTGATTTTCTTTTATGAAAGCGACCAAAAACATATTTTGTTTACAAAGATAATTAGATACCGGCAGTAGAAACTTCTATTTTTCTATCTTTTCCTTTAAAATAAATAAGCGCGGTAATAATTCTCTAACTTGGTACTACCTTACCTATTACGTTAGTGTTTGTACTTGAAGTTATTTTCTCAATTTTTTGTTATATTTTGATACAAAACTTGTTTTTCATGTTTTGAAATCCTTATGATGTTATTTCATTCATTTTTTATAATCGGTATCGGTTCAAAAATATTTCGTTCAAAAAAAAAATCCAATGCCTGCGTTGAAGTATTCTTTTCTTGCATTTTTAATTCCTCGATTAAGTGAATGTGAATGTAATAATGCACTAACACCATAGAATGCTGATTCTCTCCGTTAGTTAATATACTTTGTTTTCAATTTCTTTTCTTCCAATTTATTATGTTTGTATTAATCGAGTTATAAAATAAATTTTTTGAGAGTTGAATTCAGCTCGACAATCATCTTGTTCAAAAAAACTGAGTATAGTCTAAAGCAGTACTTGCCTTTTCCATTAAATCACCGCTGATAAAACATTAAAATCGGGGAAAATCTCTTCGTTTTTATCAATGAATGCTTTCGTCGTTCTGTGTGTTTAATTATGATTCTATTCGGTGAGGGTCGTTTCATATAATCATTCATTAACTTCATGTTTTTATCAGTTGCTTTGAATTTGTAATTTATTGGCACTTTTACAAAATGTAAATTAATAGAGCATCGGAAAGTGAATTAAACAAATCTTATGTAAAGTGATTGAATACTCTTATTACAAACTTTGGGATTCATTCATTTCAGTTGTTTTTTTCTTTTTTTATTTGAATTGCTTTCATGGCTGGCTTTTACTGTAGACCATTTACCTAAATATTTCTGGGTTTTATGCATTGAATTTTGTTGATGTTATCATTTGTACACATCCATTGAGTATAGCATCCAGAATTTTTATCTCGCATACTTATTTTCACGTATACGTTGTTCGCATTTAAGACGAATTCATAAAAATTTTCTTATTTCACATATGTTACTGGCTGGAATTTATTTTTATTCCTACTAATTTTTCTCATCATAAAAGTGTTGTCCTCATTAAATGTATTCATCTTCGAATTCGTCTATCGATTTGTCGTTGAAAACTTTTCTTTGAAACGATTTGTTATTTTTAAATTATATTCTATTTCAAATGAGAAAGTCCTAATTGTGTTATTGAGTCGAGCGATTTGTTGTCTTATCCCTTGTCAAATGTTGAGTTCTTTCGCAGAAATTTTGTCGCTGTGTAGCGGTTTTAACTATTTTGTAGCTGTGATTTCGATCAGATTGATGTTAAAACGATTTTAATATATTCTTAATAGGTATTTAATTTTGAAAAATTACTTGCTAAATTTGGCAGTTAAGTGTAAATCATTCCAGGGTGGTCCTTCTTATTTGAGACAGAGTATAAAGTTAACTAAGTAAGCGGTAAATTAGTTTTTTGTAAATCACTTCGACCGCATCTGAAAAAATGTTGCTAGGTATTTATTATTTTTCATTTAATTTCGAAATGATTAAATTTCACCCCGTATCATTTGTTTTGCCGTTATTTTTTCATTGTTTTTTTCCGGAGTTTTCTTTTTATTCCAATTTCCGGTTGTTTCATACTACTTTCTTTGTTTTGTTCTCATATTTGATTGTTTTTAAATTTCTTACTGTAATGAAACATCATTTGCGCACCATTTTGCCCTTGGTCAGATGTATTCCTAAATTAATTAATTGAGGTAAGTTTTGATGAACTGTTATTGGTGACAACTGTTTACTTTTTATTGTCCCTTCTATTTATTACATTTTCATCATTCTCAAACGTGATTCTAAAATAATGAATTATGAATCATGGACTACGAGCTGTTAGGGAATTCATTGCCTTATTCGACGATTACTAATTCCGTTGTTTTTAGAACGTGATTTATGCTATCCTTCCTGTGCATGTGTGTGGAATGAATCATGAATGCGTGAAAATGTCTTTGAATAAAATTTCAATTTCCACCGAAGTAGAAGGTGAGAAAAATATGAAGTATGAACGTTTAAATGTGTCGTGCAGGACGTGTAAAATTCTTGTTAATTGACTACTGAATTTTTATGTGCAAAGTTAGCGATGGTTTGCCAGTACTTCATCATTTGATTTTTCTTTATTTTCAGTTTTTCATTTTTTATTTAAAGAATTGAGTACATACCTGTTTAAAGTTGGTTAATTGTTCGGTGTTTTCGATTTCTGTGTAAAATTTTCGGTATGTTCATTGTGTTAAGTATCAAGTCTGTACTCGGATCTTAAAATGTAATTTTTATGTTACCGTGTGAAATGGTTTTTTTTATAAATCCATGTTTTCATGTTCGTGAAAGAAAATAAGGTGAATCAAAATATGATCAAAATTTTATTCAACATACATAAATTTAGTTACACGACTTTAAGATGGTAATTACTTTGATGTTTTTTTTTTATTTATCATATATGCCGCGAAGTTGTTATATTTTTTTGGAACACTTGGGTTCTCTATTTCGGTTTACTCGTAGATTCGCTAATTCTCCTCAATTTTGTTCTATTTTCATGAGTGTTGTACAAATTAGATGCTTGAGATAAACTTTGCAAAAATTTTGTTTTAAAGTGAAAAATTATCTTATTTTTAATGATTTTTGTGTCTCATCTGTTCTCTATTTGACATTATTTCTTACTGCTTCATGTGTTACATTGTATTACTTTTTTCAGTCGTTAAATTCAGTTTATTTTCTCTACCTACTAGAATGCATCTTCTTTTTTATCAGAAAAAGAAGTTCCACATATTTTTCAAAAATTAAGTGAACTCATCACTCACGTAGCCGAATAAAGTCGCTTAAGATTGTTGAAAAAGCTTAGTTTAATGTAAAAATTTCGACACTTCAACTTTTTTTTTGAAATAGGCTGTTTGATTTTGAAGAGTACGGAACTAGTTTTCTGACGAGGCTGTTCAAATTTCCTTAACTTATTCAGTTGATTACATGACTTCATACATACAAATAAAAAGGTCTCATCCAAAGATATGATTTTATTTGTACCACATGCCCTTCTTATCGAGAAAATTTTTTTAATATTATTGTTTTATTTGATACTAGGGGCTTCGCGGTCTAAACCCTTTTGGTGTTGTTTTTTCTCGGTGCTTCGAGATTGAGAGAACAAACCTCTACATATTATAAAATTCTATAGGCTAAAAATGGTTGGAAACACTATCACTCTAGAACCACAGGACGGATTTTCATAATATTTTCCAGAAAAAATTGTGTTATTTCAAGTAAAGTTTATTGCCATCAAGGAAGTCCGTAGTCCCCCTGTGGGCTAAGTTATTAATTTTTACCATCTATGAAAACAGAGAACGACGAGAAATTTCTTGAACCGAATGAAAAGGAGTAAAAAATAGGATTGAAAAAAATATTTCTTCCCTTCTCTGTGTTCATTGTCTGACGAATTACTGGTTGGTGAGGTGGATATGATTCTCTCTATTTCACTTCCTTTCGGTTTCTTGTTTCATCGAGTTTCATTTGGGTCAACACAGAGGGGATTAGAACAATATTATTGAAGGCTATGTAAGTGAAATTGTGGATAACAGATCACTCACTAAAAAGGTTCATAATACATTACTTTCCTTTATGAATATATGTGTTTTTAATAAAGTGAATGAAAAGTAAAAAGATGAAAAATTCATTTATGTCCGAAATATCTGTTTGGCTATTTGATATACATCAGTAGGTCCTTATAGAAAAATACGGGTGAAAGAAGGCAATGAGAAACAGATTTTTAAAACAAAATGAAGTTTATTCTCAATTGTAGTTGGAAAATTTTAATTTGTTTTTGTTTATTTATTTTTTGTTTTTTTGTTGAACTAAAAAAAATATACCAACCTATTCATACAAGTACTCTGGTGGTTGTGAAATTTGATTGATAACTTTGGAAAAAGTAAATTTTTGACTCGGGGTTGATAAAAAAATAGAAAATAGTAAAAGAGAGTAGTGGCAAAATGTTCGAGAGAAAAATGAATGACCACACTATCTGTAATAGACCGTATTATGTTTGTTCCTTTTTTTTTTTCATGGAGCCCGTTTTCAGGAATTAAAGAAAGTTAGTAGTGTGATAGATGCGAACTAATTTGCCTCAGTGCTACCATAGTGGACCATATGTTGATCTCTTTCTTTTCTTCATCAAACACATTGTGTGAAATTATTTTAGAGAAAGTCTGTAGCGTGTTGCATGCAAACCAGTTTGCGTCAGTGTTGCCACATTACCCACAGCTGAGAATAATGTTTAATAAACTTTATAGCTTTTGTTACCCTTTAACTTCTCATTGGGTAAATAAACTTTAACGCAATAGATTTCAATTAACCTGAAATTTTTCCCTGGGCATTTTAAGACTTCATTTATTATTGTATGTCATATAATTCTTGTGATATTTCTTTTTAAAATATTGGGGTAATCCATTTTATAATCTTTGGGATGACAAAAGAGGCCTCAATCGACGTGAAATGATCACCCTAGTGTTTTAAGATCTCATTTTTTCTCGTATCTCATATAGGTCCTGAGCTATTCCATTATAAGTGATTGTCTGAAACCATTTTATAATATAGGAAAGATATCAGTTTTTGAGTAATCAAAATCATCAGGTATTACTTAGAACTAACTTTTTACAGTACTTGTCTAGAACTAAAACTTGAAGTGAAGCACTTTTTTGCCAAATCGAACTCGGTTGGATTTTACTTAAAATTAAATTAAATGTGTTCAACTTCAGAGCGACGTATGAAAATATGGCCATTTATTTTGAAGACAAGTTTTAATTTGTTTCAAGGTATTATTTCCGTTATCCATATCGTAAAAAAATATTTTTTAATGTGCATCACGCATGTACTGACGTATTCTTTTGACCGCTGAAACCATTTCTCGATAAGTCATGTATGTTTCCTTAAAAAATTGAATGGATGATGGATCGTAGCTACTTATCTAAAAGTTCTTGTAATTTTTTCCGTTCATTAATGTGTTCAGCATGACAATTGAATGAAAATTAGCTGTGACATCTCTTCTGAAATATACTTTGTTAATCGAATATCGTCTGAATTTACAAAATTTCTCCTTAAAAAGCTGAATTATTCTCTATTGTGATTGCTGTTTTCACTAAATATGTTAATTTTTTTCGTCTTAATTGTGTATCTAATTGCCTCATGAACTATGGTATTATATTTTTAAAACTCTTTATTATGTTTCATTTTGTATCAACCGTACATTGGAGAGAGATACAAACAAACGTAGAATAAAAAAATCATTTTCCGCTAAATTTTTGGTCTAATGTAAATTGACCCACTCAGGGAAATATGTCTTTTTATGGCATCATAATTAAAGTAGAGAAAATATTGTGTTACGCAACTAGGGTGGAAAGTGAGAAATTTCTCAACGAATACAATGTTTGCCAGCAGGAGCCATAGGCGAGTATGATAATTGCATGAATTGATAAATTGCTCTTCCCGACCGAGTTGCGTACAAAATTTTCTTCTAAGAGTGTAGCGAATGCTGTATTTGAGCCAATGGAAATAAAACCCCCAGGTTGCTGGGATTTTAGGAAAAAAAATGGAATTAATTTAAATGAAAGAAAATTAGACATTTAAAGGTATAGGTGAAACTGAGGAACAAATTAGGCGTGAGAAAAAGAAATTAAGGAATGAGAAAAGTAAGTGTTCTGAAATTGTACGTTTTCATCACGCCATACATGTCTCGAAAATACAGCATTTTGTACACATGTAAAATAGTTATATATTCCCATTTTTTACTCATTTTGGCAGTTTTCGGGAATCTATGCAGCCTTCGATTTTTTATTTATGTAAATGAAACTTAGAACGGTGTTGAAGGCCTTCATGGACTACACAGTCATGTTAAAATTTTTGAAATTTATCCAATAGTTTCGTAGAAAGGGGTTTTCAAAGTTTTGCAAATCCACCATATTGTCATATCGTTAACTTATGTAAATTAAAAGATTTTGTCCTAAATTTTTTCGTGTAACTAGAGATTATTAAGGACTGGATTGGTATTGAAATTGGGTAAAATCAGTCGACTGGTTTTCAAATGGCAGCCATTACAAAATTATGTTCACATTTTTGAAAAATACACATTTATCGCGATTGATACGTGAAAGAAATATTTCAAACTTTTGTTTAATTTTCTCTGCAACTAGAGAACATATTCTGATCAAGGTTTTTATATTCAACTTATAAATGTTAAATTGAATGTTGTGTCTATTCACTTCTATATTGCTTCTGATTAAAATTTTTGCTTTCAGATAGAACATGCTAGAAAGCCTTATTAATTAGTTTTTAAATGAAAACCCTCGGTAGCCCTAAGGTTAGCCGTTGGCATATACTAATAACACTAAGTTTCTCTTGAACAAGGCAAAATATTGACGTATTTTTTTGTCGTAAAGTTGATTTCAAATTGCATTATCCGTTCTCATCACTGATTTATTCTGCTGTGTTTTGAATTTTCTAATTTATTTTCAGTGTCGTTTGTTGAATGCACATGTGACATGCCTTTTTAAGCGTAAATTTTTCGTTTTTTTCACAGCATCCTCAGTAGGCCTCTTTTTCATTATATAATGGCTCAAAATGGTCCTTGGTTGAAGTTGTCCATCGATACTTAACGTACCCACACTATTCTTTAATTCACGTGATTCAGAGTTTATCTGATCTTTTTTTGTTATTTCCGTGGTATTTGTAATTTAAAGACAGGAAGTTTGGTGTTACAATGTTATTTAGATGTTATATTATATAACTCACTATTTGGAGATTTTACGATTTTAGTGGAAAAATAAAAGTTACAATTGTGAAGAAAATATTGGACCTGTTTCATCAAATCACGCTCTCTGTCTTGAGTGAAGCTCAGAACCAACCGCTCGAACTTCAAAAAAAGATGTCTAAGAATATAATTTGCTTTAATGAATTCTTAATTTAGTTCTTGAAAGTAAATTGTCATGAAAAATCTTTTGTCTGAGTTTTCGGCGACTGAGAAAAAATTGAAAGCATAATATTCTGACAGCCTGGCTCCTTATATTTTTGAAAATTGTGGCATAGCGACAGTAGAGTCCCTGAGCAAGTAGAGCTGCTGCTCCAGACAGTCTGATTGCGGGGTGCGCAAAATTTTCGAATTGAATTGAAAAAACAAATTAGCCAATTAATTGAGGGTAAAATAAGAATTACAAAAATATTTGTAGCCTCGGGGGGAGGGGCAAGGTTGTATTTGCTCCAATGTTCAGTGCGCCACTGTTTGAAAACTAAAGCATCAAAATTGCGACGCCGAAACCATTACTTATCTTCGAAATTTCTCTAGAAAAATGGTTTTGACTCGTTTGTGCGGTGAAGTCATTAAGTCAGTTTGTTTGTTTATCGATTCAAAAAAATAAAAACAGTAACGTGGACTAAGATCGATTTTCTTCACCAAAAGAAGCGATTTGCTCCATATTGGATTCTCATTCTCCTAATAATTAAATTCGACCCTACTACCCGACCTTCAAAAAATAATTCTGATTATTTCGTCGTCTGTAGATTTTTGCTTTTTTTTCTTTCATCCTCCGTAATCAATTGTCTCTCGACTCTTTTTTTTTTCATTTTTGTTTATGTCGTCGTGCACTTATTAGGTTTCATTGACCCACGTGTGCAGAGAATCAATCCGGTTAGAATGTCATCCGTGTGTGAGGATCGCAAATCGCGAATCTCCGTCGCGTCGTCCATACATTGATGGAGAAAATCATGAGAATTTCAACATTTACTCGTCGCCAGTGAGAGCGAGGGCATCTCCACTTGCCGCTGACCCGTTGCTGCTATCGCTGCCGCCACCGCGGCCGCCATCATTGAACAAGGGAATGTTCTCATTCCCCCGCGGATTGGCAGGCTCGACGACGCGTTCCGCGGTTTCTTGAAGTCTGTTTACAAAAATCGGATTCTCGAATACGTCACCAGGTGCGCTGTGGTCGTTTGCGCACGCATTCGGCACTTTTTTCACCCGCGCGCGTTGTCGCGTCCTTTTTTACGAAGCAACAAGTGGGTGTGTCTACGATTTTTCGACGTATACGATTCAGCGGCGGTAGTGGCGCAGGCAGCGTTCATAATATAATTTTGGACTACACATTTATTAAACATTACTACATGTACATTCTTATGTAGTAGTTTTTCATGCATACGTATAATTTGGTGAAACTTTTTTTTTCCATTATTTATTTCGTCTTTACTACTATTATCATCGTTTAGTTTATTAGATGTAGGCATAGGCTTCGAGTGAAGTAGTGTTACTATGGTGTTTTGTTTAATGTTTGTGTATCACTTCTGACGAGTGGATTTATTACATTAAAATTTACTCGCAGTTGTCGTTTGTAATACAAGTGCATAATACCTACCAGTTTTGGTCTGCCTATATTATCGATAATTTACCATACTCTGCGTTATAAATAACACTTTGCAGAATAATTTCTAAGTATCGTTACCGTGTCATTGCGATACAGATCGTGCTTGTATCCGCGTTGTGTGTGTACACTTGTACTGTGCTCAACCTTATATGCTAATCAGAAACCATCATAATGTGTTAAGTTACTTAATTTGTACGTCTCGAACACTCACGTCTAATGTCGTTAAGAAGGAAAAAACGTTCTTCACATGGCCTATTTCTGAAGAAGGTTTCGTCTTGGCAAAATTTGGAAAAAGTTAGTTTTCCACATATACGTTTAAAAACTATGTGTACCCTGTAAATATGTGAATGTTTGCTAGTGTGTGTGCTTGTGTGCGTTTAAGCGCGCGCATTATGCCTATGTTTCACTGTCACCACTGACCTAGAATCTGTATATTCATAAATCAATAAAACATCATTATAGAAAAATACCTGTTAATAAATATGCTGCCTTCTGTTGTATGTTTCAGGCGAATTCTGCTCTACATCAGAATGACAACTCGTTAGTAAGTATATAGATTCGATTAAAAGTTGTACATATACTAACGTACTGTACATAATTATACCTCGCTCTGTATTTTATGCACGTATTTGGGTACTAATGAATGACTCCTTCTTGTTCGTTACAGGTAAACGGAGGTCCTTCGGAATGGGATTTCGAAGAAGTGACGCTTGAAAAGAGTGGACCCGGTTTGGGTTTCAGTATCGCTGGCGGTACTGATAATCCGCCCATCGGAGATGAATCTGATATCTATATTACTAAATTGATACCGGGAGGTGCTGCAGCCATCGATGGTCGTTTAAAAGCGAACGATATCATCGTTAAGGTGAATAATACGTCGGTCGTCAATGTCCCTCATTCTGCCGCCGTTGAAGCTCTCAAGAAAGCTGGAAATTCAGTTACATTAGTAAGTGAAACTTTTCTTTCTTGCAGTTCCGCACGAGCATATAGTTGTCCATTGATTAAGTTTTACACCTGCTTCTCGCAAAATCTCAAGTGTAACACTGAACTTCGAATATCGTCGAAAAATTAATATTTGGGTCGAAATTCAAAGATACCGAAAAAATTATGTTTCAAATCGAGTATTTCGGGTTTAGTGACCTGTCTCTTATCAATGAATACAAACTCAGATTCGATCTATCATTATTTGATTTTCATCGTTTGTATGTTTCAATTGTCTTGGACTTGACTATCTTGCTTTAGTTCTTTAAAGGTGGAAATGTCTCTAAATTTCCGAAGAAACCCTCGTATGAAATGTTTTTCTTTAAATACTGTACAATATACTGATCTTTTTCGGATATCAATACCATGTATCTGTATAAAAAAATATAATTAGCTAGCATATTACGTACTAAACTCTGTGTAGACTAATTTAAATATAAAGTAACGCGATATTTCGTATTCCTCCTGTTTAGGATCTGTTGTACGTTCAATTTTTTCGATAAATTTTTTTATGGTTTCAGTTCATACATTTTTTCGTTTTAAAGTATTTATTTGATTGGGAGTTTCTATGCTTTATGATCCTCGTAACTAAAACTATTCAAAAAAAGCAAAATTTAAAGTGAAATTTTTTTTTGTTTTTTTTGTTTTTTTTTTTTTCATTGGATTGCTTAAGAGTAGATAAAACTACGACTCTTTTCGAAGTATCCTCTTAATAAGTGCCAGTATTCAATTAGCTTTTTCGTATCTTTAGGGATCAGCTGTTATTAATATTCATCTGGGACATAGTTTTACTGTTGCAAATTATACCCATAAATCTTGTTTGAGTAATTATCGAATATCATGTTGCTGAGTTGGGAAACATATGGACTAAATTTAAATTCGAAGTACAATAAATTCTGATTCCGTCAATCTTCTTTTTTTTTTGTGCTTTTCTAAAAACCATTACGAAGTCACGATAAAATAAATTATTTTTCACATTTCAAATTTATAACCTTCGTCTCACTTCGAAACAAAAGTACCTAAAGTTCAATAATTTTCTTGCGAATTTCTTTAAATCAGTTCATAATTTTTCGTCATGCAATGGAATTTTTATAGGAATTTTTTTTTTTTTATTAATGACAATCATGAAAGTAGTAGTTTGTATAAATTTTATTTAAGGTGCCATAAAATTATTTGTTAAAAGGAAAACAGCTTAAACCGTTTCTATGACAATAGAGTACTCACAGTCCTGATACCCTGCTAATACATTTTTCCTAATATTATATTTATTTAGTCACCATTATAGCCGTTATCCGCGTAATTCATGACAGTTGGTTAGTTGAAAATGAACGTTATCTTTTTATAATTTTTAAGTGTATTATCCTAAAGCATGAAAGATTATTTTTTCTCCAAGTCCACCTATTAACATTCTTTGGACCAACTTATTACTCGCGGGCACATGTTTATCGCATTGAGAATGCTTAAATTCATGAGTTGTCAAGGATAATAATTGCTAAATTTGTTTTGTTTGAATTCCCACCTACATTCTTTGTTCTATTGTTGAAATCAAAATTTTAGAATGCGATCTTATTCCAATTGAAAATATCTCTGATATTGTTAGTCTCTTCCTTCTTTATGACTTTTTATTTTTCTTTAATTTGATCTTGTGTAATAATAATTGTGATCTATCATTAGTAAAAAAAGAAGATTTATTTTTTGTTATTTTCTGCTATCGTAATTCGTTATAATTTTATCTCTTAGATAGTGTTTTCATTGATTAATACTTCGTAGCTGATAGACGAATTTATGCGTCATGGTACTTTTACCTCCTTTTATACGTGCGCGTAGGGTTATTTCACTTTTCATTGTTTTCATTATTAATGTCCTTGCCTACAAATAATTATGTTATATTTGTTGGTAGCTGTGCCTAAGATTTATACGCCGCCAAATGCTAATCTTACTTTTACTGGCATGTGAAAAACGAAGTTAGTAAATCAATTTTCTGCTAAATATTGATTATAGCTAGAACAGAATCAGTTATGCATATATCTGGCAGGGATCTTATTTATTCGACCGTGAGCTTATGATCTCAAAGAATGCTCGTGCTTATTAAATCGAATAGATTATTTCTGTCGAATTCATTTTTGCTGACTGAGTTTTTTTCAATTTTATTTTTATTGTTATTGTATGTTAATGACTTGATACTTCATTCTGCATTAATTTAATTTCATTTCATTTTAAATCATCAGTTAGGGTATACCGGCTATACAGAATTGAAGACTGATGTTTTGAAATTATGTTGCGTAGCTAACTCCAGTTTTCGTTTTAATGTGAACGTTTGCAGTGAGCTTTATATTTTTCCGAATTAATTAAAGTTGCAACTGTGAGAAAACTGTTGGGGCAAGAACTTTTCTTATTAAGTGTTGGCTCTGAAATTCTCAATTTCAGTAAAATTTTGATATTTACTAGTAATTTATAGTTGGACCTTGGTCGAAGTGATTTATTCTTGAATACGCGGTACACATTCGGTCGTATGTACTGTTCATTGTTTACCCGAAGCATTAACGGAGCAATTATTTAATGAGTTTCCCCACAACTTTCATTTATTTTTACTGTCTTTACAACTTTGAATTTTTATGCGGCTGAGCTGACCAATATCCATCCATTGCCGTCTTTTATCAAAATTATATTCTCCTCCGTTAACGCTAAAATTTCTAGTTTATCAAATCTCGGTGCGTAACTCTTTAATTCAGAGTGTTAAATGTCTGATGTATACAATCTTAGGTTTGATTTTTCAAATAAATTGACTATTTTCATGATACCTTCAAAAATTTATATACCTGGCTCTAACTGGAGGGAATGTGATCATTGAAATTAAGACAGTCACCAAAAATTGTTGAATGAGCTTCTTTATTCATCTACAAGATATATCATGAGTAGTTTCTAAAACGTGATATATAATGGATTCGACTGAATACGACTAAAAAAATTAACTCCCAACACACAGCGTATCATCAAAATTTACTTTCAAAATTTTCGCAGGCAGAGCGGTTGTAAAAAATAAATTTAAAATTTGCCTTTTATCATGAGAAATGATATTGTTATAAATGATTATATGTTACAAGCAGTGTGAAGTGGACTGTTTTATTGTCTAAACAGGCAAAAATTACAGATATTGGAGTAATTCTGCCAGGTTAGGTGGCAAAGTTATTTTCATCAGTTGTCATTTCAATAAGTAAAGCAAGTGTTTGTGAAAAATTAAATGGAAGACACAAAATGCGTAATTTTCAATTTAAAAGTGTTGTTGACGAGCGATGTTTCTAATTTATTGATAGTGTTACTTACTAAAGTTGAACTCAATGAACTGGAGACAAATGTGTTCTAAATCTTTTTTCTGAAACACATTTTGATTCTTCTCCACAATTCAAATTTTGAGAAAATTGAGGAAAAACATCCACTCCAGTCACCACTGTGCAGCAAGGTTCAGATAAGTGAAGTACTCGAGATAATAAGAAAAATAATGAAATTTCAAGAGAGAGAATCCAAAAAAACACTGTTGAGTACAAACAGTTCCTGCGTTACAATTACTTCACCTTATTAAAATTACATTAACCTGTTAATTTTTTGTCAGGTACTTATTTCTTAACATTTCACACTCTGCCTGTTGTCAGGCAGTGTACAAATGCCTAGGCAAATTTTATTGCCTAAAATCATTAGAAATTTCTTGAATTGACTGCACTTTACACTTTCCTGTAACATATATGTGTATTGAGATGATATCGACAATATCATATCAATATCATTTTTAACGATGAGAGGTAACAAAAATATATCGATCGAGGAATTCAAAAAACGTTCTTCAGCGAAATCTTTTTCAATTATTAAATTTGAAGAGAGTTTATTTTTTGTTCTTTCGACGTTCCTCTTAACTTTGCATGACTGCATAATTTTCTCGTATCAGAAAACGACGAAAAACTTCACAGTTATATGCATACTGGGGAACTATTCCACTGACACATTACGTTGTTTCAATCACCACATTGGTTAAGCAAACATTAATTTGGCGAATGATTCGGAGAGATTTTTATAGGACTTTACGCCACGTAAAAGGAGACGTGAAGGGATGTAAGTGGCTGAACTGACGTAAAATATTAGTGGAAATTGGAATAGCTCCCCAGAACTTGTTTATTATATTCGGTGCTATCTCGTATTTTGAAGGTATGCGAGAAAACCTCAAAGACTATCTTATCGCAACGTTAGCGTCAGTTACCTTCAAAATAAAGAGGCCCATATTTGGAGAGAATCGTAATGGTTTTGGTCGAGCATATGTATAAGCTGTATAATTTGACTTTTGAATAATGGAGTGTCATTCACTTTTGTCTAAAAACGAACTCTTCACTTCTTGTATAACTCATCCAATGGTGAACGTCCCACGTGCTTTTCAAAACCTTAAACCTACGTTCTAATCCTCTAATTTTATAATTCGTTTGTTTTATTTTCATGATTTATTTATCGGAACATTACGTATAACAGTCTTTCAGTCATTCGTGGCTGAAGACGATTGAAATCCGATTTTTATTTTTCGATATTATAGTAGTTCGAAATAATTTCTGATTCTATATGTGTATAAGTTGTTGATTTTGACGTAAACTAGCCAGCTGTTAGCCTGAATCGTTCATTACGTTGTTTGAATTTTGAAGTGAATTTTTTATCCTAGACATGGTTTGGAAATATATTGTAATCTTTTTTCCTTTTTTATTCAAATTACTAAAACATGAATGAACGAAATTATTGAGAAAAAATTCAGTTTTACCTGTGAAAAGACCGGTACACGGCATCAGATGCCAATAATATTATAACAGTGGCGAAATGTTTTCATTAGAACGCTGAGTAGTGATTAGGTTAGAAGAAAATATTTGAAAAAGAGAGTAATAATGATGAAATCTATTGTAAAATTCGCTTATTGGAAAAAAAGAGTTGACTTGGTGTTCCGAAAGTACTGGGAATGAAGAAAAATCACCTTAATTTAAATAACTGTGGGTCAAATATCAGTCCATTAAATTAACTCTTCCACAAATGAGAGCATCTATTTCTCTTCATAGAATCTTTTTTTCTACTAATTGCTTGCAACAGTGTCGTATCTGTAATTATGTTGTTTCTGAGTGTTCTTCACTAATTCGAAAGCTATTTGAATTCGCATTAAGAGACCCCAAGGACAGAAGATCAGAAACTAGTATCTATCGAATTCTTCATCACAGTTACCCCTAAGGGTCATATTCGAATGTAAACCAAGAATCAAAAAGCTACGATACTGAAAGTTTCACAAATTTCAATTATTTCGTATATACAAGGTTGAAAGTCAAGACATCAGGAACTCGTTAACTAGAAATTCATTATTTTTGCTTCGAAGCTCTTGGTACGACGAAATAGTTGTTACTTCCTTCATTTTTCCTCCCTATTCTGATAAATGTCAATTGAAACTCAAGGAGATACCTTGAAAAATGGCGTACAAGACGTCAGTCGATCCATCAAAAAAATTACGGATTGTAAAATTTCGTCAGTGTAATTTCTAGTGTTCTATTTTTCAAATGAAGACGGCTCGTAAGAGGAACCTGTAACTATTATGCTCTGTTATTGTCCTTTAAGGCCACTCAGTCAAACGATAATGGAAATAGAATTTTCCTTTCCTTCTCGTTGCTCTAATACATTATTTACGTATGTCATCTGCGTGTATGATTCTTTTCCAGTAATATGTTCGTGTTTTTGTTTCTGTAACAGTATGTGAAACGACGCCGAAGAAAAAGTTCGACCATAAAGAATGGCAATAATATTTTAGAAATAGAATTACTTAAAGGCAATAAAGGACTCGGTTTCAGTATAGCTGGCGGCATCGGTAATCAACATATACCGGGCGACAATGGCATATACGTAACAAAAATTATGGACGGAGGAGCTGCTCAAGTTGACGGTCGTTTAGCCGTCGGTGACAAATTAATCGCTGTTAAAAATACATTAGTAAGTGAACTTCTTTTTTGCAATAAGTAAGATTTTTACGAGGAAATTCGCAAGCGTATATTCTGTTTAAATATGTGTGTAGGCTACAGTATTTATAACGGTATCGTAAAAAAAAGAGTTGAAAATAGTAATCAATTAAGTAGGAAAAACGAAGGGGTGATGAATGCAGGGTCTGAAAAAAAGTGTTGAAATCAACGCTGGAAATTTGTAACGTTATTACATAAAAAAAATTATTTATAAACGTGGCCGACGACGTTATAAATTTCAAAAACTGCTCATCGGATGCCCTCCATTATTATGGCTACGATTTTTTTTTTTTAATCATAACTAATCGTCTGCTGCTGTACTCTCTTATTACATATTTCGCGCGTCAATCAATAAAATTTGGGTATATCGAAAGAGCGTAAGTTATTGTTTATTTTTCGACTATTATGAAGATGGAAGGGAGAAAAAAGAAATTATCATAGAAGGTTGAGTATTAAATTCGTTACGGCGTTAGAGCTCAACTACTCACGTAAAAATAAAAAAATAAGATTAAAAAAAAATCTCCTTTAATTACAGCATGGCGAGAAGAATCTGGAAAATGTTACGCACGAAGAAGCAGTGGCCACGTTAAAGGCGACTCATGACCGAGTTATTTTAGTGATTGCCAAAATGTTTCCACCCATTGCAGTACCCAGTAGTCCGCATCCGTGTATGTAAATTTAAGTATTTGTTTCAACGCGTTTCCTTTAAAATGGGGAAACTTTAATTGCCCGTTAAAAAAAAGCGAATGTACGATAGAAAAAGAACGATAAAATCAAGTGTACGAACTATAGGAAGTGCACTAAGTAACGTTGAAGACTGCACGCTTATTTATAGTAAAAGAACATTATTGGAATATGAGTCGAACAACAGGAAAATACGTTACACTACATTTATTTTTTATTTACGATATTATTTTCGGTCCCGCAGTAATATATTATTACATTATGTCAGAAATAGGAATGCATGTTACAAGAAAAACATTGCTCATCTGAAAAGTAGATAACGCATACAGTACCTATGACTAATAATGATTTCACAGCATCGGAAATATTCACTGCTTCATTCACGAACATGTAATGTCGGATGTAGATGTTTATTTTCATTAACGATAGTATGTCGCGTATTCTACCCGTTTTTTGTGACGAGGAGTCGAGTGAAAGTGATGTTGAGGAAACGCTCTCGGGTTGCAGATACATCTGAAACATGTTACTGTACTGCCAGAGGCAAAAGTGGTACCTCTGGGTCAGAAAAGGAAGAAGGGACGGCCTTCGAAATCGCAAAGATCGCTTTTGGTACAGTAATACGTTAATAATTAAATTTTACTCGTGCTCAACTTTTTTTCAATCAAGCATCACTTACCCTGATGTAACTATTTCTTAAAAGCTACCCGGAATTATTTTAACGTGCGCTGTATACCGCTACTAAACAATTTCCGTTGTTCAAATTATTTTTTAATTAGGCTAAACATTTTTCTTACTCAAATTAAATTTTTTAATGTGCATCCATTTTTTTAATCGTTCATTACTTCTTTTCTCGGCTACTTCATTTTTCAATTGTTCGATTTTCTTTTCCTATCGTTTGTACACTCTATTTTATCGGGCGATTAAATGACACCCCTTTAAAATGTATCAAAGATTGTGTGTAGACTTCTAAGCATGTTTGAAAACGAGCAAACTGCCTCTATACTCTATTCACGCTAAGAAATGCGTGACGTCTGATTCACAATAGACGTTGTGGTTGGTTGGGAAGAGAGAAAAAGGTATCGATGCACACTGTTATACAATGATAAACATCATTTTGTAGGGTAAATAAGCATCGTATTTAAAGCAGATAAGTGTAGATATGGTTTATGATGTCACTCATTTATCAGGGTGAACAGAGTGTAGTAATGTTCGAGATTTGTTTAGGGAGACCAGAAATTTTTTGTTTTTTTGCTTTCCTCCACTTCTTTCTCCTCCTCCCACTTTTCACGCCACTTATAAATACCGTTAAACTTAACCTTAATTCTAGCTAGACTGAAGATCTTCAATTCCTCTATAGATTTATTTTTTCGTTATTCCGAATCGTCCTCCAAGTTGGTTTAAAAAATATTGGAAATGTACAGTTTTTTAGAGTTACTGCGAATTGTAGCATAGCAAAGCTATAGTAGCGTTTTTGAATCTCGCAAAATTTTGAGTTAATATCTTGAGCATTTAACCTAACTGTTGGCAAATCATGTGCGTAGTTGATGATTATGATATCTAAAATACCTTATTGGCGTTCTTTTCTCTTCATATTTTGAGTTGCAATATTTTTTGAGTATCTCGAGGTGAAGCGACGTGGTTCTAGACTAATAATTTCTTTCTCTTTCATGGTATGTTTTTTTTCCCGTTTGGTGTTTTCATACGTGAAGGAAAATACTGAATAAAAAGTTTCGACATGGAACA
The DNA here is from genome assembly GCA_011428145.1 of Ericerus pela. Classification (NCBI taxonomy): domain Eukaryota; kingdom Metazoa; phylum Arthropoda; class Insecta; order Hemiptera; family Coccidae; genus Ericerus; species Ericerus pela. The sequence continues at coordinate 156,533 of WOFM01000596.1, forward strand.
TGTCTTTGCCATTTTCTTATTAAACGTCCGAAAAAAAAGTGTCGCTTCTCTTAATTATGAATTTGAAAATTGTTTCGGCCGTGGGTGGTTGGCTAAAGTTTAGGCTAAAGAGACTGCATGTGTTGTACCTTGGTGTGGATAAGAGTGAAGGTTTTGAAGAGCAAGACATGTTCCATGTTTTGTAATTTCAGAAACTTATATTTTTTACTTTTTTTTTTTTTACTTTGTGCTAGAATGAAATAGCTGAGAAAATTATCCAGTTAATTACGTCCCTCATTTGACATTTTTAAAAGTTGATCAATGCTCACCATCTCATCTTGTTGTTTGAATGCAGTTTTTCTCTCAAGATACTTTTGATTGCTCCTATAGTAAGGGCAAAGCAGCAATGCTGAAATTTAAGTAGCAAATTCATACGAAATCAATAAATTTACTGCGCTTGGTATTTTCCTAATCGATCCTAGACTACTTCAACGTCGCCTAATCCTGAAGGACATTAGCTTAGCGTTGGAACAGGGATATTCTAAATTCTGATGATTGAAGGTTATCTCTGTCATTATGATGCCTTTTCTTCTAGAAAATCATATTTAGAATCACGATTTTCAATTATTTGTTGCAAATGTCAGTATTTGTAAATTGAAGGAAGAGATCTATCGACATATTTATGCGTACTTCAAAAACTTTTTAAAAAATCGAACATGGCTAACAACTCCTCATTCAAAAAAAATTTGAATTAGTATTAGATAATTTCACTGATGGGGTATTGTCTCTAACTTTTTACGGTTCACCCAGTCGTAATTAACAATATCTTCCAAATGAGTTTTATGAACTGTTTTCGTTTTTCAGCTATGCGAGGTATTAATAATTCTCGTCCAAATTCTCACGCTTCCAACTCGACGCTCGATAAACATTATCAAAGTGCTAGTTCAAGGGCTGTTAGCACAGAAGATCTGATATCCAGGTGAATTTTAAAATATCTGTACTGTTTATGAAACTGTTGAAATTTCATCAGTTTTAATTACTATGCAGTGGTGTGCTAAAATATTTCCCTTAGCTGCGCCACATTTTAAAAGTTGACCAAATTTATCAAACATTGCTAAAACCTTAATACAACTTTGATGCGTTCCGTCTTCGTTCAAATCACGAATTTATTTTAGAAATGTCTTATTTTACTCTATCCATATGATAGCATACGACTATTTTGCCGTATGATGTGAATCGTAAATCTGATTTTCCTCGTTATTGTAAAAGTTATCCAAAATCGATTCTCGTACACAAGCGCCTGCGATCAGAAAAAGATGATGGTTTTTTGGGTGTTTCCGGTTGCGTCCGTAAACGGATGATAGACGAAAAGTACTTGAGAAAATAAAATGAAAGATTTCTGGTAGTTTCTTTCTTTCTTTTTTTTTTTTTTTTTTTTTTATATATATATATATATATATAGAATTAATTTGGCTAATTTACTATGACGAATACAACGTAAAAATAAAATTACAAAAAAAAATTTTCAATAACATCATAAGGATTCGAACACGGGTTACAGAGGTGATATTCCAGGTCACGGAGAAGATTGCAGAATTGTTGATTTAAACATAACTGCATACAGCACCACCCTAAAAACACCTTTTATGACCTAATAAAAATATTCTCTTTGACTGAATGTAGACGCTTCTTTCTTGTGCAGGCAGTTTCAGTTTCGCTGCTGTTTACCTTCTTAACGAGAACTCAACAAAGTCTTAAAAATTATTTTTCCGAACAAAATTCAGCTGCGTTGTTAAGTTTTTTTTTTCGGCTTCGTTCGTGTTGTTTGATTTAAATAGCGCAATTTATTTCATCGCAGAGACGTGAGGACAGTAGTGCTAAATCGCGGTCCAACCGGCCTTGGCTTCAATATTGTCGGCGGCGAAGAAGGTGAAGGAATATTCGTGTCGTTCATACTGGCTGGTGGAGCTGCTGATTTAAGTGGTGGCCTAAAACGTGGCGATCAAATTCTTACCGTAAATAACGTTAGCCTACAGGGAGCGAATCACGAAGAAGCGGCTCTCGCATTGAAGGTACGCTACCGCATCGGTGTCTTATTATGCCCCTCGTTCTGTTTGTATAGTTTTTCAAACCGATTCGTAGCTTGCGAATGAACGCGTAATACGTGGTGACCTTGATTTGTCGGCAAACACAGTAGATGGGTTCATATAGACGGGAAAATAGGTTGGTTGCGGTAGGTAACTGGTTGACGTAATTTTGCGCATGTTTACAGAATGCTGGGCAAACCGTAACGTTAAGCGTGCAATATAAACCTGAAGAGTATAATCGATTCGAGGCGAAAATTCAAGATCTGAAGCAGGCAGCCACGAATACAAACACCAGCACCGGTACCTTGCTTAGGACGTCGCAGAAACGTTCACTTTATGTGCGGTAAGTAGTGGATATGGAATGGAAGAATGTATCGCCGGACAAAATGTAAATAAAAAATGATGAGGGGGAAGAAATCGACCTTGATAGGAAAAGATGTTCATTTATTTCATTCGTTCTCATTCGTCTGTTATTCTTCCATTCACGTGTTTAATTCTTATTTCATGTTGAATAGAAGGCTTCGTTTGATACTCAGTTCATGAAGTAATCATCCGTTCAATTCGAAAATCTAATATCTTATAGAATGACCTAGTGCCACGTTTTTGAAGCTCTGTTGTATTTTGAGTGGAAGTTAACGTTTTGAAGTTGAAATCTGTCCTCTTCTAGAACGATTATTACTCGTAATAATATGTTTATGCTTTCAAAAGGAAGAATTTTTGTGGTAAAAGTCAGGTTTTCCGTTCTGAGGGCAAGCTCCGATTTTTTCTCTTTTAATTAATTAATTCATCCTGCCGTTCTTTACTCAACATTTTATCACGTGAACGATGATCTTTCCGTAATTTTTTCTGATACTTGCTACATACTCTGTGACCAGAACTATCACGTTTCCAGTTCCATTCTACGTTCGTGCACTTAAATATCTGTTTTCTATTTAATTTACAGAGCTCTATTCGAATATGATCCGTACAAAGATGACGGTCTACCCAGCCGAGGGCTTCCATTTCAATTCGGTGACATTCTGCACGTGACGAACGCCAGCGATGACGAATGGTGGCAAGCTCGTCGCGTTCTCCCCTCCGGTACCGAAGAGGGTATCGGCATCATTCCATCTAAGAAACGATGGGAACGCAAGCAGAGAGCCAGAGATCGTACAGTCAAATTTCAGGGACACGTTCCCGTTATGTTCGATAATAAGGTATGTGAACTGTGTATATTGTGAAGTGTGAATCTTATGAAAGACGCCATCGTTAAAATGTCAGGTTTTTTGCGTCTATTTTATCTTGTTGAGACAACTAACCAGAAACTGAATACTTGAATCACTGTTGCATTATTATTTATTACCAATTAGTTGGATGAAAATGTCCTAGAAAAGGAGCTCGTGACATTGGTTAGACTTGATTGTTTGTGAACGTTCAAACTAAAATTTCCCATTATCAAAACTGATTCATGTATTATTTCTTGATATCAATAAATGTAATATTCTCGTCAAAATACTCTTGAAAAATTTTACCAACGTATTCGATGTGAATTTTATTTTAAATTCATTTTCTAGTATCGTTTACTGATCATATTTGAATGCCTAGGTTCTGGAAAATATTCGTAATTTGTTGAATGATGTGTGAATGATGATGAGCTACAATTTCATGTCGTTTATTCTTACTTTTCTTTTAATTAATGTAATCAATTCTCCTGAATTAGAAGTGTTGATAAGTAACCTTGTCTGACGGAATACCTACGTATCCGCAATTGTGAACCTTTGTGATCCAAGTCGACTATAAACACACACAAGTTTAATTGAATTAGGGCTGGTATCATAATTGATATTCAGTCGGTCCCTCAAAAAAAGTTTGTTGAGTCGTATTATCTTGGTTCTCGTAAATCCAATTCTTCAAGAATTAATTTATTTTATATCATTTATTTGTGGCTAATCGCTGTCGTGACTTAAAAATACATTTTTAGTCATATAGTAATAGTTAAATTCTGATAATATTGAGGAGTTGAGACTTAATTTATTAAATAATTAATTTTCATCTAATGGTAATTCGATTTTTATACCTTCAAATCGTCTGCATCGCATCTTCTGCCTTTAACAGTAAAATAGTCTTATCAGTGTTCTCCTTGTAATTTAGTAAAATCATTGTAGGGCTGGTTGTCAGAAATATTTTACAAATTTAATTATAATATAAATGTGCTGGGTGAGTCTTCTTCAAGTCTTGCAGTATTGACTATTACGATGGTTTCCTTTTGTATGATGCACTTTCTCAAGAAAATATATTGCTAAAATCAGTTTACGTATTTAAAAAAAATAACCTAGTAACTTACCTATTTCCCGTTGATTGCAGTCATCAACTTTAGAAAGAAAAAAGAAGAACTTCTCGTTCAGCCGAAAGTTTCCATTCATGAAGAGTAAAGACGATAAAATGGACGAAGGTTCCGACCAAGAACGTGAGTTGGTCTACCTAATGATAATTTACGTTATCGAGAAGTACCGAAAAATTCTGGCTACAGTTTGATTGTATCAGATGAAACGTTTAGAATCTGTGGTATAATGATTAGGAAATATTGTTTTCGGGCTGCGTAAATTATTTAGAGAGATTTCACGCGATACAAAAAAGTATGAAATAATCGCGGGTCTACTTTCATTCGAATTTGTTCATTAGGTCAAAGAAATGAAAGAGAACTGTGCGTGACTGTTTGAAAAGTCGATTGGTAGTGTGTTATAAAATGTATCGCGGTAATGTTATTTATCCTTTTTTTTTTCCAGCTTTTATGCTCTGTTACGCTCAAGATGACGCCACTTCCGAAGGTATTAGAGTAAGCCGTATTAGTATAATTGAACTACTTGTTGGTAAGGATTTATCTACGATTGCGTTGTGGTTGCCGTATGATTCTAACTCTTTAATTTTTTTTATTTTTGGATTTACATAATCGACATGTTTGATTTAATCACGTGTTTGTTGGCTGTTCAATAACTAGAACGAGACCCTTTCATTGTTCCGCTGTTACCCACTTTTTTGGGTCATTTGAAAATGCAGTGAGAATTTTCGATTAGTTACAGTCTTCGTTATACTATAATATGTTAACTTGAAGTGGATGGCTTGATTCTGCCTGTTTTCTTTATATCTCGCCAATAGTTTATCTTTAGTTTATCTTTATTTTTGTTAATTAAGCTTTAGCTACATAGTCATATCACTCAGCGTTTGGAAGATACGTTTGATGTGAAAGTAGAGAGGGGGTATGGTCGGGATCTAGTCATTAGTGGGCTATCAGTACAAATTTTTCAGTCACATATTGGAACACCAATAGAATTGAACCGAATACGCCATCATTTTGGTTCGTAAATGTAACGGTGGTCGGTCTCGAACTAGCAACTTTTCTATTGCGAAGTCGAACCCCTAATCACTACGTCACGCAGAACTGTTCTACAAAATTGAAACACAGTCTTCAATAAGTCGTAAAAACCAACTCAATCACAGTGTTAATCTAATAGTTAGTTGCTTTTTTGGAAAAGACAATATTTACCTGAAATTTTTTGCGTTTCGAAGTTAGCGACCTGTTGTGGCTTCCTTTAATTTCAGTTACGTGCCATTTTATGTTTTATAAATTTTTATTTGTTTTTCCCCCTGTAGCCTACTATCTCCTTTCAGGGTATTTACAAAAATAGTTTTCATCGTTAAGGTGTCGGTGAATTCTTTCGAGTGTTTACATTGATTTTATACCGCGTACTTGTCTCGTGTTATGAAATTCGTTGCTTGACACTGTTGAAATTACATTGATCATGTTTCCGGTATTTTCTATTGAAGTCAATTGTAATGCCAGTGGAAACTTGATCTTGCAAAATTCGAGTATTACAATAATCTGAATTGAAAATATAATTTGTTTGTTTTCCGTACCTTTTTTTAGTACCTAGTTTCTTCGATTATTTTGTTACTTTCGCTCATTTCGTTTTTGGTGAGGCTTATTCATCAAGGTAGACATGTTTCTGCATTCTTTGATAAGTTGCAAAAATAAATCGCAACTTGTATAATGTTAAAAAGAACGTACATTCTCAACTGTGATTCATTAAGATGAAAAGCCCATTGCGTTGAAAATTGAATGAAAACCTTGCGACAGTCAATGTACTTATCTAATAGTTATAAAGGAGACTTTATGCATAACAGCAGTTGCTGGGTTTTTAATCCACTATCACATCTAAAAATAAATTAATGAATTGATTTTGTCTTCAATATGAAAAATAATCTTGGGTAAGTATGTTGTAAATAGTGGTTATTGTTGTTGAAAAATTTTTCGTTTCTCTACTTCCTTGATAATGTGAAGGTTGGCCACCTACTCTATTCGGGTATGTGTTTAATAGGTGTATATTTGGATTATGGCTTGAATAACTTTACAAGTTCAACGAGATATTCCTCTTATCTTTGTTTCGGTTTGATTTTTTTCAATCGAATATTTTATCAATTTTCAGTAATCGTGTTGTCTATGGTTTCCTATTAAGTAGTGTGGCGCCGACTTGATAAAACTATTGGGAGACTGACCACAAAATGTGAAAATCTTTTGGTTTTGGTTCACATCTTATTTTTCACCTAGACCTCGAATTTTAAATTATTTAGTGCAAGAAAGAGATATAAATATTAGTAAACAAGTGCTCGAATTTATAAATTTTGTTTTATATGTAAATTCCCCGCCCTCTCCTCGATAAAAACCTAAGGGGTGCATAAATGTTTCTTAAATCTGTTTTAATTTAGCGGATTTTGTATGAAAATTAAGTTAGAGGTAGTGTAGAGTTAATTTAATTTAGAATATTGTGAAAGTTGATTGCAAAGAGTTGCGTATTTAAAATGAACATACGTGTGGATAGCAAAAACGTTTTTTATTTTCTCAGCGTGAATTGAAAACATTTGTTTGGGACATGACATTAGACAGTTTTCATATTGATGCCACATTTGGGACGCCAATAATGTCATTTTTTTGTGTCATTTGAATATTGTTGTTATCGAAATTAGATGTTCTTGAAACTTAATATTTCATATTTTCTTATACTCCTCATATTTGCAGTCGAAGAATTTGAACCTATGTTTGAAAAATTTTGCCGTAAATCATTAATTTTTGATTTACTGGTACGATTTCAAAATAAACTCGTTATAAATTTGAAATGGAAACTGAAAAATAAGTTGCAAATTGCTTATAGTTTTTACTATTTTTTACATTTATTTAGGCTTTAATTTAACAAAACTTTTCTGTTTTTTCTCACTGCAGATTTTAATTATTCTTCAATCTTGAGATTTTTTTTGTTTTGTTACAGAATCTTCAGTTTTCATAGAAACCATGCCTGATTCTGATTTCTTCCTACTGTTGAGTTAAATGTGTTTGATTTCGATTTTCAGGTTCATGTCCATTATTCTACCCCTCAAAATTGTAAGATTGATACTTGTAAATTTTTTTTACATTTCCAAAGTTTTATCCATTGATGGGAATATTTTTCTAGTATAAAAAAAGTATATATTGATTCTGACTTGAAACTCGATGAAATGTTAATGTGTAAAAAATGTCATAATAAAAACGTTCATCTTCCCTCACCCACTTGGAATTGAATTCCTTAAAAAATATAAAGTGTGTCACGTCAGATCTCATTCTTTCTTTTCCCGACAATCCATTATCTGTTCAATTTGTTCGAAAAGAAATTATTCACAAATTATGAAATATTGTATTCTCATGATTTAAGTTTTTTTGTTTTCTTCTAGAAGACTGTAATTCTTTGTTGACGTTATTGCTGACTATTTTTGATCTACTGTTCTGAAAATCTGTTGAGTTCAAAGGCGAAACATTTTTTTTCTATGGAATTTATGATTTTTCTGCAGAACTCGCTAAATAATCTGTTCCACGTGAATTCTAATACAACCCCGCATCGTAATGCTTACTAATAAGTTTTTCAGTTTGCTATTAATGATCATTTAGTTTACAGTTTATGCGAGCTAATTACTGGCGTAAAGTTTTAAATTTTGAATTTCTTTCTTTTAATTCATTTCAGAAGAGAGTATTCTATCGTATGAACCAGTAACGCAAGTACAAATAGATTATGCTCGACCAGTAATCATATTAGGTCCATTAAAGGACACGATAAACGACGATTTGATATCAGAATTTCCTCAGCAATTCGCCTCCTGTGTACCGCGTTAGTAGTTTTCGCTTTTTCATTCTTTTGTCGAATTACCTTCTTGAAAATATATACAGGCGTAAAAAAAAAGTTCCAAACTTCTTGCATTTTGATAAGTTATCGTCTTCTGTTTCAGACACAACACGACCAAGGCGCGAGAATGAAATTGATGGACAGCACTATCATTTTGTTGCATCGAGAGAGGAGATGGAACAAGATATCCACAATCATTTATTCATTGAAGCTGGCCAGTACAATGAAAATTTGTACGGAACATCGGTAGCGTCTGTGCGAGAAGTCGCAGAACAGGTATCTCCTTTGTGAGATTCTTTTAAATACAGAAACTGAAAAATGAACATCCGTAGAGGCTGTCGTTCCCTTGTCAAATTCCCTTTCCTTTTTCCGACGTTTTCTTATTTGGTTATTTTTGAGTTACCCTTAATCAAACTTTAAAATTCTGAAAACTTACGAGAAAAAACATTAATTTTAAAGCATTATGATTTGATGAATGCCTTTTTTTATTGCATTACTTTGGATTTTTCTTAACATCTTTCAAGAATTCGCATATTCTTGTTCCAGGGTAAACATTGTATATTAGATGTTAGCGGTAACGCCATTAAACGATTACAAGTCGCTCAATTACATCCTATTGCAATATTTGTCAAGCCAAAGTCAGTCGAATCTATCATGTAAGTATTTATTTGTTACTTCGGTAAATAATAATATTACCTCTGTTATTTACGGGTGATGACTTACGTGAATTTACACTGCTTTCAGGGAAATGATAAAACGAACGACCGAAGAACAAGCCAAAAAACTGTACGATCGTGCCATGAAAATGGAGCAAGAATTCGGCGAATATTTCACTGGTAAGTACGTTGTTTATCTGGTACATAGTAGTAAATCAAAAAGGGTTGTATCGATGCATACAAAAAATATGAGAGAAAGCATGCGATTTGACTATTTTTAGTGGTTAAAGTTAAACTTTCCATCAAAACTTAGTAAATTATGAATATTCTGGATCAGTCATTTCGATTACAAGGTTTTTTTTTTTCTATTTCATTGTTGTGACCCTACATATTACACTTTGTAAAGTGGCAGTTTCTCCCCTATTTTTTGTTTCTTAGTTTCTTTTTAGGAATTCGTAAATTCATTGCTATTATGATGTTGTACTAATTGAGAATTAAGTTTTGCTAATGCCGTTATGGCTGAAAGCTAATTTTAATCGAAACTTCTGAAAATATGCACAAAATCTGACCGAAACCGTAATGGATCTGGGAGAAAGTCGAATGAGGAATAATAGGTCTGTTCGATTCGAAAAATCTCGGCACTTGTTTTTCTAAAAAAGACTTCTATTTTCCTGAGTAACCAATTTTTATTTCTCTATCCAACTCGTTGGTTGGCTCTGATGAAAAGTACTTTTTCTGAAGTTATAATCTTATTTGTATCACATATCCATTTGTCTTATCATTTCCTTATCAAACAAATTAAGTGTTCTATTTGAAGTAGGTATCAATTTTTTCAGTTTTTATCTTCACGGAACTAAAACCATAGGTTCGAATTGAGAACCGTGGCAGATCTAGAAAGTCATTTCGGGGAAAGGAAGTTACAAAGTTTTTACAGAGTTGAGCTTTGTTTTTTCGCTCTTCAACCAATTTTTTTTACAGTTTTTGTCTCAGTTCTACGGTCGTTTTTTATTTCATTTTATTTTATTTTTTATTTTTGGCGATTTGGGAGAAATTTTCCAATTTTTTCCTTACTGGATTCATCAATGACTAAGAACGAACTTTTAGCAAAACTTGTTTTGAATTAACGCGAGTCGTTAAGTAAATGTTTTCCAAGAGTAAGATTAGGGATATACATAGCGTAGTTTATAGGTGCTCTCAAAACTACAATGTTGTTGATTCGAGACCAGCTGCCGTTATACACGTGCCCGACACGAAATGATGGTGGGTTCGCTTTAGTTCAATCGGTGCGATTGGTGCTTTCGCATATGATGATAAAATTATTGTTGGGAGACCGTTAGCAAGTGAATCCCTATTCGTTCCCGTTTCTCTTTCGACCCTTCCGTCATAATCAAAGTACCCATCCGATGCTGAACAAGGTGGCTACGTTGCAAGAAATTTTGTAATAACGGCATTGCTCTTAGATGGCTGAATCAAAAATTACCAAAATTCTCGAATACTATTTCAAGTTCAGCCCGATGTCGCGACGAAGCCCGATTTTTTAAATTCGATTCATTTAAAAAAATAAAATACCGTTCCTTTACCGGATTTAAACCGTCGTCACGTGTGTTAATTTTTCGAAAATTTCAATACTTTCAGTTCGGAGAATTTCGATAAGAAAGTGGTGTGGATTTTTTTTTTTCTTAATTGAGTGATAAATACATTGTCGTTTTTGTTTTTTGAAATGTTGAGCATAGGCGTTGACTTTTTCAATTGTTTGTGAATATACGATGTTGGCGGAATTAGTTTTGTGGGCTCCTCCCTTTCGATTTAGCCTAATTTCAGCTTGCCACTGCAGAAGTTCTTGCGAGTGTGGGTAGTTGCACTTGCACCCACGCACCCACAGAAATTGGCGCCTGTGGCGCTAAGTTTAAATTTTACGTTAATTTTTGGACTGAACCACTCATTAGGCCCTCGTGTGACCCGAAAGGGGTTAGGATAATTTCTTCTTAAAATATTGAGTAATACTTTGTTGGTTTTTTTTATTTTTTGGGGGGCTGGGTTTCAATTTTTAGTCTATTTTTGAATTGAAACGCTCATTGCAAAGATGGTTGGTTTGGAAAATGTTTTACAATTTTATTGTAGGATTCATCTGGATATACTTTTTGAAGTGCACAGTTTCACTTCTAACATGTGTGGTGTGGCTCAGGTAGACTTTTTTTAGGGAGGAGAGGTCATTCTCAACTTTTCTGCAGTTATGGTTTTGATGTTTGCTTGCTGCCCGAAAATCCCACCTAGTTTCATTAAATTTTCTGTGAAATACATACTGATTGTAGTATTTTATTTGGCTCTAACATAAGGCTGTTTCTTGTAATTTTTTCATAAAATTTTTGGTAAAAATGACATGTATAGTGTGTCTGGATTTTGTTTGCAAAGCTGGTGCATATGAATAGAATTTGATAAAACAAAAGAATCCATGTACCAGAAGTTCCTTATTCCCGAATTGGGACTTACTGTTGTGTTGAGAATATTGAAAAATCACAATTTTCAACCTATGATAATAAAACTTTTTTTGGAAAAATACAGTTTTTAACTGAGGGAAATGGTAGCACTGGCTGAGATAGAAAAAAAGTTGTATCATCCTTTTCTGTTAAATGGTCAAAAAGGCTGAATTTTCGATTTTTAAATTTTCAGTTGTGGGGACAGTACTTGTATGAGATACAAGGCTCGTACCCCTTGATAACAGTCGCCGCCCAAAGGCTGGCATATTTCATCTCTATGATGTTAAACCAATACACACAAGTATGTTTGTATGTTCATACCTGTATGTAAGTACTGGTAAGATACATTATACGGGCTGTGACAAATTACCTGATGAAGATTTCAGTGATGTTTCAGACTAGCACCAAATGCTCTGCGTCATTTCTTATCACCTTATGGAGACAAGAAACAACATAAATTATGACATAATACCATACGTTTCGTACAATATGTGTGTCTGCGTGCTTGTGCCAAATCCAGTATATAAGCTCACAAAACTGGCTACAAAATCATCAGTGTTTGCCTTGGATTTGGCTCTCCCATACTTAAATGTATGAAGTGGCCGAACACGCAATGCTGTAGATTATCTCCTCCATGTGAATATCTCTCACAACATAGTATTCTACATCAGTGTTTTAGAGCGCCTTCAGTTTTGAGAATAATAAATAATTAGTTTTATAATTTTTCCGTCTCAGTTAGTACTACCATTTCTCTTTGTCAAAAACAGCAGTCTGTTGATAAACATTTCTACTGTCATGATCTTTCAATGTTCGAAACATAAAGCGCCTTTAATTTGAAAATATGAAACTTTTGGTACCTGGATTTTTTTCATGTTTTATCCAGCTTTACCCATATTTACCGGCTTTACAAACAAAGTCCGGACACCTTGTACACTAATTATAATGCGTACCCGAAATATTGGAAGAATTACATTCATTTTTGACGTTGTTTACTTCGAATTCTGTGTGAAATTAACAAAATAACAGGTGTTCTTTGAAAAATCATTCGAGTTTGTGTGAAATTCATCGATTTATTTTTTTCGTCACGTGTCTACACGTCACAAAAAAAATATAACTTACTAGAAATATTTGGACGGAACGTTTTTCGACTACGTGGTCCTTTTATCCAGCATATGGAGTGATGTCGAGTGGGTAAAGGTATGGTCGGGATCCTGTGGCCTTGGTCAACCAGCATGAATTTTTCAATCAAATACATGAGCACCAATAAAACTGAAACTAAAACACCGCCATTTTGGGTCGGAAAATGACGGCAATTGGTCTTGCATTCTTGACCTCTACGCACGTAGGCCACACAAGAACGATGTCGATACTTGATAGAAGGTATCCGTAAATATGAGCAATCAAAAATTGTGCCTTTTGGCATTCTGAAGTCTATTTACTGAATCCTATTTATTTATTAGCCGAACCAAATACATTTGTGGCCCATTTATTATTGTACCTGGTTTCTCACCGACCAAAAAAATTATAGTTTTTCATAGAAATTGATCGTACGAGAGTTAATGCCGAATTTTCTTCTCTTAATTTTTCGCAGCAATCGTTCAAGGGGACACGCCCGAAGAAATATACAGTGCCGTGAAAGACGTTATTAAAAATCAGTCTGGTCCGACGATATGGATACCAGCGAAGGAGAAAGAACTTTAGATAGAAAAATGACACGAAAAAAAAATTTAATTTAATTTACGAATTGCATCAAAGAACTCGGCAATTTTTGTATGTCGAGAATTACCTAATCCCGATTAATCTCAGTGTTATTTATTTTGTTATATCGTCGTAAGATGTTCGTCACGTTTTCCCTCCTCTGCTCCCTGATTTAAAATTTATACAATTTATATCGTTTAGTATCGGTTAAAAAAAAAAAAAAATGAAAAAAAATTATTTGTAAAATAAAATACGAGTAATAACAACAACAATAATAATAATAATAATAATAATAATAATAATAATAATAATAATAATAATATTAATAATAATAATATTAGTAATAGTAAATATTATTATTATTATTATTATTATTATTATTATTATTATTATTATTATTATTAAAAAAATTATAACATACGATTAATCGTTCAATGCGTGATATTTACGTAGAATCATTTTATTCGGCTTGGTGTATACCGATTCGTGAATGCGTAGATAAGAGATGAGGTTAACGATATTTATTGTTCGCGTTTAGGGCGTGAAAAACTAAAAAAGAATGTGTCCTCGATGGTGTTCAAGTTAATTAAGTTATTGTCTACGATATATATAGACTTTTATTTTTTGTTTAATACATTTTTCGTATGTCATCGTCATGACTTCCTTGGTATTGGTTAGTGACGTGGAGGCATAATACAATACCAACTCTCTCGAAAGGATAGGTGAAACGCGTGCTGTTAGCTTTTTTATTAGGTTGAATTTTATTTATTTTACACCGCAGCTGACTTTAATATTATTGATTTCTTAGTTTTTACGGCGTTCTCGAGTACATACACTTGTATGGATCGCATTATAATGCGTACAGGGGTTGCATGCTAAAAACTGAGTAGATTTTGTGTATCGAATTTTGAAAATGTATTTCAAAAACTTCGATCGAATTGGCCCAATTTCGGCCTTGTAGTTCTTAAATCTCTTTTCCAAGGGTTTTAAGTTTTTTGGGAAACTTGACCAACTACTGGAACGATTAATATGCAGCCCTTTCTTAAAACTGATAGAGCCACGAACGTGTACATTTTCAAAAATCAAGAATGTCTGAAAGTACTTTTCGTCAATGAATTTTGGCTTTTATTATTTTCTTATCGGTCGCAATCCCTTGTAAATGCTTTAAAATTTTTTCTGTGTGAATGGAGATTGACCTTCATCTTCTCGATCAGTGTTTTGATTTTGAATTTTTTACTTAGAAATGTTTTTATTTTGTGATAATTTGACTGAAAATTGAAATTCTATCGAGTGATTGGTTTTTTTTCCTTCTTTGGAGAAAATTCCACCCTGGATGTTACCTGATAGTTAAAGTTGCTGTACTCGGCGCCGAATAAGTTTCGTCGTGAAGAACATAGGCAATAGCTCTGTTCTTTTTGGCCGTTTGCTGCGGAAAAGTTGTGACCACCTCACAACAGTTGTGAAAAGTTGTGAGAATTCTGTTGTTCTTGGGCTAAAAAAACGCCGAAATTTCCCAACTTTTCACAGCAAGCGGCTAAAAAGAAAACAAAGTTACTATGACATACAAATCAACAAATACTGAATGGCCAGTGAAGATGACCTATAAATTTTGAGTAGCCCATAAGGAATAACGTTTCATTAGTGCACCTTAAACATCGGTGCTCAACTTATTTGGCGTCAGCTATAGTTTCTAATTAATTTTTAGAATCGGCATTTGAAAAATTTGTTTTGTAGTTTTCAAAGAAAAAGTATAATCAGCTTCGTTTTTGCTTTTGATTTGAGTAAACTTTGAAAAATATTTATGTAGCGTACGTTATAAGCTGATAAATCAATTTATAAATTATACCGTAGGCTAATTTATATGCGAATCCGAAATCAACTGTTTATAAATTTATGCTTCGATGCTGTGACTTCGGTTTTATAGTTTTTTTCATATTTTTTAACTTAGAGTTCATACACTGTTAATGATTACAAAACTCTCATGTAGCACATTTAACGTACAATATGCGATCGTC
Organism: Ericerus pela; assembly: GCA_011428145.1. NCBI lineage: Eukaryota > Metazoa > Arthropoda > Insecta > Hemiptera > Coccidae > Ericerus > Ericerus pela. Next base: position 171,630 of record WOFM01000596.1, read on the forward strand.
GTTATAATAAATTTAATTAAATCGAAAATTCGTGACGAAATATTTATCGAACTTCTTGGTTTTGATCTTCTGTGAAAAAAGCTCACATTTACGTGTCATGTTTTATAAATTGTGAGATATTTCCCGAACGACCTGAATAACAGAAGTACCACGTACAAAATTTCATATTTACCCATTTATGATCAAATTCCAACTTTCTTTCTCCTAGTTTTCATTTTTACGAAGTGCCTGATTGTATCAAAATGTTACCACATTACAAATTAGGAAAAGAAAGAAGGTAATGTTTGTTGTGTTCGTTATAGACGTGTTTAGTTGGTCTTTGTTTGTTTCTTTGACTTTGACTGACCCCGTTGAACTTGAACACTACTGTTTCCCAGTATTCTTGTCAAGTATCATCGGTCTGCATTATTTTTTTTTAATTTTGCGCACGCTTCTACTGGAGTTGTAAATCGAGAGCGGGCAGAAATTTTTTTGAAACTCTTTGTCAGTATTATATGTGCCCACCGTATTATTATTTTTTTCTATTTAAGTTAAATAAATTGCAACATACTCTCATTTAGTTCTGCGAATGTATCCCTTTCGCTAATATAAATTTTTCTCGAAGACTCACCGTTATACTATTTTTTTTTTTTTTTTTGTTAATTTTGTTGCATTTAGCAATGTAACATAAAAAAAGAAACCGTTTTAATAATTACCGTATTATGTTATTAATTCTTTCTTCTACTCGTTTGCTTCATCCGCTAACGTTTCGCTACCTCGTAAACTCTTATAATCTTGTGACGTTGAAATCGTCGCCTTAATTATATTATTTTTGGTATTTTATGTTCGAAAGTCAAATTTAACATGTCTCGTTATCGAGAAAATTTTATAGACAAGTTTTTACTATTCTTTCCTTTCTTTGCTAAATTCTTTGGGAGCGTAAATTCGAAGTACCTATCAAAAATATACATTCTCGTTTTTATTTACGTGTACGGAAGTTTCGATGATTTACTGTAACTGTGTTACATTAGAAACGACCATAAGATGTATCAGCTTTGCATTTTAGAATTTAGATTTTTTTTGTACAAAATTAAATAAATTTTTGAAAAGAAGAAAACGATGTTATTTAGTACAAGAATAGATTTTTTGTAGAAATATTATTTTATGTTATTGCGTGTTACTATTTTAATTGTTGAAATTACGATTTAATTTAATAAAAGCTTTGTTACATAAAAAAAAAAAAAAAAAAAAAAAACTAGGAAACAATGTTTTTTCTACATTAGTGGTTCAAAAATTCTAGAAGATACCCAGTAAAAGTTATACTTTAGTTATAAGATATAGTGAAAAGCCCGAATGCAAGAACGATATTTAAGTATTAATAGTGACTTAAAAATTACTTATCTTAACAAATTTATATCTATAATATGTTTGTATATAGATATAATTGATAGTGGAAAAAATGTGAGAATTACTTGAGTATCGTTCTTGTATTCGGGCCTAAGGGTTTTGTGTGGCGTAGTGATTTGTTGTTACGTCTTACAATCGAAAGGTTGAATATTTAAAACCAGCAACCTTTATGTTTCCAATCTAAGAAGGCGGCCTGGTACCTAGTATATGCAATTGGTACATACATGTGGAGAAACCATCAGCTACCAGATTTCAACTGTTACCCACCGCGTAAATATGGAATAATTTCTCTATCATGAGTATAATGGCGAACCCCGAGGATGAAAAATTGTTATGTTCCGTAACTGGATTTTTATTCTTCAAATTAATCGGAATTATCTAAATACACAGCTTTAATCTTAAATGTACCTAATTTACCCACATATTACTGCATAAATGTTCTTAGGAATATAATCCATTGATAGCCCTGATGAAAGGAACTTTAATTTATTAAATAAATTACGATACAATTTTTCCAAACAAAATTGATTTGAAAAGAACAGTTGAACCTACTATGATTAATGTCACTTGTGATTAAAGAAGAACTTTTATATTTCATCGCATTACCAGTCCCACTCTCATCTTAAATTGAATTTGTTGAAACATTCATGTGCCCAAGATTCTAATGAAAACACCGTTTAAATTTTTTCAACAACTGTTATGTTTCAGTGTTAACACTAGAGGCACATTCACAACAGACGCCCGAGCAACAACCCAAGAAAACAGAGTGTACCCAAACTATTCAGAATAAAATGGTTTTTTACCCAGGTAAAAACTTCGCCATGGTCAGAATAAACACACTTCTTTCACCCAGATACAACTTTTACAACCCACTCTCAAGAAGAACTGTTGTTGATAGGAGCTAATAGAGAGTAATATTTTTTAAAATTTTTCATGACTCATTCCTCAAAACATGATCTGTGAGTGTAATTATTCCTTTAAAATTAAAAAAATTGAAAATTTTTACAAGTCTTTATCACTCTTGTATTAGCGGTTGATTTATTATATATGCGTATTTAACTTTGGAAACCTAACTTTAGTACATCCAATGAAAGATTAGGAAACTAAAATACAGGCATACCAAACTGGCCATTTTTTTCTTAAGTCAATTTGAAGAAACCGTCCAAAATATGTAAATTTGGCACAAAATATCCATATCTTCAGTGGTTTGAGTAGTCTCCATAAATATTAGAACTGTAATTTTGCTTCAACTTATTACAGAAATTTTAGCTCTGTTTGATAGGATTACACTAACTTACACCAACCTACATCGGTAGGGATATTCCACAAATATTCAAGTAAAACTTGGCACAAAGTCATACAACATTCCTACATTTTTGGAATCGTTCTCCTAGTGTAGGCTGGTGTAAGTTGGTGTAGTCCTATCAAACAGAGCTATTGATAAAAAAGTTAATCCCTGAAGTTTCAAAGTCTCAAGACTGAAGAACTGAATGATGAGGGAGTCGATCAACAGAAACAGGTATTACATGACTGACCTATACAACATAATTACAAGTTGTTAAGTGCTGTGGAGTAGCGCCACATCACAGATAATAATGTACAGAAGAAGTGAACAAGAATAGCTTGTCACAAGTGATTCAAATAGGAATGATTCGATTCATTATTAATTATTATTTCACTGACCCCCTCAAATCATGAAGATTTTGTTGAGAGGTCAAACCAAGGTACTGAAAGTTCATATGAAATAAAAAGAGTACTCTTCTCAAACATAGTATAATCGAAATTGAAATAAGAGAGAAATACACAAGAATTAGAGAACGGAATATAGGCAGTCCCACTTAGGCTAATATCCAGTGTTACAAATAGGTAGTAGTAATACAAATATAGTCGTATGCGAGTTTGACAGTTACTGGTTTGTACAGATGTAAGTGAGTAAAGAGTTGTACGGACAAACCCCAACAGATTTGAATAATACAAGAATACATTATAACCCAGATCATAAAAACGATTAATAAATAAATTAAGTCGCAGATTATTGCATGAAGCAGAAACAGTCAGTCAGATCAAAAACACAGTAATACGCAAAGTTTAAAATATTAAAAATCGGTCTAAAGAAAAATGGTAACATTCGATATAAAAAATGGTATCAAACAATATTCAATAGCTTTACAAAATTTTTAAATGTTGGGGTAACGAGACCCTCTGTAAACAGATTGCCTAATTGATCATTAGTGCTAATATATTCATATATAAATGACTTACTAGGGGCATTGCAAACAAAACAATATTTAGTGTCTATATATTTATTACATTTCGTATTCCACTTTTCCATTTTCAATATGGATATACAACTCTGGTTTTCCTTGAAAATTTTGAACACGTTGGGATGAATATGAAAATTGGCTACCAATTGTTTGATCCATAGACCCTACAAAGCAATAAGTTTGTTTTCTGGGCTCAAAAGAGTGATAGTCGCCTATCATATGAAATAGTTAGTCCAAGAAAATTATTTGCCTCTCCAAAGGTCTTTACATTTACATTTTTGGAGGAATAAGCTGCTTAACCGTCTTGATTTCATTTACATTATTTGATGTGAGGAGAATGTCAACATACACTACGAAACTTACAATCAAGTCATTTTTTCTACAAGTATACAAGTAAGTTGTCAGCCTTTCCAGATTTGAATCCTAAAGTCATTAAAAAAGCATGAAAAGCGATATTCCAAACTTTGGGCACTTGCTTCAGCACATACAAGTGATTTAATTTCAAGACCTTCTCACTATGATTTAAATTTATTTCTATCCCATCTAGGATCTCCAGAAAAACGTTTTTTTCTAAAATACTATTTAAAAATGAGCTACAAATATCGATTTGATGTGCATAATAACCTAACTTGTTTGAATAAACTTAAATGATTGGTTTACATCCTTGACTAATGAAACGCAGCCTATGGTTGTTGAAGACTAGATTCTATTACCTAGCTGAGTTTTTTCATTGTTAATTTTTTTTTCTTTCTAATTTTAAGATGGATAAAAGGTATTTATATTTTAGCAATGGTACAAAAAAAAATTGTTTGGCTTCAAAATTCGTTGTCAGCCCAAATCTTTCAATGAAGAAGGAAGTAATAAATTTCATCAGTGCTGAAGTTTCTCGGAGGTGGAAAAAAATGACATGAAAGGCTTGGATTTCTTTTAACTATATCACTGGTTTTCGTATTCATGAAACTCATTAATTTTTGCATATGTTATGATACTGACGAATAGTTTTGTGTTCATTATGCAAGTATTTCATGTTTCAGGTTGTTCTCCAATAGCTGAAGCATTGTTATATGGCCTTCTTCTTCTGCAGAAGAAAATTAAAAGGACAAATAAAATTCAAAAGTGGTACAGAAAATAGAAGCTTTGTAGAAATTTACCGCTAGTTTTATTATTTGAATTTCTAATTCCAATGCAATAATATTTCGTTTTTCCTTTATATTATTACAAAAGTTTGTTTTCAATAAATAGTACTTTAACAAATACATCCACAGTTCCGAATTTTTCACTATAACTCGATAAATAACAAACAGATTTCAACGAATTTTATACCACATTATTCTCAAACATTGTAGAATAACACATAAAATTTTGAAAGTTGAATATTGTTCAATTATTTAGCTAAGTCGCTCGAAACAGAGACACAGTAACTAAAGTTAAACTCTCTGAAATTCAAAAATAATTCCGAAATAATAGTTTTAACTCTTTGTTGTTTTACAAAATACAATTTTATTTTCATTTCTAACTAAAATAAATCTCAAGAAATTGTTTTCTTCAATATAGGATTCAAAAAATGAATTTTACTCGATTTTGCACCAAATAGATTCATAGCCATACCTCATCACTTCATGCTATGCATAACAGAGTTTGTAACATAAGTTTTCGTACATAACGTATAGAATTAAAAAACCAGAAATATTGATGTTATCGCCATAACATAGTAGAAAACAGAATCGTAACAGACTAAAAAAATTTCAAGAACACCTACATAGGAGGCCGTTTAGGAACTGTCTATAAAGCAGCTATAAGGGTTATATACTTCTTGCTTATCACTACTTTATTGATCTATATGGCCATGTCCCGAGGTATCTATATAAGTCAATAAGAATTATAAAGAGTTGGGAATGTTTGTGACATCAGTGATGTCTACATAAATTCATACAGGCGAATTCGCTACCGTTTCTGGCACATTCCTATATCCGGCCTGATACTGTGAGGTATATGTATGTTAATTAAAGCTTATTCTTGAATATGACAAGTCACTACATTTTATTAAAATATAGAAGTAGATTAAATCGTAAATGACTAGGAACTAAGTATGAGGTTTAAAGTGATGAATATTGTGATATTAAATTTATATACGATAATACAAAGTAAAAATAATTTTTTATTATTTGGTGAGAAATCACCTGTGTGAGAATTCTGTAACACCCGATTTCAAATAATTTCTTCTCAAAATTAACTTACATTACTTTTAATGTTTTATCGAGAACCTACAGCAAAAATTACAAAAATGTTCTTACATCAGGTTTTTTGAGGAGACGTTGTTTGCAGGTAACTTTATGGCTCTTTGTTGGTTGTGCGCATGCGCCTGAACTTGTCTTCTTTCCATATAGTTTGTTATAAAACATGAAATTTAAATCCCACCGTGATAATTATAAGTGAATGAATCAGTCGTTAAATACACAAGAATTGAAAGGAATTTGTCGACGATTTCATCCCACAAGAATTAAGGGGAACTCAGGTATATTTAACAGACTTTAATTCGTCAACGAATTCTCTCTGATTCGTCGACAAATTAATGCCGATAAATACAAACAAATCGAATAGAATTCAACGACGAATTCTATTCGACTTGTGTGCATTTAATAACATTGATTCGTCAATGAATTAAGGCTCTTAGATGTACACGAATTCCCTTTGATTTGTGTGAGTTTAATAACATCAATTTGTTGACAAATTAAGGGCATTAATGTCATTAAACACATATAAATTCCCTTTGATTCATTTGTGTTTAAGAACGTTAATTCGCCGATAAATCGAAGGAAATTCATCGATAAATCAGTCATTGAATACACACAAATTGAAAGGAATTTGTCGACAAATTCATGTCTATAAACAAACAAGAATCAAGGGGAATTCAGGTATATTTAACGGCCTTAATTCGTCGACGAATTCCCTTTGATTTGTCAAAGAATTAATACTGATAAATACAAACAAATCGAATAGAATTCTACGACAAATTCTATTCAATTTGTCAACGAATTAATATCTATACACACACAGATCAAAGGGGATTTGGGTGTATTTAACGGCCTTAATTTGTCGACAAATCAAAATACCAATAAATGCAAACAAATTGAAGAGAATTCATCGACAAATTCCCTTCGATTTGTCAACAAATTAATATCTATAAACAGACGGTTCAGAGGGGATTTGGGTGCATTTAACAGCCTTAATTCGTCGACGAATTAATGGCATTAAATGCAAACAAATCAAAGAAAATTCATCGACAAACTTGTGTCAATTTAACGTCATGAATTCGTTGATGAATTCTATAAAGTTATAAACATGCATCATAATAATATATAATATAGGATCAGTGTTAACAGGTAAGAAAAACAGATCGAAATATCCAAAAATAAACTAACCAATATTATGGAAAGAAGACAAGTTCAGGCGCATGCACACAACTAACAAGGAGCCATAATGTTACTTGTGAACAACGTCTTCTCATGTCGCCAGGCTGATTTCTTTCTTTAAAAGCCCAAGCAGCCTAAAATTAAAGACAAAAAAAGATGAATAGAGTTTAATAATTTTTTAGAAGAAAAGATTCAGTAGATACACTTATACAAACAAATTGATTTTGAATTTTTAATAGTTCATAACTTTTCAGAGGACCACAATTTCTCTGAAAAAATGATAGTTATCATTAAGGTTGTCTTCCTTTAAATACTCCAGAGTTTCCATCCCACCTTTTTTCCTTTTCACTAAGAGTAGAATTTTTCTAAATTATATAAATTTGAATTTTCTCCAAGAAAATGAAGAAATATCATTCCTAACAAAAAGAAAACCAATCATAAAATTTATAATTTCTTATAAAAACCAGAATAACTTATGGAATGAGGTAATGAACAAAACAGGGGAGAGTAGGAACTAAAAAAATTCTAGAATGTGTAGACAAAGGTAACTTTAACAGAACTATTGAAATTTTTAAACGGCTAGGACACTTGTGGCGCACCGGAATCCAAGATTTCCCGCAGTAGTATCAGGTGTATTCTGACTTCTTGCCGCACATCGGTAACGATAGCAGTAATCTTTGTGACACATGTATGATCCTCCTTTTTTCACTTTATTTGTTCCCGATTTCGGAACCATCTGAAATAAAAAATACGTCAAGACTTGAATCAAAAGTTGTTCCTCCAGGAACGAGTAGATTATTCACGTTGCCCAACGAACCAAATTTCCATTCATTATTGAATGCCTCGTTGTCCACCAATCATCAGTCCACTCCCAAACATTACCAATAATGTTATATAAATGATACTTGTTCTGTGGAAAAGCGTCAACAGGAGCAGTTCCTTCGAAACCATCTTCGGCAGTATTGTTGAACGGAAACAATCCTTGCCATAAATTAGCTCTACATCAAATGCATGAAACTTATTTAATTTCATCTAAAGATAGATGGAAACATAGGTACATAGTGCAAACTACTTGTGTTTTCCTTTGGGTAAAAGTTTATTACCCCACGGAAATAATTTATCTTCGAGTGTACCACGGCAAGCAACCTCCCACTCAGCCTCCGAAGGCAGTCGTTTACCAACCCAGTGACAGTATGTCATGGCATCGAACCAACTCACGTGTAAGACGGGATGATTCCATCTACCTGACAAAAATTTTGAAAATTAATCAATGACAATAGTTATTTAGTTTGCAATGAATAATCGTACAATATAGTAACCTGAAATGGAAGATTCGGGTCCTTCAGGATGTCGCCAATTTGTGCTAGGGATAGATAACCACCAAGGTACAGCAACAACCGCTGATAGGTTTTGCTCTTTTGTTTTGGCATCTTTGATGAGCGAATACAAAACAAATGAATCGCCAAATCTTTCAGCATCACTTATGTAGCCAGTACGTTCAACAAATCGGGTAAAATTCTGGTTACTCACTTCGAAATTATCAATGTAGAAACTACGAACCTGAACTGGACGTTCTGGAGCTTCACCATCGGCTGCGATAATAGGCTTATTGGTACCAATGAAGAATGAGCCACCTTTAATTAGCACCATATTTTCAGTGAGTCTCCGCTCGATCATAGTTTTAAAATCCACATCAAAACAAACACCATTTTTCAGAACTGAACCGAAAGTTGCTCGAGATTTACAACCACAATCACAGTGAACTCGGCGAAATGAAGGTTCCACCAAGAGGAGAAGTAAAATTAATCGACAAAATAGAGAATAAAATACCACCATGATGTTTCTTTATAAATCAATTTAAGGTAATATTCTATAATACCTGCCCCTACTATCTAACGGGACAATGTGGAGCAAAATGGGGTGTTGGGTGGGGACGATCTTAATTGATAACGTAAATACTAAATACCTCGCAAAAACTCTTATAGCGAGCTACGATATCAGAGTGATTGACATTCAAATAAAATTGCTTATAGATTAGCGCGAGTTTCAGATGATTTCATTGGAACTGTGAAATGTATTACTTATTAAATTATTAGACATTTTTGAATTTTAAATCGAATTTATTCGACTCAGTCCCGTGAATTATAGTTAAGGATATGTTTCATGCTTAATAATCTTGAGAAATATTAATTTTCCGAGTATTTTTACCTCTCGTAACAACCATGGCTTTTGTAAGATGCGGTAAGTTGGTGTTGGAATTTGCATTATTTCTTATTGATCCATTATCATATTATGTTTCCCTATCAATTAGTTCAAAGATACCAGTCCTGCATCAGTCAGTTTCCTCTAAATACCTTTAAGGCAGGATTTACGTCTTCTGCCGTCCGAAAAGATAATGAAGTTGCTAAGAAAGCCGATGTACCTTCTACTTCATCTGAAGATAAACTTCCTGTAGAGGGTAATTATCAATTTGAATGTGACTGACATCACGGTGTATTGGTTCGCCTTTAATTTCACTCTATGTCACATTTTAGGTGACAAAAAGTATAGACCGTATTCGCCTTTCAGGATTCCTTTAAAACGCGATTCATTGGTCGAGTATGCAGTAGCAAGATTTGATGATCTCGTAAATCTTGCGAGAAAGGTATTATTTTGAATTTATAACGTGAGTCCAAAAAAAGTTAAAATAATATATATAATTGATTTGTAGAACTCCTTGTGGCCCTTGACTTTCGGTTTGGCTTGCTGTGCTGTAGAAATGATGCATATGGCCGCCCCACGTTATGATATGGATCGCTTTGGTATGATATTTCGCGCGTCTCCTCGTCAAGCTGATGTTCTGATTGTTGCCGGCACGGTTACAAATAAAATGGCGCCTGCTCTGCGAAGAATTTACGATCAGGTCTGCTTCGATACTGAATGGACTTTCTAGAGTACCTCCAATAAGATTTAAATAAATTTCATTTTTATTGAATTTTTTTGGTAACAGATGGTGGATGATAAGTATGTTGTATCCATGGGAAGCTGCGCAAATGGTGGAGGTTATTACCACTACTCTTACTCTGTTCTCCGCGGATGTGATCGAATCATACCAGTGGATATTTATGTTCCAGGTAACGATGTTTATTCGAAGTGGTCAATAGTCAGTAAGAATTTTTATTTTTGTAGAATTGAAAATAAAGAAAACGAAGATGTTTCTCCAATAAAAATTTTTGAAAATTTAAAAATTGAGCTAATTTTCCTTTTTTTTATCCAAAAATTCGTTGTTCAATTTCTAACAAATCGAGAGAATTGTGAATTGCGTTGATTAAGACATTGGCTGCATACGTGCAAAATTTGCCTCAAAGAAATGATAGCACCTCCTTAATTGAATTCCTGTCAGTCCTAAAATTTTGTCGTTTTTAAGCAAAATGCAAGAAATTTTTGAAACAGTAGTTTTCCCCAAGAATGAAACTAAATTTTTTTTGGATGGGTATATACTTAATTGATTGGTTTACGTGTCTAATGAAACCGTATGGCTGTTGAACGCTAGATTCTATTGGCCGAGTTTTTTCATTGTTAGTTTTTTTTTCTTTCTAATTTTAAGATGGATGAAAGGTATTCTTGTTTTAGTAACGATACAAAAAAAATAATCATTTGGCTTCAAAATTCATTGTCAACCCGAATTTGTCAATATAGAAGGAAGCAGTAAATTTCATCAGTGCTAAAGTTCCTTGTCGGTGAGAAAAAATGACAGAAGGCTTGAATTTCTTCCGACTATACCACTGGTTTTCGTCTTCACGAAACTCATTAATCTTTGCATATGTTATGATACTGACGAATGGTTTTATGTTCATTATGTAATTATTTCATGTTTCAGGTTGTCCTCCAACAGCTGAAGCATTGTTATATGGCCTACTTCTTCTGCAGAAGAAAATTAAAAGGACAAATAAAATTCAAATATGGTACAGAAAATAGAAGCGTTGTAGAAATTTACTGCTAGTTTTATTAATTGAATTTTTAATTTCAATGCAATAATATTTCGTTTTTCCTTTATGTTATTATATAAATTCAAGTGATTAATGCTTTTATTTAAAAGTTATTGTACAATATACATATTATTTCCATGTAAAATTACAACTGTCTTATAGTCGTTATCATGTATTAATCTGTTTCATTTAATTCATCTAATTTTAGATAAATGTCAGCAGTGGAATTTTCTAATATTTGTAAAGCGTCGGTATAACGATCCATTATCGTGCGATAAACCATAAACTACAAAGAATAACAATAATTAAAAATGACTGATTTTTTCAAGAGAACATAGATGAATCTTTACTTACAGGATTTTTATTTTTTTCATGACTATTCATCTTCAGGTTAATTTTTTCAACCATTTCTTTCATTTGTTCACTCAAGTTTACTAGTTCTATATCAATGGTATCGAATATTTCTGGATAACTGAGAACACATAGATATACATTAATAAATGCAAAATGCGATCATTAAAACAATCCTTGAAATCTTACTCTTCAGCATCATTTTCTGTTTTGCTATCGACGAATAATTTATCAATGTCGTCCAATTTGCCAATTTCTCGCTCGAGTTCTTCTTGCTCTTTGAGAAGTGATTCTAAATGATCCTCCAAGTAATTTTGTTCGATTTGCAATGGTAATAATTTTTCATTCACTCCTTTAAGCTGAAAAACAACAAAATAAATAAATGCATTTGCCAAAATTACTGAAAAAAAAAAAAAAAAATTACGGTATCAGTGTCTTCATTTAAAGAACATTGAAGTGTTTGGATGTCTTCCGCTTTCTTGATTAAATTGTTTTCAACATCAATAAGCTCTTTCAACCATTTATTATACATGCTAGTAAAATCACCAACAGATAAAGGTTTTTCATCACTAGTTGGGGCAGTCAGCATGTTGAACAACTTTTGAAGTCAGAAACACAGTTAAATAAAAACCGAACACTAACCGAATATAATCAGTTTTCAACTTAAAAGATTATTAAATTTGTAAAAAAAAAAGAAAAGACTGGCGATTCTGAAACAATTTTTCAACTAAAACTAAGAAATTATGGAACTCAATGAGGCACTATAGAGTTGAAATATACTAAACGACTATATGTCTATACTTGACTATTCAAATAATGCACTAGGCAGCCTTACAAACTCAAATTCGCAATCACGTCACTCACGTGTTGGTTTATCATTCTAATTTTTTGAATTAAAATAAGAAAACAAGAAACAAAACAGAAAACAAATTTGTTCAACACTCTTCAAATACGGATTACGTTCAAGTCAGTTCCTGTTTTAATTCGACGTAGAATATTTACTTTATTCAAGACCATCAAGAGCTATCAAGACCTAAAGACGTATCAAAATTTCAACATTGATCATGATCATGATTCGAGCTTATCATATTAGTTATAATTAGTTTAGTTATCATATCAAATTATCAAAGCGTGATTGCTAGTGTTGTCAGTTTTGTGGTGGTAATGAGTTACTTTGACGAGTACTTCTGTAGTCTTGTATTTTAGTGCAATAGTGCGTAGACCGTAGCTCGTGTAGTTCACTCACTAGCTATTTAACTAATCTTCTTTGTGACTTAGTCAGCATTGCTCGCAGAAAATGAGTAGAAAACTTTTAGAACTTCAATGCCAGAAGAACTTAATTGATTCAACTTTTGAAGGATATAAATTATCGTTGAATGAAATTCCGAGTACTGTTCGAGATCTACCTATTGGTGAGTTATATTTCTGACAGACGTATGATAATCTTCTTTTTCTAAAATCAATGATTTCTCAACTACTCTTCTAGCTGTTCGTAAACTACAATATAATGGAGACAGTTTTTCCTTCTTGTCTATCGCTCTTCATAGTATGTATGATCATCTCATAACGGATCCATGGCACAAAACGCTTCTGTATTTCATTGACGAACGTATCAATATCGTGAGAGTTGTTGTTAACCCAAAGGTAACTCTTCACCAGATTACCTAAATGAATTTGGCTTCATCAAGAAAAATAGTGTAAATTATTATGTTATGATTCCAGAACAATACTGTTGAAGATTTTTCTGAAGTGCTACAAATTCCAGAAGAATCATCAAGAGTTCACCAATATAATGCTTCGGTAGTGTTTCTGGGTACGGAAACGGCTTTGGCTGCTGATGGATCGGGAATTCTTCATATTATAAATACAGGAGACAGAGAAAATTGTCAAAATTGGACGGTAAATTTTCATTTCTTAAAGACCCAAGATCTTGCTGCATAAAAAGCTTTTGAAAATTGACTGGAATAGTGAATTTGAAATGGCTCGTGAAAAATTACGTTTAGAAAACTTCCATCTGAAGAAAATATTATCAGTTCAGAGATTTGATTCTCTTCAAGCATCTTCGACTATAGTGTAAATGATATTATTTTTCTTGCCATCTTAAACCATTGTCACCGATAATTGTTGGAGAACAGAACAAAATTTGATGAAATGAGCTCAATTTACATATCCAGACGAATCAAATAAAATATCAAAATTATTGATTCTTAAATAGAGTTATTGCCTTTTCGTGATAAGAATTAGCTTCATTTACATGTTTACTTTTCTTGACGTTTTAGATTGAGTATTCGTGTGAAGTACTTGGTGAAAATAATTCGTTCACAATCCTTGATGCTTGCTACATGGTGCAAAATGATTCTCGCGTATTCATTGCTTACTCACTGCTATTGAAGAGATTACGAATGAGGAGTCGTGTACTGTACCAAGAGCCAGTACTGCTTTGTTTTGGGTTGAATTGCATAAAAGTACTTTACATTTTGCTCATTGCTCAGAATTTACTTTGTTTTCTTTTAGTTTTTATGCCTAGTAGATTAAAGAATAAGATTTGTTCGCAGACAGCAATCGTAACTGGGAAGTCAATGAACCATTCAAAATTACGACAGCAGGCGTTGTAAAATATGGTTATTTCGAACCCGAATGTAAATGCTTGTTCATAGAGTCCGCAAAACCGCTGAAGCTGTCTAATGACAATGAAGAGCCACCACAAGGTGAGCGAAAATTATATTTTCTGGTATGAGGGGAAAGAGGAAGATTGGGGATTCGTGCAGCGTAGCCATTTTTCTCACTGTAGGTTATTTTATGTCGATTTGGAAGGAGAGGGGACCCGATGGCCAATAATCTTCCTCATAAATTTTATGAATTTTTCTTATCGCGTGTGACTCTTGTGAAAGCACTTTAATGAAACGAACTAAACTATAATTGGTGTAAAATATCGATAAAATTTGAAATCAATAGTGATATTTACGACAAATTTTCAAAGTCACCAGCATAAATGTTTTCAGAGAAAAAAAAATTTGTAACATATTGAATTTTTTTACTTTTGAAAGAAACGTATTTTTCCAATTTCATTTTATCACCATCAATTCAGGATTTATCAAACGTAATTTGAGTATTTATGCTATAGTATTTTTTTTGCTATTTACATTTGTAGTAATGAGTCGTAATCATTTTTTTATTATACCTCTTTACAAAGAAGTATTCATACTGTTGCTTATTTTCTCAAATTTTGAGCGTGTTTAAAACAGTTTGTACTGTCGGGAATTTGGGATCTTGTATTGCAAGAAGGCTAGTTTTAGAAACATGCGAGACAGTTTCAACAGTTCTTTTGTTTGATCCGTAGCCTTCGCGTTCGAACGAATAACAGCTAATTTCCATCTGAATGTACAACGTTTTTAAATAAATATTTCTTAGTCGTCGATTAATGGCTACTCTATTATGAAATATTTTTAACCAAATTTGAGATGCTGTAAGCGTTAATAGAAATATTATTGGACATTTTCATAATGTGCGGGGAGAAAACCACTCTCAGTTCTAGATTCTTACGGAATATTGTTGCATTTGTGTGTTCAGTTGTGATAAATTGTGCATTATTTTTCAGTGATCCAGAAAGATCCTCAGTATTTCTGGCAACAGAGCTCTGACGATATCAAAATATGGTGCACATTGCCGAAGAGTTGCTCCAAAGAAGAGGTGAAAATCGATGTCAGTGGAAATCATCTGAATATTGTTTTCAAATCGGATACTTTTCTGTCTGGTGAAACGTTCCAACGACTTGACACTGCATTAACGACTTGGAATATTACCGATAACAGGTAACATTACCGAACATATATATTTTCCACAGATAGACGAATTCCCAGCTACATTATCGAATATCGTCATCTTGTATTAACCCCGCTTTTACTACTGTTTTAAATAAACACTTTTTCAGTTCGTCCCAGTGTGTGTCTGGTGAGACTGATGATGTGGTCGTTTCCAACTTTTCGGTTATATCCTGCGGCACTCCGTGTTTGTCATTCTCCTCTTGAGCTAACGCTTTTTCTAACATTTCTTTTTCCAGTCGTAATTGCGCAATTTCATCGGTTATTATAAGTTTTTCTTCTTGCGCTTCCAACAACTGCGTCTTTAATTGTTCATTCTCCGCCTGCAATTTCGTTTCAACGAACCTCATTTGCTGTACGTCGCGTTCGAGTTCCGTAATCTGGCTGCGAAGCTGATATACGCTCGTCTCGTGGGCTTCGTGTATTCTTTCGATTTCCGACTCGTAACGTTTCTCCGCCTCAGCCAGTCGCTTATCGGCTGCGTGTTTCTGTAAGCCCAAACTCTGGCATGTCAGTCGCAGCTTCTCCAACGTTTTCGTTGGCTTCTCGCTTTTTGTTTTGGATTTGACTGCCAGTTCGTCGAAGGCTTTCTTCTCGGCCGCGGTATGCGCGCATATGCGCTCGGTTGGCTCACTTAATCGGCGCAGTTCGCCGGCCGCACATTCGTACTTGCACTCGTACTGGTGTAGTCGCTGGAACAGCTCCTCGTTGTGGGCGTGCGTGCCTTTCGCGTCGCTTGCCACCGTGTCGTACGCTTGTTGGCGGTGCTCACTGGTCGTCTGCAAACTCTCCAGGTCCTGTTGCAGTCGCTGCAGCTGGTCGCGCAACTCTGTCTGCTCGCCGCTCATCTGGCGCAGTTCGCTATCTTTGTGCGCGTTTGACTGGCACAGCGCTTCGACGCTTCGTAACACATTCTCGCGTTCGCGTTCGACGGCCGACACAAACTGCGCCATGCGTTCGTCGTGCTCGTCGTGGTGCTTTAGATTTGTCACCATGTCAAGCAGGCATTCGAGCATGCAGTCGAGTACCCTGTGCAACGATTTTCGATGCTGTAGATGCTGTTCCTGTTGTTGCTGCTGCTCCTCCTGCTTCTCCTCGTGCCTCTCCTCCTGCTCTGTGCCAGCTTTGAGTAAGGTGTCGACGCGAACGCAACCACGCAACGCATCCAGTTGTTCGCGCAGCACTGTTATGTATTCGTTTTTCTCGACGATCGTTCGTGTGAGATCGTCGGTGGTGAGACGCTGATGGTGCAGCAGGCTTCTGCCGCCGCGACTCAGCGAAAGTGTCGTCGACGTTCTGGTGCTGTTGGACGGGCATCGTGATATGGTCGACTGATGCGGTTCGTTTTTGATTTTCGGTTTGATTGTGGCGATGGCGACGTTATCTTCGTCGTTTACCAACGCCATGAAAGCGCGTCTATTATGCCTGTGCTCCGGTTTCACCAGTTTATTGTGGTTGACGATATCCTCTAGTTTAGCGTTGCCTTTGATGTAGGGGGCGATACGCGATTGTGGCTTCCATCCTTTGGTTCGTTGTGGCTGTTCATGTTTAGGTGTTTGCTGTTTACGCGCATCCATCATTCATACGAGAATGGGGATTGCTGTGTCCTTTCGAACCGTTTCGTTTCTCTTTCTTCTTTTACGTCTTTTTTTTATTTCTGTTTTTCGTCGTATTTACCATCAGATATTTTTTAATGCTCGGTAGTAATGATGTAAATCACGTCGTTACTGTAATATTAGGAAAGGAAAATAACTTTTCGTGCAGTATACGAAAAAAGAGCAGCGATACGATTCGGGTGCGTTGTATTTTAAATTGCTAAGCAACGCAAGCTCAAAATCCTCTTTCAGTCGTCAATTTTTAAGTTTTCAGTGAATTTGTACCAGTTTATATTCGAACATGAAGTTTATGGTGCCTTTTCCATTCCCAACAATCATTCGAGGCTAAATTGACTTATGAGAAAAGTAAATAATTTTCCATTTAGTCATCCATGTCTTGCTCACTTCCTTATTCTAGTACATTCTTTGTTATATATTACGTTTTTTACGTACAATAAGATTGTTTTTTAAAAGCTTTTATTTATTGTTGTTTTTTCCCAAAAAATTTTAATTCGTGTCAAATAAAATTGCCTTTTCTATTTCTAGCGAAAATTCTGAATATGACTGACTTTCGGGAAAAGTAAAGTAGATATGTTCTTCGTAGTCATTCAGTTCTGTTTCTAGCATATTTCTAATTGGATTATTTTTGTTTTGTTTGTTTTTTCCCACGAATTTATTTCGTGAAAAATGGAATCAGCGAACTCGTACGTGAATTATTACTCTGGATATTCGTTAGAATTGTAGAAAACTTGCTGTTTTGATGGTCGATATGCCAAACGACTTATTTGTACAGATTACAATGTCTCTGGTATCTTTTGAGAGGGTTTGAATCGTATATGTGTGGAATCGTATTATCGTTGCTCAAAGTGACAAGTGTCTGTGTGATTAAGTTGCTATATTAGTCGATAATTCTCTATAACTGATCCGCAATTCGTCTTTATTTGACGATTTATTTACCGCTAAATTTCTGTCAATTTTAATAATTTTTAGTGTATTTTCCAGGAAAATAAAACTATTGCATTCAGTGCAATGGCAAAACCTGGGGCGGGACTCGTGGAAAAGCGCCGATCCTGATATGTAGATCACGAATATATAGGTCACTCAAATTATTCTGTACATAATACATATATATAATTTCTATAACGGCATAAAAAGGTGTCTGATTGTATGATTGTAGATCACTTTATGTGTTACACCTTACCCAAGTATATCATTATTATAATGAATATTAATACCTCCAAATGTGAATTATTTTAATTAATTTATCATTCACACTCATATGGTGGACCTTAACTTTTCTGGATTCAGTCTTTAAACACAATATAACAACACAATTAATGCTTTAAAATATAATAATTTTTTACATACAGTACGAGTATTTTTTATGTAATAAGTGATTGGATGAATTCCTGGTAATAATCAGCATTGTCTACATGAAAATATGAGTTTATATACACAATTAGGTATATTATTGTTCACTGTGATTAGTGTTAAATAGGTATTAGTGTGTGTTTGTATAAATGGTAAGAAAGAAGAAGAAGAGTGATGTTGAAGAAGAAAAGTGACGTTGAAGAAGAAGAAGAACAAACTGGAAGAAGAAGACTTGTCATAAAGAAGAAAAAGGGTCTAATTTGTAAACAATATATTATTGTTTACATAATTCCACATATTTTCGTTTATGTGTACGAATGTATTCGTCAATGAAATAATAGACAAATAAATCCGTTACAATTTCCACTTTTTGCTCATTTTGGCACTTTTTGGGAGTCTGTGAAGCCTCCGCTGTTTGGCCTATGGCAATGATGCTGTGGGTAATGTTAAAAGCTTTCATGGGATATATATTCGTGTTAAAATTTTTGAAATTCATTTTCTAGTTTAAGAGGGAAGCATTCTCAAAGTGCTGCAAATCTACCATGTTGTCAGTATAATAACTCCCGTAAGTTAAAGATTTTGGTTAGAAATTTTTGTGGCAGTTTGACACTATCAGGGAGTGTTTTGATATTGAATTTGAGTGAAATCGGTCAACTGGTTTTTGAATGGCATCAATTACAAAATTTGACACTTTTGGAAAATATACACTATGGTTGACGCGTGAAGGAGATATTTCTTATTATAATCTGTTCTCAAAACAGATGACATTTTTCTTTTATTTTTTCGTTTTTTACCTTTCATTTTCAAAGTACAAAAATCTGAGGATATTGTTTTTAATTTACAATATTTGAAAATGAAGATACGAAGATTAATGAAATTTTAACTCTGCGCCTTCGCATCTCTAAACGTCATGTACTGAATTGGCGGAAAGCAAATTAATGATTTTCTTTTATCCGTTTTAGGGGATTAGAAGGGGCTGAAAACAATGTTTGTAAAATTTAAATTTTGGCTCTCCATTTACACATCACTTGTTCAAAAATTCATCAGAACATTTGAAAAAAAAAATTAAAGCACTTCAGTTTATCTAAGTAAGTAAGTATTTATCAGTTTTTTTTTTTGTAACCATGACAAACCAGACCGATTATTTGTGACAAAACAAAAAAAATATTTGAAGAAATTAAGAAATTATGAAGAGCATTGTCAAGAATTCATATGGCACTGAGAACATTTTTAAACTATACTGAAAAAATTTTTCTAAAAGTTTGTCGAACAAAATTTGTCAAAATTTTCTTATTGAATTTAATTATACGATCGTATGGAAGATTATTGGATAAAGAAGTCTTGTCGGCTTTTAATCGATCACGAAAAAGGAAATTTTCTGAAAAACTAATCAATGAGATTAGCCCAAATTCCCAAATTGTGTTCAGTGCAAATTAATTTGAACAAAAAATATCCTCCAGTTCATCAACCGCAGTAAGTGTGTATTTTTTCCAAAAGTAACAAATTTTATAATGGCTACCATTCAAAAACCAGTTGAACGATTTCAAATTCAATACCATACCAGTCCCTAACAGTCTCCAACTGCCATAAAAATTTCAAGTCAAAATCTTTTAATTTACGTGAGTTATCGTGCTGACAACATGGTGGGTTTGCAGCTTTTGAGAACGCCTCCCTCTGAAACTAGAGTAAAAATATCATAAATTTTAACACAAATGTATATCCCATGAAAGCTTTTAACATTATACACTGTATTATTGCCATACGCCAAACAGCGGAAGTTCCATAGACTCCCAAAAAGTGCCAAAGTTAGCAAAAAGTGGAAATATTTATATATTCGTAATCTACGACTCGAGATCAGCGTTTTTCTACAGGTACCCCCGGGTCTTGCCATTGAACTGATTACAGCAGTTGAAAATACACTAATAATTTGATTGATAAGTGGACTTCTTAGCGATCTCCATTCCTTGAGGCTCCGATGTATAACAGATTAGTCCTTGAAACATATTCTGTACTAAAATTTTGTTACTAAATGATTCTCATGATCGTCTGTACATTTCATGAGCTCAAAAATTAATTTTATTACGTATTCCGATTTTTTTGCAGATTAGAAATAATATTATGCAAGCAAGATGAAGGTCAGATGTGGCAGTATCTGGTGTTGAACGATGACCGCGGAGAAGAAGTAATGGATCCAACATTAGTCAGTGAAATTCACGAAAGATTGGCACATTTGTGTTCTGAGGATGAAGTTAGTACAAAGAGTCGTTAAATAATTATTGAAAACTAATTGTTTCCTGAGGGCTCCGCCCCGGCATAGCAATCTGATATGAGACTTATGATCGGTTTTCTTTAGAGAATGTATTTATAACGCTTAGTGTGGTATTAGCCTCCAGGGTTGGGGGTAGGTTCGTTTTTCGTTTCATGATCTCAGGAAAATTTCAACACCAATAACTCAAATTCGTGTGTATATATATATATATATATTTATAAATATTTATTTCCGGTACCACCATTTTTGTTTTTATTTTGGTTATAAAAGGCTTAGTTTTGCACCAATAGCCACGAAATTCGGATTAAATATTTATTTTTATTCGTTGTAGTGCTCCCAATTTTGGCGCGGATCAGTTGTGCAGTACTTCCGTTACCGCTATTTTTCTTTTTATATTGGTAATAAAATGCGCAATTTTGGAACCATATGTACAAAATTTTAAATAAATATTCATTATAATTTATTGTATCACGCTACCAGTTTTGGTGCGAATCGACCAGACGGTATTTCCTGTGAAGCTTTTTTTTCCCTCTTTTTATAAGCTTTTATTCTACTCACTACTGCGATTTTAAAATGCACCAATACTGCAGCCAATCTTTGGTAACAAAATAATATTTATTTCGCATGAAGCTAAAACAAAAATAAAATAAATAAATAAAAGCTTATCTTTAAAAAAATCGTTTTTTAACGTAATAAGAAACATTAAACACTTTGTGAAATACCTTTGGTTGTGTGTAAAGGATTTACTCGATGAAAGGCAGTTTACAGACTACTTGCGTGTTCACTGGAAA
This sequence comes from Ericerus pela, assembly GCA_011428145.1. Lineage (NCBI taxonomy): Eukaryota > Metazoa > Arthropoda > Insecta > Hemiptera > Coccidae > Ericerus > Ericerus pela. Next base: position 192,859 of record WOFM01000596.1, read on the forward strand.
TGTATACAAGTTTCAGGAGAGCCAACTTCGGAAAACATTGGTTGAAGATTTCTGTGTACTGAGGCTTTTTATACTCGGCTCCCCGCACAAACAGACACACCTATGCAAATAAACACGGATGTACTTCGTATGTACTTGTATCTAATTATGTCGTGCTTATTTCTAATCAAGTTAATTGATAAAGTATAATGAGTGTACCATCTTACCAACGTGACATAATCGGTGATAAGCCGATTTGTCAGGGTCTTGTAATTACTAATTACATGCAATGTGCAACAAGTAATTCGTAAGTGTTTATTTTGAAGTGCAGTGCATTAAATTAGTCAACTTTTTGGTGGTGACTGTTATCGAGGGGTCCGAGTCCCTGAAACCTCATACGAGTATAATCCCCACACACTTATTCCAAAATTATATATTTTTAGAATTTTTGGAATCATAAAAGTGCGAAATTTGAAAATTTTGCCCCAATTTCAAGCAGTTAACGTATTTTTAAGCAGATTTTCATGGTATGAAAATGTACTTATTATCTGTACTTACTTCTACTTTAAAAGGCAATGAGAACTCGTAAAACTTTCTGCATGGTTGAAAGATACTTTTGAAGATTTGAATATTTAAAGCGAATAATTTGAAAAATCTTTTTCCATTGTCTGACTTTCTAATTATTTAATCAGAATACGAAACTACTTGGATGGTATTTTAATACGTGATTTTGTTTCTATTTCTTAGGATCTTGCAGATGACACTACGCCCACGTTTAACCCTGGTCAGCTTGAAGCCTGCGATAATATTCCAGATGAAGATTCTCGACTTTCTGTCATCGATACTAAAACGAAGAAAATTGTCAAAGAAGTAATGAAGAATTTACTATTCATCTCCCGCAGGCTGTACCGCCTCGTAACAATTTGATTTGAGACTTATAATTCTACCAAGAGAAAAGCGCAGCAAAAAAGAGAGAATCAAAGAGAGATAGAGCTGTTTTTTATAAATCTTTTTCTGCTTTTTCTCCTCTTGTTTTTTAGTTTACAAATAATAAATATATGGGGAATGTATTTGGAAGAAAATCTAAGAATTTGTATTCAGTGAAGCTACAGACTTCCATTAATGCTTAAAACCTTTCTTGGGACAATCAACTCGCTAAGAGTAACCAGCTACCTTTACATAAAATGGCTCTCTACCTTTCCTCACTCTCTCTTTCTTTTCCCCTCGGAGCTATGGACTTTTTCTCCTTTAATGGCACATCTAAATTGTGAAATCTTTCTTTTAACACCTCCATCATGAAAATTGATCCATCATTCTCTTTAACTTAGTTCCATTGTAAAAAAAAAACTTATAGAAAATGAGATATAGATTTCTGCTCATCTCGACCCTAGAATCGTTGACACTCGAGTGTTTTGTTTTAAAGAAAAATAAAAAACAACTATAGCGCAGCAATAGTTGCATAAGGAAATTTAGCTTTTGAAAACCGGCCAAATGCTAAAAAAGTTAGCAACCAGTTAGTATAGATCATAAATAATGATTATACTAAATTTTGTTTCAATTAATTGAAAATTACTCACTTTAAATTCTAAAATCAGAATAAAATTGGACATATCAAAAGCACAATTTGGCTGATCTGCACCAAAGTTGGGAGCATGTTGAAACAGATTGTAGTAAACATCTCTCTCAAATTTTGTAGCTGTTGATCAAAAATCGAGATTTTTAAGCTTATAAAAACTCCAAAGTAAGAACAAAAATAGACGTACCCGAAATACCGTTCAGCCAATCCGTACCATAATCGATAGGTTTAGTTCTCGACTTAATACTAGTGTAAGTATTGCGTACCTAAAATTGTTGCTGACGGATAAAAATTTCGACCTGTACTGTGATAACAAGACAATGGAATTTATATAATTTATGCGAGGCCAAAAATTTTCTAGGGTCATGAAACGAAAAGCTTACCAAGTAACCCTCTCAGTCGTTTAATTACATGCGAATTAATATGTAAATTTTCACTGAAAACCCAAATAAAAATTACGTTATCGTTGTCACATTTTCTATTATTCTGTGTTCTACGCGCCAATATTTGAGTATTATTCGCATTTTTAGTGTGCGAAATCACTTATCTAATGTCTTTGTAACTTTGCATTTTCTGGCGTTTGACACTATTTTCGAATTTATTTTCAGGTCAATTTGAGCGGCCACCAAAAACTGTTCAATATTCGCGTGAAACCAGCAGAGGCACCGTATTTATGCATCCGACACGATGTCGACGGTATTTTATGGAAACTTGACTACGCCAGTGCTAACGTCTGCGAACACGTTGGCACGCTAAATGCGTTCGGCTACGTTCTGGCTTCAAAGCAGTGGAAGTATTCGACTTGCTCTCCAGGTAAATGTGTACGTTCACCCCTCGTCAAATTATTCCCTCAAACGAAGATTGTTTTTATTTTATGTTCTCCTTTTCGGTTTGCTTGTGCGTACCATCAGATCTTTCTTACGCCGTGGTAGCAGCTACCAAGCAGAACCTGTTTCTATACAAACAGGACTGCCTTGTCGCCAGCGAATTACGTAACCGGAAGACGAATCAGAAGTTTTCCAAAGTGGGCAAACAGTATCTGATCACGTTGGATACGAGCGATGAAATTTTAGGTGTTCGTGCCACCAACGAATTTCTGTTTGTGTTGACCAGAAATCGAATTCATATCTACGATATGAAGGATGTGAAATGAGAGTACTTGCGACGGTTCGTCGATTCCTATACGAGCCAACGTTCCCTTCTCAATTTTGAAGAATGTTAATGGCATTCAGGCATTCTACTCATCGAACCCTTTCTATTGATACATTTTTCATGAACATCCATTCATCTTTTATAACGCTACAAGGAGAAATAGGTGTTGTAACTTTACCGTATTAATATATATGATGATTAAAGCGTTACGATTGCTTGAAACCAAGTATGTGATACCTGACTGGAGGAGGACTACTCACTGTTGGGTGTTCATCTCGTGATGATAAGACACTTGAAAAAGTTGCACCTATTGATAATTTTATTCTTTTTGTTTTAACGTGGAATTCGTCTCTACGTTTCAAAAGTAGGTATCCCCTCTAAAAATAGTGGTGTCCAAAAAATTATATGGTAGACTCCCTCCAATAATTCGAAAACTATGATAGCTAGGGGAGAAAAACTGGGTTAATGAGTTGAAGGCCTAAAGTATTTATCGAAATATTGATCAAGGTTATATGAAGAAATATCAATGAAATGAAATTAGTACTCATCATCTCTAGCTAATTACCATGACTTGGGACTGAAATATAATAGAATGTTCTGCGTGGTGTCGTTAGTTTTGTGTGCGCGAGAGATCTACTGATATCTGTAATGATATTTGTAAAAAAAAAAAGAAAAAGAAAAAGAAAAAAGAAGAGTGAAAAATTGTATAGGAAAACCTCAATAAGACGCAAAATCGTCAAGAAGAACCTAAATTGTTTCAGTTTACGAGTTTTTCAGTCAATAAGATTTTCACTGACATAGGTCGAGAAATGAAAATTTTCAAGTGATGAGTTCTTCATTTATCGAAATGAAAGAATAAAAACTTTTTAGTCGATCAGCTATAGATCGAAGACAAAAATCCCTTCATTCTAGAATTATTGTGTTTCACTTATAGAGGGTACAGCATTGAAATTTCCGATTATTTGGGTAAACAGTTGAAGAGGAATTTCACTTGAGTCTCAGCTCCAAGCCTTTTTTCTTTATCGAGATACCTTTTTTTACTTTTAGAGCTATTTTTGAATTGAAAGTTGGTTGAAGGTGAAGAAAAAAAGATTTCTGTGACATTTAGGGCGGTTTTTCACTTACCGAAGTTTTACTGTAATTCACTCGTAATTTTGAAAAACTCAGAAATATCTCAAAATCTTAATTTGAATGGGGTGAAAGTCTGTCCCAATTCTCAAATACAAACAATATTAGAGAATATTAGTCAAAAATAATCGAGTAAACCCAACAATTTCAAAATCAGTTCGATAATTTTCGAATCAAATGTGAAAAAATGTTCCTCAATTTGCTTTTTCAACATTCAATTATGCAGAATTCCTCATTCGTGAAAGTCTGACACTGTCTGCCAAACCAGTTATTCACAATCTCAAATTTCAGTAAAATTATAAGACGTTAACTTCTTACTAATAAGTGGTAATTAACGGCTGTAATTAAAGCATACCTATACCTCATTTGATTCTTTATTCTCTTAATCACCAACAAGAACGTAAGATTGGCCCTCCCCCTTGCTGAAAAGGTGAATAATGTAAAAGTGCCGCAAACACTTCATCTGGAGTAATATTTTCTGTAGAATACTGCAAAATTATTTTCTACTTTGGTTTTCTGGGAATAAAAAAATCGAGGTACGATTTAGATTGAATTTGATTGGAATTTTGTTTCGTGGATAGATTAATCCTAAGATTTTAGTTCCTAACCCTGATTTGAATTTCACGAGCACAAAAATGGTTTTCAAAATCCTTGGAAGAGTCATTTTTTCGTTTCGTAACAATTGGGGTAATCGTGAAGCCGATACATATGATTTGCTGTGTTTGATTACTGAAATTTATTCTCTTAAAGTGATACTCTTTGCGCGCATGATGTTCATGATTCTTCCCAAGTTCATCATTTACTCTCCCCACATAACGTAGATCAGTGACATATCGAAGGGAGGTATATGGGTGCTTTAACCTTCTCCCTGGGCCAAAAAAAACTTCATAACTCCTTCCCTTAGTAATATTTAATGAACGAACATTTTCAAATTTAATGACTGAAACACTCCCCCGTCACAAAATTTCGATTTCTGTACGCCACTGATGTGGATACCTTACAATTTATTTATTTTGTTTCTCGAATTGTGGTTGTAGAAATTTTGATGTTTCTTTATAGGAGCTTGTGATTGGGCAAATTGGCTAAAGTGTTGAGGAAAACGCACATCGTAAGTGTGGTGATTGTCTTGACCCTTCAGCATTATGTAGCGCAGACTCGTCTGATTGCGTTCTCCGTGTTTTTATTTTGTTTCTTGTTGTATAACTATACCCAAAAAAGATCCCTTGATGGTTGAAAAGTGCTTTGTTATGGATAGTTTCATTAAAATTTTATTCTGTAATCTTCGTCTCAATGTCGATCAGTTTCTTACGGTTTCATATAAAATATTTATTCGCTCTCTAATTGATTGTTTCAGGTAGCACTTGAGGATATTGATTAGTTTTTGAGCGGATGGGAGGTTCGAACATTTTCCTTAATGAAAGCTATAATCCGCACATAATGTGACAAGGTACGTGTACGAGCGGTGATATTCGAATGTTTATATGATCGCCGTTTTATTGTTGTTTCCTTCTGTCAGTGTTGTATTTTGATTGTTGCCATTTGTGGCGGCGATGAAATTTTAAGATTGTACGATTTTCAAAATAAGTACAATCAGTATTTTTCTTTGATTTCTCTAATAGTAAGGAATTACGTTTCTTGAGTAACTGCTGGCATGGTTTCTCATTCCACCTTTTTTATTTTTTTCATCAGCCTACTGTATCTGTACTATGTAACGAACTCGTGTTTGTATCTGAGGCTACGCCTTCATCGCCAATAGCAAGCAGCAGAAACAAAATATTTTGTTTGTGCAGTTTGAAGTTGCTATTTGTTATGTAGGCGCAGCGTAAACGTAAGAGTTGTGAAGATTTGAAGACTTACCGGTTTTTTCTTAGATTAATTTCCCAGTAACATCAGTTAGATTTTGTAGTTTTTTGAAAGGAATAAAATTTTGATAACACTTTTGGTTTGAATGGCCATGTTGGTTAGCGCCAGAATTTAAAATCGAGTCAATTTTCTTCACAGCATTATCAATTTTCCACGTGGATTTTCGCTTTCATCTCCATGCATCTGTGACTGATGTATATTTTCATCATTTGAATTTCTCACTATTAAATAATCTACAAAGCTTTCAATACCTACTTCAAATTTTAATTCGATATCTTATTTGAAATTGATGTGTTTAGGATTAGTAATGTGTCATACCAGAGAGTTATGGGAACAGACTTCACCTGGATCAGAATCCAGCACAATCGTAGCATTGTTTCAACTGGTGTTCTCAGTAGGGATTGTAACCACAACCATAATTAGAACAATAACCACTAAAAACCTAAAACAACCGACAACATTGATTTTGGAACTGATAACTAAAACAAAAAAATTTGATATTACCAAAAACAAAATCCCATAAAATATTGAAACCATTAACCAGAACAATAACTAGAAAGAATCTGTTTTTATTGGTTTTTCTGAAATATCAATATTATTGATTACTTTTTTCAAAAATTACCAATTATTTCCTAGAAAATTATCCATTATCGATAATTTGACCTCGAGAAAATTTTTTGTGGTCCATTTTACCATGAATTATATCTCAACCAATAACCCATAATCACAACTAATAACCAGAACGATAACCAGTAATCAAATGAATACGTTTTTAACCAATAACCAGTAACCAGTAACCCAATATAGATTTTTATTGGTTCCCAGTAACCAATAACCTTAAAATTATTTTGGTTGCAAGCCCTAGTTCTCAGTATGCATCCTGTCAGAATTTTCATTTCGAATCAAGTTATTATTTAATCTGGCAGCATCTCTAAACGGTTGAACAAGATTTATTTTAGGGGATCTCAAAACTAATTTATTTTTGTTTATGGCGCGAAGAAATTAATTTGGGGTTGATGTGCTAATGGACATATATAAGGGTCAAATTGTTCAAGAACATCGCAATTATAATTTGCAAGTGTTGCCAGAGGACAAACTTACTTTTCAAGTTTCCTCTAAAATAGCTATTGCTTCACTTTCAGAAACTGGTGGTTCTATATCAGGAATATCGTTTTCCTGATAATTGAAATTTTGATAACTGCGAATACCATTTCAAAGACTTCGTTGTCATTAGTTCATGGTCTTTTCGAGTTATCCTGTGAAGCAGTTTGTAAAATAGAATTCGTTGAGTTTGAGAAAGAGTTACTGTATGTGACAATATAGTATTATTTTCTGAGAGATCATTTCTTACACATTGTGGTTGTTCTGTGGATGAATGTTTGTTACTCCTAAGAACTACTGATTTGGTCTCTGATGAAGAAATGGAGATAATCCCAATGGGGCAAAGTGTAAACTAAGGTGGGCAAAAATGTTTTTGTGGATTATATTAGATGTATTAAAAAAATATGTGTTTTTTTGGGGAGGAAGAGAAGAATAGCAACGAAAACTGCTTCTTTTCTTTTTTTTAGAAAAAAAATTGAAAATTTTTCCTGGGGGGCAAAGATTGCCGCCAGGAGGGGCATTACCCCCTTCCTAGTTATGGGCCTGGGTGGAGAGGGAGGAATTGTATCTTTCATCATCATTAAATATTCTTATCACATGTGGGGACAAGTTATTTGTGTAGATCGTAACACTAGTGCACAAATCATTGAGATTACTTATAATGGCATTTTCTAGTTGGACATCTGCGGGTACTATCATATCAATAGATTCGTCACTCGAAAAGGAATTGTTATCATCCTTACCCGCGGAGTTATTATTACTATCATTTTCTACAGGATCCATAATCGTCATCGCTAATATTATTTCTATGAGTACAATCACGTATCAAACTGTGAACAATTAAATGTTAATGAATCTCATGCCAGTGTTTGAGAGAGAAAGAACAGTGCTCGTTCTATCTTGTTATTTGTCAATACTCACATGAGATCAGGACTAAATGTACTTCACCGAAATTAAAGTCGACCCATACGTACAATCAAATTGCATTTGTTGTTAATACGCATTTACTGAAATTCTGAGGAATCATTGACAGCACAGTCAAACAATTATCAGTACGATACGAACGAGCGTGAATAGTATGTTCATGTATCACAAGAAAAATGAACGTAGACACGGTTGCCAAGATCATGAACAACAAGGAGGTGGGGGTGTTACACCAAGTGGCAGTACCCAACACTTCAGCACCCCCATATTCTAGAACATTTCTTAATGTTAAGTAAGACTTAAGTACTCGTTTGACCTGGTTTATCCTATACTTACAAATATGAGTCACAGATACAATGTTACTTAAGTAAAACTGTACTTAAGTACCGTTCTAGAATACGGGTGTAGCTGTATATCTCTGGTTTATCCAAGAATGAGTTTCTCACACATAAATCTTCAGTCTATGAGCACCTTTACTTTTTCCACCCTTATTTCCCTTTTTCCGTCCTTTGTTTTTTTTTTTTTTAAATTAGAATCTTCACATCTATATTTGAAACCCTCTCAAATGATACCTGTCTCAATAGAATTGGTCTAGTAGGTAGTTCGAGAGAAAAACGGATACCAGAAAACTATTTGCCTGTTAAATATGTAGATATAGTTTTCAGATATTATTTATCTCAAAATTTACATATTTTTCAATTCTGGCAGAAGTGGCTAGTAACATTGCTATAAAAGTTGCGATAAAACAAAAATAATTCAGTTACATTACTGATAAGAATAAAAATTAACAATGCTACCAGTACTAGAAACAATAATAAACCAACCAACAATTTAGTAGGTACCAGTACCATTTTTTGGTCAGTAACTAAAGTAACAGAAACGAAATCCAAACGTTATTTCACTCCTGATTTTTAAACCAAGACGATATTATATTATACTGTTCTCTCTAGCTTGTAATGAGACGTCGAGAATATTTGTATAAATAAAACGGGTGTCAGGTCTGTAGTACCATCCAAATTTCTTCGTACTCATGTTCATCTACCCATGCTGTACAATCCTAACCACTTTCTTCGTCAATCACATTCTCCACCCAAGATTTTTGATTAATAAAACGAACGGACGGAATCATTCCGTAACTATTTTAAAAATTTTCCATATTTGGAAGGATCTAATCAAAACCGTAAATACGTCTGTGCCGGTAAATAACATTTGAAAATCAATCTTCACAAAGACGAATATTGTTTTTCCAAAACAACACAAATACAGAATTCAATTACGAACCATGATCAAGATTTTATTTTCAAACAATTGCTCCGCCACAAAAATTCGACTCGCCCAATAGCGGCCAATTTTCCAACACAAATATTTAACTCCAATAATTAGTATCCTTCAACCATCGCATAAGGAAAAAGAAAGGAAAAGAAAAATGAAACAAATAACTGGACAAAAACAAAAAATACCTCGACTTTATAACCGCTTTCATTTAGCATTGCTTCACGAATTAAATCATATAACAAAAACTCGTTTCAAACACTGAATATACATTTAAAAAAAAAGATTCGTAGAACACATGATTTTAAAGAATTTTCAATTAACTACGACGAATGAAATTTTCTTAAAATTATAATAAAAAAATGACAAAAAAACAATAAAATAGGCTATTTAAAAAAAAAAAAAAAAAAAAAAAAAAAAAAGAATAAATATATCAATAAACTTAACAATCAATGAAGCGAAACACGATTTTCTCAAACTTATTAACCTATTGTAAAAAATTAGAAACGGGGAGAAAAAAAGGAAAGAAAAGGAGAAAAATTCATTAAAACATGAAAGTATTTAATTAACAGGAACGTAAAGTGGATTAACGAAAATAATGTAAAGAAAAAAAAACGAATATAAAAATCAACGAGAGAAAACAACAAAGAAATTAATATATAAATAAAATAATAGAAGTTAATATTAATTACGAGACGATTTCTTTTTCTGGAATGAAGGAGGAAATTTTTTTCGCAAATAAATTCTCAATTCCCATCTCGGAGATCATAGATAAAGTGTTGAACGCAGCCTAAAACAAAATAATGATATATTATTGAATTTCGAAAAATCGAATAAGTTGAATTAGAAAAAAAAACAAAAAACTGATTACTGAAAATTACGTCTACTTAGCTCCGATAAAAAAAAGGTCACTCTTTCGCAATCCAGTTTAGTATGGGATGATTCATTAGTGGTTCCCAAACCTGAAATATGGATAGAACCCTAGTAGTCTACTTTATACTTTGGACACAACCGCCTTTCTGGCTACTAAAATTTCGAAAATTAATGAGAAGACAGGCAACATTATTCTGAGACGAAGTTTTTTCTTGATTGTATTCAGTGGTATCCATATTTCAGATGAGAGGAACCAATCATGAAATACCTTATATAGCTGCTGTATATTATTCTGATTCTTGAAGAGAAGGCAACTCGGAATACATCATAAAACATTTCCCTTTTCCAGGTGTCAAGATGAAGAGATGTGCTCACTCAGAAGGGGTAATTCTTGTTTACATGTTGGATGGCATCACATGTTAAGCTGATAAAAAAAGAGCATTACCTGTATAGGACAGTCTGAATTTTGGTCATAATTCTCTTCAATGATAAGACCGAACCATTTTGGACATAAAAAATTAAGAAGCCTTCAAGGGATGAAATGAAAATGAGACCAAGAACAACAAGTTTGAGCCCTTAGAAGCCGAGCTATGAACAGAATATAAGGCCGATATGCAAGAACGTTACATAAATATTAATTGTGACTTAAGAATTACTATCTTAACCAAGTTATATCAATATATCGTCACCTTTGTTTAAAAACCCCACAACTCCAATTTTCCTGAAAATGTGATTTAAGTGGTTTTTATAGATAAAAAAAAGAGATATCTAATAATGAATACCGAAGTTCACAGGTGTTTTTGGTGTTTCTATAGGCAAATATAAAAAACTCTTATATGATGACAGATCAAAAATCATAATTTAAAAACCTCGTATGTACGACATAAGGTTTTTGTCTATGATGACAGATCAAAAATCATAATTTATGTACGACATAAAACTTTGTCCTAGTGAGTAACAACTGTTTTCTAAACGGACAAAATTTTTTTTCTATTTTTTTTTTTTCAATGTGTAAACATTCTTGCTCTCTAGTCCACTTCCTCCCAGGTGTAAAAAATTATTAGATACAAAAAAGTTGAGATTGCATAAAAAAACTGAATGGCGCACTGTCCAGTTTCTAATTCTGTTTGTCACATAACACACACAAACACACTCACACACGCACACACACAAGCAGACATCCGTGGCAATGGCAACGGATACATGCACGCACACATACACTAGATACATATTTATTGTGTTTAAGCTGAATGTTTACACATTAAATATGTGAGGGGGGACCCTCGCACACCTTTTTTTTTTTTTTAATACATGAGAAGCTTTTATTTTCATGTTCAAATCCTATTTGAATAATATGTTTATTTTAAAATGGTAAGTTGGTCTTTTGATAATGTATTCATGTTTTTCATGACAAAAATAATGAAATTAACATAATTTTCCTTATTCTCAGTTCCTTTCAATATATTTGAACACTGAAATAGAAATCTTGTAAGTCTTAAAAAATAGAGAAAATTTAATTTAATAAACTTGTACGTCCAGAAAACTGGTATTATTTTTAGTTTTCTTATGAACTAAGTAATAGAAAAAAATTTTTGTTTTTTCATGTTAAAGGTCTTAATATTTGATTTAATATCCAACTAATTTCATTCTTTCGATCAAGGACATAGGGTCCTGAGGGTCTAAACCCCCCTGAGCCAAGAAGAAAGAGGCTTGACCTTTAAAAATTGTTTATTTTTATCAGTTTTTTTGTTGTGGGATGGGGGTTATAAAAGACTACCAAGAACGTGTGGACCCCCTTATGACAAAACTATATACGCCCTAGCTGTAGATAATACTTAATTTTTATTGACGTTTGTTGTTTCCCCTGAAAAATATACTTTTTTGTACATACGAGGTTTTTTAACCTAAGCGAAAATATATTTATGTAACGGTATAATTGATAATAGAAAAAATATAAGAATTACTCAAGTATCGTTCTTGAATTCCAGCATAGATACCCCATTTACTTTAAGAACAGGTTATAGGCAAAGGGAAAAGGAAAAAACAATATTTCACAATTATGTGACTGAGAAATTTGAAAATTTTTGATTTCATGACGCTCAACTATGATGCCAGCGTTGGTATCTTCGACTATATATTACTACGTAAAGACTGCTTGAACAACTAGGAGATAGGGTAACAAAAGTGAAGATATCATCTGCTATGGTGTGGAAGGGAAAGTCTAGGGTGCAAGGGGTGCATGTTACCAACATTTTTTCGGTTTTTACTGGTTTTTATTACTTATCCGTTGACATCAAACCAGTCAAAGTATTTAAAATGCTCACTGCGGCCTAAACCTTCCTTCCCCTACACCTAATGTGATGTCTTTACTTTCTTATCAATTTTAACAGTAGGTATAAATGCCTCAATGACGTCATGTGGTTCTTAAAGTGAATAGGGTGAAGTACGGTAGTTCAATTTCACTCAAAAAAGTGTGGAGAAACTTAATGACTTATGAGACATCAAATGTGAGCAAGTAAAAATACAAACTACATAAGAGTTTATTCAGATCCTCTACTCAATGTTGCTAATTATCAGGAGATGAGCTCGTCCAAATCCTCATGAATACTGAAATTGAATGGTTGCTGCTAAAAAAAAAGTGGGTAAGATTAGAGAAAAGTCCAGATTTGAATCAATTATTGTGGTTCAAAATGGTTCATGATCTGCGATTCGACTCATTTTTGAGGTCAGAAAATACCGAAAATATGGTTCTTTTAGGCTTTCTCATTGACTAACAGAATTCGTGATTCAAATCACTTCACAGTGAATGATTCATAATCAATTTTTGGGAGATTTTGTCCTCTCTGGTTGGTAACGTTGCAGTTCCATAACTGAATTTTTCTCAAAATATGATATTAAGGACACAAGGAAAGAATTCCTTTAAAAAAACTACGGGATGATTTATCGCAAGACCGGTAGATGCAAAAAAATTCTGGTACAGAATTCTCAGGATATGAAAATGTTTAGTACACATTTGCAATTAATTTTCGAAACACTTGGTTCTTCCACACAGTTCTCAAAAAAAAAATTAGAAATACAAAACAATATATTATCTACAGTTAAACTTTTTACGGTAAGTAAAACGTCAGTTAGCCAAAAGGTTGTCTAACTTTTTGAAAAAATAATGGCACAATGAAAATTTTTTTAAACTAAATTTTCAAGTTTTTCTTCTCTTTCGAGGTGAGCTATTCCAATTTAACTGAAGTCTCATTTTTGGAGACACTTGATAAATTTTCGTCCTCATAATGTCGCACAACATTAACTCCCACGTCTGCACACCTCATCCCACACACACGAATCACCAACATTGACATACTTCAACGTACCTCATTTTGAGCGGATTCCGTAGAATCCCCGGACCCATAACACGTTTGAGGCGGATTCGTGCTCAGCGTAACTAGACTTAGATACTCTTGGTGGTGGTGACCCTGTAACATAAATTTGAAGTCATTAGCACTGTAACACCAAACTTTACTCTGTCATCAATAAATTTTCCAACGCTGAGCAAACCAACAAGAAGTTATGGAAGAGTTCGATGAAGCAGTGAAATAATTTTAATTTTAACTTTTCTTTTCACTGGACTCCGGCAACTAAGCCAGGAAATGATCGAGATACGACGGATAATGGTCTCCCAGCATAAATTTTCCAATTGTAATATACGGAAGTACCGCTTGAATTAAACCGAACATGCTGCTATTTAGGGTCGGAAATTTGACAGCGGATGGTCTCGAAGTCAGAAACTTTCGATTGAAAAACCAAACACCTCACCACTAAGCCAACCAAACCCTAATTAGAAATTTGAAGAAAATACGACGGAACATACGCAATTTAAATAAGCAATTACTCCACAGTATAATACGTTAAACCGTGTCCAAATCGCCAAAGCTACATTCATATTTCTCGATCAGTAAGAATTTGAAGATTATTATTTATCTGATTTATCAGACGGATTGAGTCATAAAGGTACGGTAAACTAAATCAAGCATCTAAATTTAATTACACATAATTTATAGAAATTCGAAATGAAAAACATCACACCAACATATGATGTAAAAGTTTCAAAAAATGACAAAAAACCAAGGTATATAAAACAGTAAAAATGTATTTCACCTTTCGATCATTTATAGTCTATCCAACGAGAATTGATCCCAAAAACGAAAGACAACCCACAATGACATACAATTTTACATGCATTATTTACGCATCATTGCCAGTTGAAATATGCCGGAATACGAATTATATGATTACCTACGTGAAAATATGAATATTTGGCAACGTTGTCTTAAGGTGCAGGGATCATTTTTCGTTAGACGGACTAGAGTACTGGTTTTGACTATATAGTACTGGACCAGTAAAGCTCCCTATAAGATGTACTTTTCAACGTCAAGACATATAGACGAAAAAATAGAAAACCCAAATATGCCTTCTGCGTATTTTCAACCTTTTGCTTGAGTTCACCAATCTAAAATACATTTTATAAAAACCTACCTTAAATTCACAAGGATAGCATACATAAACAAAAAGCAAAGTACGTAAGATGGCGATGTAGAATTGAATTCGACATCTACACGCATATTCTACGCGTGGAATATGTTTCAGGTAGAATATCTATAAAATAATACTGATAAAGTGACGAAGTACTGATAAAATTGATAAGTTATGATTTGATTATATTCTACTAGTTTTCTACATATTCTACATACTCTGCATCACGAATGTAGAATATCGAATTCTACGTGTAGTATACAATCCCTGAAAATACGTCAAAAAGTACGCCCTGGTTGCCTATTTAGCGACGGCATGTTTAACCAAAAATCATCTTTCTTTAGTGGTCCAGTATTATATAGTCAAAGAGAACTGGACACCCAGTAGTCCTATCTCACCAATGTTAATGAAAAATTCCACGATTACGAAATCCGTAAGTGTTCATAGGTTAACTACATATATGCAGCAGGTCTTTTCTCGTCTGTTTTCAAAGCCGTCACAGATTCACAATACCAACCGAATGAGAATACGCAAAAAGACCTACTGCACATGTGCAATAAACCTGTGCTCACTAACGAGTTTCAAAATCTTGGCACGAATTTTAGTGTTTATTGGGATATCCAGAACTAAATGATCAGAAAATTTACCAGCCTTATCAACAGAATTGAATAATTAGATATTAAGGAAACCGTGAAGAAATGAACAAAGTAGGTAGTTGAGAAAAAACTGATTTATACACTACAGAAGAAATGACATTTTTCCTCGACTGTTTCAAACAATTTTGGAAATATATCACTTTTCTAACTAAAATCGATTCATTAAAAGCAGCCTCTATTTAGAGTATGAGTTGTGAAAACGAATTTTTAATGAGTCAAAATCTGTTATCGAATTATTTTGTTTATTCATTTTTCAAGTTTGTCTGGTAATACGACGGTAATTTTCATTAGCAAGAAGCTACTTTATTTTTAGACCCGCATCCGAAATCGCATTACTCGGAATGAAATTTACTTAGTGCAACCGAAAATCTCAGCAAACTAATGCATAGAGCTTTAGTACTGGAAAACGTAATTCATAAAGATATTTTTGGAATGATTCATCATGATGAATTCTTGCAAATACAAAAGTAATAACCGCACAGGCCCACATCCGAGTATTAAGCCAGAAATATTTCGTTTCCAACATAACGCAAGAAGTGATGGATAACAGAATAACGAAAGAAACTACTGAATGACAGCAAACGAAACGTGGGAATATGAGCGAGTAAACGGGCTGTAAAACTGAAACGAAGATTTTTGCAAGCAATATTGATAGAAGTGACCAGAAAAAAATACAATGTCAACCCTACGAAAATAGAAATCGCTAATAAGAACTATAAGAAGGGTCAATAACATAAACAACTGAAAAAATAAAACCGATGCAAACAATCGAAACTTTTTCATCTTTTTTTCTTTTGCAAAATTGTTTCCTTCACTTATAAAACTTTCGTAACTCGTTGCCTACATATTCTAGACACAGGAGGCACTTGAGCACAAAAACGAATGTTCCTTCGATAAAACTGATACCAGAGTTTTCTCTTCATGAATGAGAGGAGATTAAATTCCGAAGTACCTAATACATGCTACAACTCACATTACCAACGACACTTGTCAACGTGAAAAATGTGGAAAACATCTTTCCCAAAAATTTTTTGCATAAATCTCTTGTCAGTATCACTCTCAAAATCAGGAACGTAACGTTAGAAATAAATAAAAAGTCAACTGCATTATCAGTAAACTCTACCGATATAAAGCGCCCCATACAATAGCACCAATGAGCGATAGGCAACACAATTAACGCTTCCCTACATGACTTCATCAACGGTATTCTCAACAAATAGAAAAGTAGACGGTGAAAACGTTAATCATCGTTTACCTTCGGAAAGTCGGAATATTTAACTTCGCAGCCAAATGTTGTGGCTATTCGTTCTAATTGATCTTTGGCTAAATTTCTCGATAAGTCCACTTCGAAGAGATTTTTACAACTGCCGTTGAAACACGGCGACACCGGCTCCTTGAAATGCGAAGTGCCATTCATTATTTTTAGGTAATCTGCAAAATACGAACAGTCGAGCGGTAAAGCGGGAAAATCAGAAAACGCTTACACGCTCATGATTTCACCACCGGCTGCGTGCATAGCAAGGAAAAAAAGCAACCAGTCGTTGTACCGTTCGCTGTAGAGATGATTTTCGGCTTCGTCTTAGGCGACGTTAAGTTCACATTAGGCACCAACAAGAGACCAGGCGCTAATTGTTTACCGTTCACAGCTGGCGCCGCAGGCGAAGTTTTATTCGAAAAATCTGGCGTTCCAGTCTGCATGAGAACAAAACAAAAATAAAAGCACTAAAAATGGAGCGATTCAATATGAAAAGACATCATTAACCAGCACCGAAATTGGTTGCCTTCTATCATCCTGTCAAAATTTAAAAACTAATAACAATTATTGTACCATAGCCGGAATACGGGGAGTAGTGCACGGAATGCCTGGATCCAGTCCTAAAAGCTTGAGCATTTCTTCAGACGCTCGTCGTTTAGCCTCTTTTTTACTGGTGCCGTTGCCAACGCATCGGCATTCGTCGATCTTTACCTGGGGACGAAGAATAGATATTTTGTGACGAACGAAAAACAACATATTCAATCACGAAACATATCGTTACACAAAGAATCGCAAAATAATTTCATCGATGGTCCAAGTATTTTAATTTTAATTACTCTTTTATTCCAAAAGCTCGACATGAGCCCATTTAAGGAGGAACGTACGTAAATTTCAACAATAGGGTATTTCCTCACAAATCAAAATCAAAAATGAACTATCGAAAAAGGCGCAATCACTGCATTATGGACTTAGGAAGGGGAAGATACCCTTATGATTAGTAAGTAGACCACACAAATTGTTTGCTAAAGAAATTATGAAAAATTTTGAAATTTGAAGACGTTCTAATCAATTTTTAGCTGATAAGGGGTAAAATATCGTTTTTGAATTGGGCATGAATATGATGAACAAAATTTTCATTTCTGTCAGTTGGAAGTGAGAGAATTATAGGAATTATTCAATAGAAAAACAAAAACAAGCTGATGAAGAAACTAAATAGATTTCGAATCGCAATACTCCCTTCCCTTTTCCACATAAAACCTTTACGAATCTACACACGAGTCTATGTACTACCTTCACCTTTTCTAATGAATAAGATTCAAATTGGTACGATTCAAATTCTCATACTGCAACTTGACCTTTGAAACATTCATCTAATTCAATTTGAATTTTTTTTTTTCAAATTACACGTTCCATACTGTACATGAAACCTGTAAACCTTAATATTCAATTAACGGGGAAAAAAACGAGGCACTCATAATTCTCAATGAGAAATTTGATATCCGCAAATAAATTGCAAGTCAAACCACAGGAATTTCTATTTAACAGATGAAATTATTCCACAAACTTGCAATTTTTCAATAAAGAAAGCATAAAACTTGTACGAATGTTTGTCGATTTCAAAAAATAGCATGTTTCTAAGTCGAGGTACTTTCCCATTTACCTTTCCTATTGCTTTTTCCACCAATCACCCATTGAAAAAAGTTACTATCTTTCAACTAAAAGGCTGTCATTTGACATTTTTTTAAAACTTCTATCTTTAAAAAAATGTGCGAATTTCACAACTTTCTTTATGGTTGATGCCTCATAATGGAGTGAAAGTATGTTCATACAAGTATTTTTCTCATATACAAACTTTAATAGATTCACGTAATAAGACGCCTCAAAAGATAACGTTTTGGAACAAAATAAATCATGTTTTCGCAGTAGATAAAAACTTTTCAAAGTAAGAATAAAAACACGAAGATTATAACACGGGTTGATACCACAATCAGCAGGCATACTTATTATCTACCTCAATTGAGAATAATTTCTTTCGTCCACGTCCTTTCTCGTCCACGAGTACGTAAACGGGTTCTTTTCCATTTTTCTTTTTCTGATATTCCATTAATCTGGTAATAGGATTTGTTTCCAACGGTTTGCTATCTGGATCCAGCTAGACGAGAAAACGAGTACTTACATTACTTATTCAAAGAACAAACAGAGCGTTCTAGAAAACTAGAAGCGTTGCGAAACTAATCCCCACTCTCGGCACGAGACAACTTTCATGCATTACAAAAGCAAAAGCGAGACAGTCGACCACAGTCAACTGGCTTTGGATAGAGGACACTTTACCGATTCTGGGGTTTCTTTCAACGGTTGTGATCGTTTTTTTACCAGTGGCTTCTTGCGAAGGCGTCGTTTCTCCAGTTCATCACCAGGTGGCTTGGGCGGAGGCGGTAGCGTTTGTAACAATACTAACATCTTCTCGGCAGCTCTGCGCTTGGATACCTGGCCACACATCAAAAATCAGAGCATTGGTAAAAATATGGTGCCATTTAATTGCAATTAATACCAGGAATAAACCTGAAAACATAAATTTTCTGAATGTACCTCCTCCCATTTCATTTCCACTCACTAAATTCTTCAAAATCTTTGCCCGCAAATTATTCATTATATGAAAATTTTACACGACAATGGTATGAAATGGAGTTATGATGTATTTGCAACCTTAGTACATCGGAATATACCAATTTTTCACGAAATTGTTGATGATCTAAATATTTTTAATAATCCATGAATTATGGGGCTCAGGCATAATAATAAACGGACCAATCTCATTCTCCCATTCCCAAATGGAACTAGAATCTCGATTCTAAGGCGTGCGTATTGACATGATAATGAAAACAGATTGCGTAGGACTCAGTTGTGAAACAACGCCCCGCCCGAAGTTCATGTAGGTAATAACTGATATAAGCAGTGGATGTCGGATTCTACCAAACAGGCGACTTTCGACATTCTTTAATATGGTCACCAAAGACTCCCTCATAACACCACACAAGCAACAAGGTAAAGGCGACAGTCTATTTGCAGAGCCTTAGTTTTCCACGCCTCACAGCGTACTCAGGAACAGCTTAATGCTGTGTTTCTAAAAAATGGACGGTACCACAACCTGGGGAAGGGGGCTCAAGAGCGATACAGAAGGTTGGCTCTAACCTCGAAAGAAAATGTCACCGCATCCTTCTAGGTTCGCTCTGTAAAGAATGAAGATTTCTAGAAGAGCACCGAGTAATTTTTTTCTGAAAAGGGAGCTATAGACTAAATAAGTTAGGGAATCACTGGCTTAACGATAGGATGAAAAGATTAAAGAAACGAGCGTTCATTAACAGTAAAAGGATACACAAAAACTGCAGAACTTGCTGATGAATGAATGCCTGAATTTTGGTCATTGGTAAAGGGTAACAGATAAAGATAACAAACTACCACACGACTTTACCAACACAGGTCATTTTTGCACCATCAGTACTCTTTAGTGGATTTTTATAGTTTGAAATGGAGAAAATAAATTTTCGAACATTTTATCGGGAAGTTTTATACATGTGTAAAAGGGCATTTTGCTTCAACTCAGTAAGAACTTCGATACGCCACCTCAATATTATAAATCAACCCGCAGCTTAAAAATCAAATAAATTGTGTCGGTTACGTATCTAAAAAATAATTTAACTGTTTCGAAATTCAAATCGACATGGAAAGTAAAAAAGAAACACGAACATTCATGGAACGTGAAATCTGACCTTTTTTCCATTTCCCTCGCCGACGGTTTTAAACTGTTCTCCAACTCGACATTCGGTAACAAAAGTTCGCAAATGCGGAGGGCCACGTTCGTCGATCACCTCGAATGTGGCAGGCAGATTATACTTGAAAGCGGTTTCATGAACTGCCGAAATCGGCGATTTAGAATCATCCATACTGTTGTCCGCGGTCTCTGAATCAATATTCGCTGAAACCATAATAAAAACGTCAGATAAGTCAAATAATAACAATCAAATTTCAAAAAAAAAAAAAACAAAAAAAAAACAAGCTACTAGCAATGAATTATACTCAACGAAAGGACACTTACTATCTTGATTCTCCAGTGGAAGATTTCGTAGCTCATCAAGCGCTTTTTTCGCAGCTCTATGTCTTGCTGCTTGCATTGAATGCCCTTCGGCGATAAATTCGCGTTCGCCAATTTTCAGAGAAATTTTATAAAACGGCGGTGTTTTATATCTCTGTATCAAACAAAGAAATAAAAACTAACGAATCTCGTAAATTTCATCGTGATTTGACAATAACATCATTGAAAACTTCAATATATTCAATTCAACTCCCCTCATAATTTTTCAAATTTATGAAACTTAAAAGTGTAATAGGGAGCAGTCAAAATGATCAATATATAAAACAGGTAAGGAACAATTATTTGCAAAAACAGATTTCCTTAAGTAAAATTTCCAAGGAATTGGCGGAATTTCTTACATGACAAGATATTAAAGCTCTAACAGTTTCATTAAGATATGCTGATCTACTATCTTAAGTTCTTTTTAAACCGTATCTCGAAATCATAACACACTTCTACGGTTCATATCCGCAAAGGAAGCGAATCCTTGAAATTTGGAAAACTAAGACTTAACATCGCGGACCATCAATCCCCAGTGAAATAAGCGATACATTTTTTTTTCCAACGCAGACTACGCTGTATCAAGATACTCAGCAAATTAAAAAAACTTAAAAAAATATATAAAAAACGAAAAAAAAAAGAAGCTAAAACTTACGAAAGCATTAAATTGGGATCCGGAAAAAGAATAACCATTCGTAACACTGTATTCATTATAACAGTATTCGTTGAACGTGGATCTATTCTAAAAGTTTCAGAAAAAGAAAAAAGACACTCAATTTCATGCTATAATTAAGATAAATGCGAATCAATACGAATGAAATCAAAAGAAAAAAGAAGCATTCATGTACTCAAGTCATCAATTAAAACATAAATTCTCTTACTTGATAAGCGTTCCTACTGGAGTAATAATTAAGTGGATACGATGGTTGAAAGTATGGAGTACTGGGTTGACTGAGTACCGTGTAAATTGTCGGTTCTCCTCGCTTCATGGCCAGTGCATTCAGTTCCACCGTTGGAGTTGTATTCACTGTATATATAATGAAAAAAGTTAGAAAATCTTGATCTGATTAAAACAGCATTTAACGTTTTAAGAGGATACCTCGAGTATTTGGTAGCAGTTTGGGCGGTGGATGCTTGTACTTCGTGTTTCGCAAAGCAATAGCGGCTGCTTCGTGTTGAGCTTTCTTAATGCTGGTGCCCTGCGCCTCAAATTCAGTATCACCCAATTTCAGAGTAACAGTGAATTTCTTACGATGAGGAGGGCCTTCTTCTTTAGTTAGCTTGTACTGATGTTGAATCTAGAATATTGAACAAAAGCGCGTAAAGAAACATTCGACTGAAGCTATGACACTTACAAATAAAACAAATTACTTAGTACTTACTCGATTGTAACGAGCCAATTCGTTCACCAAACACATGGGTGTTTTATCCTTCAAACTGCTAGGTTTCACCATAACGTTAATATCCCCGACTCCAGGTTCCACGTTCGGTAAAGGTTCTAAATAAAAACAACATACACTTTCACAAATATTTTATCAATATTCAGGCGAAAGAAATAAGTGAATATAACAAACGTCGATCTAGTCGATCTGGGAATCTCCGATTAAAAATGTTCATGGTGAAACTTCTACCAAGAGATATCGTCAAAATGAAGTATCCTGTAAATTAGATGAGATAAAAAATAGTTACAATAGCAAAAAATTTTCAGGCAATACCACAAATCATTCCCCTCATGACCTGTTAGCAATATCAATAACAAATCCAGCACAAAACTATCAGGAAATTGACAAAATATGTAGGTCAAGATAAAAAACTTAATAGTATTTCATAATTGCACATGTTGACTGGAAATCCGACGGTATGACATACAGAGTATACAAACATTATTTAAGCAAGATACAGGTTGAAAAATTTACAAAATAAAACAAAATCATTTACCGGATTTAAACCCATTTGAAACAAAATGTCACGTATTTCAACCTACCGAGAGTACCGAGTATGACTAAGAGAGGTGAAGTCAAATATTTCTTCTTTCGAAAACTTAAAATTGCTGATGGATAATAATAAATCAGATGGTTTTCAAATCTAACGTCGATCGACGTCAAGAAACACGAATTACAAACCGATTAAGATCAGAGAAGTACACCATAAGGCATTTGAATTTCGGAAAGTAGAACCGTACAAATGAAATGAACACAGATGATTATAATGTCACAGAACATTTTTTTGAAATGACGTTAATGAACTAAGAGAATTTATAAAGCACTTCATGTGACCAAAGTTATAACTAAAGTCTGATTGATACTTAGCTTAACTTGGCTAGTTTTCTCCGTTTTCACGGTTTTCAAATGCTATTCTTTCAAGTACAAAGGTAACTATGAGGTGGGAACGGTAAAAATAGTTGAATGGCCTACGGGAATTAAATCAACTTCAATTTTCTTCGATGAATTGATTTCAAGAAATTTTTATATTTTATTCCCTTCAGTTTCCATGGCCTAAATATTTTCTACGAAGCTACTCATAATCATATTTTTTTGATTCTGTTTGTTAGAAGGTACACCTGTGCTGAGCTAAACTACTCGTAATTCGAAGAAAAAATTGGGAAATTGTCAGCAAAAAAAAAATCTTTACCTTGATAACAACTGACAGCGTCCGGTTGATTCGCTTTCTGATTTTGGTATTTTTCAATTTACATGGGTTTACTTACACAAAACTATTTTCATAACTTTTATCGTGCTTCTGCTATTATGAAATGGTTGTGAATAGTTTTGTTAGATGTGATATAATACTTTCAAATCTATCGTTCTGTTTATTGTTTTAAATATGAAGAAATACAGATGATATTATGTTTGTGATGCGACAATGGCGGCTGATGAGAATCCAATTAACAGTTGTATATTTGATCCGAATTTCGCTGTAATCTGTTCGTTTTTTGAAAAGTTTTCAACGCTATGCGGAGTAAAACAACACACATTTACGGAATTACAACAAATGATCGATTCTGTAGAAGAAAGTGAGTAAATACCCATGTTTGGTTAGTTACGTGAGTTATAAATGCTCTGTTTTTAATTTGTGATTTTGTGTGCTTTCATATTTTGATCACCCTGTGATTCCTAGAAATTTTTCAGGAATTTCATTCCTGAAATTCTGGAACTTTCATAATTAACACAGCATTACGTATTTACTATTTACCCACGATAATCTGTCATTTTTTTCAAGATCATACTAAGTTCTATCTTATCAGTTGTTTTATACTGTCTGATATTTTTTAATTACATTGTTGATTGAAGATTATTTTATTTTATGTTGCAGTTCCTCCTCAGTTAATCGATCTTCATATCCGTTTAATGAGAAAAGCTAGGAAAAATGTGAATCCAGAAAGATGGCAGCGAACTTTGGCTAAATTTTGTTATTTTACTTTACCTGAGGATTGCTGGGAGCTAGAACAAAAAGGTTACAAGCAACTAAACTATTCTCAAAGACTCAGAATTTTACTGGTTTGTATACCGTACGTTTTGTGTATGAATCATCGTGCTCATATGTTACTGATTGTACCTCTTCTTCTCATTTTCAGGCCTTAATTGGAGCTCAGTTTGATTATAATGTCAAGTTCAAAAACGATTTAAATAAGCTGACAGTGACCGATTTGAGGCTAACTCCATTTGGAAAGGATAAAAAGGGAAATAATTATTGGCTTCACACGGACGAAGATTTAAATTTAAAAATTTATAAGGAAGATTTAGAAGAAGAAACGTGGGAACTTGTTGCGAAGTAAGTGTCACTTTTATTTGAATTTATTGTTTTTATTTTAACATCCGTTCAGACGGAAATGAATTCATAATTAGTTTATTACGTTTTCGTACGAATTTTAATTATCGTCGATTCTATTCTTGTTTCAATTCTAAAACTTGTAAATCATTACTTGTGAATTAATTTACTCTGATGTTTTAAAGAATTTCATCTACATTCTGAGGGTTTTGGGAACCATTTATGAAATTTTTCCAACTTAAAGATATAAATAATTTAATGTAATTCAAGATGTGAGTCCAATTTTTAGTTTATTTCTTTAATAAAATTCTCATGATGCTCTGAGCCGATAAAATTTCCAACACTGAAAATCTTTAATGAATTTTGTAAGGCGTTCTATTTTCTAAACTGGTAACAAATTAAATTTTCAATATGGCGTAAATCACTGTATCTATTTCCAGTAAACTAAAATTGGAGAAAATGAAAATATTTCTTGAAGTATCTCCCTTGAGCTTCGCATCGTTTACGTCACATCTTTATTTTGATTTAAAAAACGTCTTTTACCTTTTCCATTTTTGATTTCATTGTGTACCTACAGTTAATGACATGTCTGTTTGCAGAAATCGTGACGAATTAGAAAAATTAATTGAAGAACTAATGAAAGAACGTGATCCAAATCGCAAACTGGACGAAATTGAAAATGACGAAGAAGAAGAACCTGAAAAAGAAGCCGGTCTTGAAAATGGGTCATGTGGTGAAGTAGCAACGAATGAGCCAGTAGAAGCAACTGAAATTACAAATGAACAAATCGAGTCGAATCTGCCAACTCCGAAGTCAGACGAACTACTCAGCCAAAGTAATGAATCGAAAGATATTTCTAAAAGTAACAACGAAAGTCATGTCAGCTATCCGAAAGACGCAGTGCCACCCCAAAATTTGCTCGAGCTGAAGCTAAAATCCAAATCTACAGATCAAGTGGCTCCTGTTAAACCCCTCGATAGAGAAAGTTTTGCCCTACATCTGAAAACGTTGGATTCGCATAATTTGCTGCGTCCGCTCCTCGAAGATAACCTTCCGGTGTCCAATGATTCGTTGAAGTCAAAAATAAATCAAAAATTTAATGCCATCAAACCAGTTGCATCAAAACTGGAATCAAAATCCAAAGATCTGCTGCTGGCCAAATCGCCTAATAAGCCAGGTTTAAAACTTGAGCAAATACTCAAATCAAAATTGGCGCAAAAATTGGCTGCCAATTCACCTGCAGTATGTGATGCTAAAGATGTTACGAACGATGCCAAAGATCCTTCAAGCGACCCTAAAGATGGCCCACGCTCAGATTTGACTGTAGCAGCGTCAAGTTCTTCTGCTGATGATTCAGCCAGCAACGTGTTACGTGAAAGTGAAGAATCCATCGTTAAACCTCCTTCGCCAGCTACCGCAGCGGTGACAAACGATATCGTTACTTCTATTAAACGTAAATTGAGTAGCGACGAAGCAGCAAGTCATGCTAAAAAAGTCAAAATCGACGATGCTGACGACGAAGGTGATGAAATTGAAGAACCTGTGATGCTGATTACCGGTGTTGGCAGCGGTAAAGCCTGCGAAACAGGTAATGAGACTGAAACGGAGAAAAATTCTGAACCGGCCACTACAAACAACGCCACTAATCAGTTGACGCACAAAGTCGATGATATTCTGAAGAAAAATGAAAATGAAAGCAGCGAATCAGCATCTACGTCAGACGAAACTGTCAACAATTTGACTGCAACCAAGTTAGATGGTGACACAGCCGGTGAGAAAAAGAAACCGAAATTATGGACGATCGACGCCATCTGCAGCACAGATTCAAAGGAGACAAAAATTCGCTCGGATGATGTTTCACTCTTTCCAAACTACAGTTTCAATCGTGAAAATAAGATGTCAAATGAAAATTCTCTATTTCGTGGTTGCGGCAGCGGCGAGTCTTACAGTATTTTCAACATGGCCGCCGATGCCAAAGAAGACCATTCTGTGTCGAACATTCCGACCAACTTTTATTTTGGGTGCAACAATCAGAATCCCTGTTTTTTACCGACCGATCGTAGCCCTTTGAACAATTACAAGCCATCGAACAAAACTCATAATGTGAAGGATTTCGTCGACAATCTGGAGACAAAGAAGACAGACGACGAAAGCTTCGCGAAAATTTCAAAATTTAATGTTGAAAGCTTTTGCTCCGTGTCAACCCCGGTGATTACCAAGGAAAATGAAACGAAAGTCAAAGAATGCGTTGACTCAAAAAGCAGTACCTGCCATGTCTTTGGTGATGTGGGTAAGGAAACGCAGAAATTGACGATTGAATCTGATCTAGCCAATAAACCGGGTCAAGCTGTTGAATTAAATCCTGCCGATGAAGTAAGTCAAGCAACTAAATCTAAACTTGGTGACAAAGTGAGTGGAGTAATTCAGTTTTTACCTACTGGCGAAATAAAACAAGTTACTGAATATGAATCCTCCGAAGAAACTAGTGCAGAGTCTAAATCAGAACCTGCTATGTTAAGGAGTCCTGTCGCAGAATCTAAACCTAATGCCGAAATCAGTCCTGTAGCTAAAACTGAACCGGTTGTCGAAAAAAGTCAAATTGCTGAATCCGATTCTGAAGCCGAGTCCGAAAGTTTTATCGAAAGCAGTAAAATTAACAAATCGAAATCTCCTGACAAGGTTAGTACAATAATTGAATCTGAGCCGCCTGACGAAATTAATCAGATTGTTGAATCTAAACTTGCTGGAAAAATTACTTCAGTGGTTGATTGTGATTCTGCAGATAAAATTAGCCGAGAATGTGAGGGGAAATTAATTGACGAAAAAAATCAGAGTACTACTGAGTCAAAAAGTGAGGGAAAAGAATCATTGATTAGCAAAATTGAAGAAACCCATGCTATTGATAAATCTATTGGATCTGTCCGAGTAGGGGTTGAAAATTTTATTACCAATGAACCTGTGGCACAACTACCACAGACCAAGGCTGTGAATGAAAAAACCGATGAGAAGATTGATGTTGATGGTGTAAATAATGAAGTTGATACTGTGAAATCACTATATTCGGGGCCAGGTGAAGTGCCGAAGCATCCGCATACTATTAGCGAAATATACAAAGAGCCATCGCACCAAAATGATCGTTGTCCTGCTTCTAACCAGGTAACTGAGAACACAGTAACGTTGAATGTTGATTCTGTTGCTGAAAAAATATCTCCTACATTACCTGTGCCTGCGGCTGGCTTTCCTTCTTCAAAACCTGCTCAAGATTCGAATGCTGTTAGCATTGTTAGTGAATCAACTGAACAGATTGTGGATGATCAACCACATTCAGATATCCACTCTCCTATCAGCGAACTGGTTAAGGGAGCCAGTGCTCAGTCTTCCCTTATAGTGGAAAAATTCGAATTAAAATCAGATGAAATGAGGGTGAAATCTAATGATGAACCAACGACTGCAGTTTCTGTCCCAGAAACTGAGCTGCAGCCTATAGAGTCGAGGTTAAGAGCCACGGCAAATGAAGTTATCAAGTTTCAACCTAAATTAGGTGACGAAAAATTAGTTCCAGTTCAAAAAACATCCGCTGCTGAACCTAATGATAATGCTGAGCAGAAAGTTGAACCTTCAGGGGAAACACCACCCAGCGAAGCAAGTGTCCAAGCAGAATTTAAGGACCCTGACACCGAAATAGAGGTTAAGCTTGAAAATAAATCCCAAAAAGATCAAAAAATGGAAACTCCTGCTCCAACTAAGCGACCATCTCGATCGACCAGATCGACTCGTTGTAAACCGGCTGATGAAGTAGCTGCTACGCCTTCTCCAAATAAAGTAACGAAAACGATGCCGAAAGACGGTGATGAGACTATCGACGAGGGAAATGTGACGTTCCCTTCCACCCGTGTTGGCAACCGCAGAGGTAAGCAGCAGAAAACTGAGACAGATGGGGCGAAAGGTAAAGCTACTCGGTCCTCAAAAATGGAAAGTGGTGACAGTGAAGCACCTGCAGACGTAAAATCAACCAAACGAGGTGTCCGAGCTAAAAAGACAGATGTTGATGAGTCGAAAGTTGCAATTCAGCCAAATTTAGTTGCTGTCGACGAAGCAGTTGGCGATAATTCTAAAGATTCTTCTCTAGAAAATTCAGCCATAGAAACGGTTGAAAAGAATGACGCAGAAGAACCGATTCCTATCGATAACAGTAGTATAGTCGATGAGAATATCAGTGATAATGATTTAGATTCGACCGAAGTTGGTTCGGCTGGGAAACGAAAATCTAAAAAGTTAGACGCCGATGACTCGAAGCCGATGACAGGAAAAAGTCAGCTCTCAGCCAGTGATGATGGTGGCAGCGTTAACGAAGAGCAGCAGCCGGTTGAGCCGAGCCCTAGAAAAAGAAAGTCCAGGCGAACAGATGCTGCTAATGAACCGAAACTTGTGACTAGAAGAAGTCGAGCGTCTGCTGACGGCAACGTGGTACCTGTCGTGTCGATTGTTAGCAAACGTAAATCCAGACAAAGTCGCAATCAGGTTGCTGTCGATGAAAGTGCTAACGAGAACGAAGAACCGAGTTCCGTCAAGAGAAGAACGAATAAATCGGATACCGATGAAACGAAGCCTGGCTCTCGAAAATGTCAAGTGACTACTGACGAAGAAGAAAAGCTCGGCAAAGGAAAGTTGGGGAAACGTGGCAAAGGTAAGGTAACGGTAGCACCTGTTATCGAAAGTAGACGTGGTGGACGTAGAAGTCAACAAGTTATAGCCAGCTCGAACGAAGATGTTGCTATTAAAGAACAGAGCCCTAAAAAGGGTCGAGGAAAAAGTTTAGAAGGAACGAAACGTGATGGTGCTGCCAAGAAAAATCAAATTTCGACGGAAGTCGACGACAAGAAGACGTCTTCGCCCGCAAAACCTGCACCTACTGCGAAAAGGAAAGGCGGTCGTGCTAAAAAATTGAGTAAGTTTTTCTTTTTTCTTTTAGTTGATTTTCTGTATTTATTTTCACAAAAATTAATCGGATAATTTTTGGTAGATAAAGAAAAAGTTGAAGATGTGGGTAGTGTTGACGAAAATAGAGACGAATTAGAAGCAAAACCGAACGACGAGAATTCGAGTGTACAACATGGAATAACCCTTAATGAAAACGATAAAATTGATGAGGGTGAGAAGAAAGATGTTGAGAAAACTCCAACTAAAAAACGTGTTTCAAAAAGTAAGTGTATTCGAAACGAAAATCGTACTGTATGAAAAATAGGCTTTTTTTATTTACCGAATTCGAAACTGAGTAGTCGATTGAATGGGTATTGGTAGTACTTGGTATTTAAAATTTTTCTGTTCACCGGTAAGTAAATAAAATGTAAACTACATATAGTAGTGACTTTTTTTTCTTTTTTTTTTTTAATGAGAAATTTCTTTTAACGTCTGGCATTTCTTATACTACGAATTGATGCCAGCCGATATAATGCTTTTATTGTGTCTTGAAGAGGCCGTGAAGAGGCTGAGGGTTTACGGTTCCTAATTTTTTTTTGTTTTAAAGTATGTAATTGTCTCATTTAAGTATTATATATTTTATCTAGGTGTTATTTTCATGGAAGCTGGAGTATAATTTATGAAAAATTCTGTTATTAATTTACTAGTCGTTAGCTCTGTCTTCGTCTGGCTGTGTTTGATGACAAAATACAATTAGGGAAATCGAAAGTTTACGCTTCATGATTTCTCAGCTGCTATTTAAATTACAAAGCTGGGATTTGTACTTTTGAAAAGAGGAGAAAATTCGCTCGAATTCTCTACTAAAAATTATTTTTTATCGTCATTAGTTTTTCAAAAATAAGCAATAAAAAACCTGCAAATTAATGAGAAATTTTCCGTTCTTTAAATTGTTATTTATTTCGAAAACTAATGAAGAAAGAAAATAATTTCCACTGGTGATTTCCTTTGTTTTTCAACAACAAACTCATTTCCATCGTCAGTTTTCACCTAAAACGAAGTAATTTCGAACCAATAGAAGAAAATATATGAACAAAACACTCCACTTTTGCCATTATTTTACAATTTTTTAATAGTTTATTTTAAAAAAATTAACGACGGCAAAAAAGTTAAATTTATTTTTTGACTTGAGAAAACTTTATCCTCTTTTCAACAATATCAATTTCAGCTTTCTATCTCCAATAGCTGCTGAGAAATCTTGCGGTAAAAGAAGGAATTTTTTTTTCTTCAAAATTCAATATTGAGAATGTTGCATAAGTTTTTGATAAATATATTAAAACTAGGATTCTAATGAGTAACAAACTGTGCTGTTGGATAAAAGCCCCATGTGGGCGTGCGTTCAATTCCCCCAGCTCCTTAAATATTTTGGAGTTTCTATTTTTGCTATTCATGTAAAACAAAACAATAAAAAAAAGTGAATTAAAGAGTATGAAACATCTATGGTGAAATCACACCCTATTGTAATTTTTTACTAGTGTGCAACGTCTTTAAAATTTTGATACAAAACTGGAAGTGATCCAAAACTGGTAGTTTACCTTATGTTCTCAATCATTTTCTCTATCGTTGAAATCCTCATAAAATATGCAAGTACCTGTAAATGTAAGTGTTCACTGCTCCTTTCCTCACTACCTCCAGTGTGTCGTAAATTTAAGCATACACTTCTTGGTTTAATGGTAATTTTCGTACCTATTTCGTGCATAACTGTGAGTGAAGCCGCAGGTGAAAGCTAGTCCTAGATAGACTGTATGGGACGTCATGTGGTTCAAATTGAGTTGCTTAAATGGGGATTAGCTTATTTTATTTCTTCATCATCTTTGATTTAACTATTTCGAAATAAACTATTATTAATCGTCAGTAAAAACTACTCGTATCAATATTTTATCTTGATGACATACAAAAACCATTAATATCCGTTCCCTTTACATTAATATTTTCTTTACGTGAAAACTCGGTGGTAATAATTTCGAATTTTTCTTGTAATTCTGCTTTATCATAACGGTAACTACAAAAATTTTTCTGATGAAGTACTGAAAAATAAGTTTTATTCTCAGAGTCATTGTTTTCGCGAGTTAGTTTGATTTTTGATTCATTAATTTTTAAGTTAATGGCATCGGAATGTCAACAAGAATTGTTCTTCGTAGGGGAGTGTTGACGTTATACTCAGTTTAGAACTTCAGTATTTGACTTAGTCAATTATAAGGGAAGAGAAATACATGAATATTTTATTAAAAATTCCAATTAGTGTAAATCATTTTCTTAAATCTGATTTATGATTCGAGATTGGAATAATCTTTGGCAATTATTAATGAACTTGTATATCAAGACAAGATGAAATGAATCTACGTTTTAAGGAATGGTTTGTAATTCTGTATTGCCTAACCTACAAATCTGTCAGCAATACACTGCTGCGTTGCAAGTATCAAATTCGTCCGATTCCCCTTGTGTATTTCTTTGCCTATTCACTTGTCTGTTTAGTATTTCTCTGGTGTCAGTGAGAAGGACACACTTGCAATTGTGAAATTAAAATTTTCGTTAATTCTTTGTCAAATGGTTGAAACTGAAAACGATTCTTAATCTTGTTTAAGTTTTCATGTGTATACTATGATAATCAATTTTCATGTGAACTTATTCATCAGACTTATCTGTCCAAAAGAGAAGGGTCTATGTTCAGGCAAAGAGTATATTTTCATTTGTGTTGTAGTTTATCTTAGGTGTTTTATGGTTGGCTTCGGTGTAGTGATATTTAAAACTGAAGTTTTGGAAGTTATACCATGGCTTCTTTCTATGAGGCGAGGTTTACCACTTTGGTGATCCGTGTTCAAATTCGTATTGAATTAGAAATGATTCTCTAAATTTTATTTTTTCAGTATTATTTTATTTTCACGTTTTTCTTTGTGAGTGGATTAGCCCAATTCTATATTATATAAAAAAAATTTTTTTTAAAATGCTAAAGTCTTATTACTCTCCTGTTGTATATTTTCTAACATCCTCTTTGTCTGATCACCGACGCTTGTGTCCGAAAGCCCAAGATGTTTCATATTATCTTTTTTATTGTTCAAAATAAAGCAATCCTTATCTTCCTGAGAAATAATCTCATCATGCTGGGTTAGATCAGAAAATTTTGTTTTAATTCACTGGATGATGTAAAGCTATTTAATCTCTCGCACTTTGAAAACTTAACGAGGCCCCAACGATATATTCGACGTCGATAATTTCAGTGGACCCTTTATTTTTGAAAGAACTGGCAATATATTATAGAGTATTTAATGTACGTAATCTTTTCCTTAACAACCGACCATGTGGTTTTCTTTGGTCCAAACTGGAGTTGTACTCTTTGTCCAAACTTATTAAAAATTTTCCTAAGTGACTAGAGATCTGTATGAACCGTACGGCGTTCAACATGTTATTGTTTGATTACTGTGGTGTACATGGGTAAAACGTATTGTTAGATAGCATGGGCGAATCATATGTAGTCAACAATACACAAACTTTTTATAATATTATTTTAGGAGGTTGGATGAATGAAGTAGACGTTAAGAATATTGAGGTACCGAATAATGATGGATCACCTGGTATTCGTCAGTCTCGTCGCATTGCTCAGTTGAAGATCAGAGAACAAGCTGAAGTAAAATATGTGGAGTCGGCGGAGCCAACAACGCCAAAAAAGTCGTCCGTTAATCAGAAAACAAAAACGGTGAGTATTTTGACTTGTTCTTACTAATTTTTATTTTTTTTTAATTAAGCCGAAATTGTTCTCAACCAGGGAATTGGACTGAAAAAAAAACTTACAATCTGATATTAAAGTTTATTTTTTACAGTGACAAATGCTACATCAGTGTCGTGACAATGAGTGTTGATAATGCAGTGTTTGATGCTTTGAGTATGTATTATTTCATATGGAGAGCTGATTCGCGTAAATTTTCTATACATAGTTGCTTTCAGACATAGATAGCGCTTTCAGGGAATGAAATGACTTCTTTTACACACACGTATAAAAGAAGTCATTTCATTCCCTGAAAACGCTCACTATCATTAAAAAACGGAACTTGTTGAATCAGCTCTCCATATGAAATAATATATACTCAAAGGTTTGATGAATACATTTACTGTCATGACACTAGATATCACGAAATCAGTGTTGGTAAATCAAACTGATTTTAATTCTAATGAAACAATAACTTGATGGTACTCGACATCAGTATGCAGGGAATATTGCGTGACTGGTAAAAACTGGTATTGACACTAGTGTACATGTGAATTTTGACACTCGCGGTTCATGACATTAGTGTCTTGGCACTTAATGTCGTTATAAAAATGAGCCGTTAACCTGTAGGTAGCCAGAAAATTGAAAGTAAATGTAGATGAATTCATTTCATATACTTAGTTATAATTTTATTAGGATCAAATCTACAGCCTATAAAATCCCATCTATATGATGAAACAGGGCCAGAAATACGCAAATTTTCAAAATTTGATGTGATCAAAAACCTGCATTTCTGTAATCATCAGAGGTTTTCCAAGGTTGCCCTTTGAATATTATGTTTATCTTACAAGTATGTGACATGATACATGGAACAATGAAGTATTACCCAACTCCGTTAAAAAAACATAAGAAAATCTGAAAAAATCTGAAAACTTGAAGATCCATTTTTGCTTTTACGTAATCCATCCATATTGAACAAAATCAATTTCTAAACTTTATTCCATACCTTCATAAACAGTAATCACAGTAGAACGCACATACATATTGGATTTTGGATACAGATGTTCCTAGGCTCAGTGAAAAACTTATTAAGAGCTTTCACAAAACTGGATTTGAGAAAAGTTTCATTTTTTGTAATTTGTAATTTCCAGATACATGTCACCTAATTGAGAAGATTATGAAAAATCCTGATTTTCACAGTACATATCTGACTAATAATAGGGAACAAATTATTCGAATTTCATGAGAATCTCCACAACACTGGTATTTTCATCCAGTATCTAGGTGTGAAATTTGGCATTGATTTTTTGTAATAGACCATAATTTGTCTAGATTTTTCTTCACTCTTCATTCGTGGTTTTTTTGTTTTATAATACTTGGTATTCAAATTGAATAGTTTCCAATCCTGTACTTGGAAAATTTCTGTATTCATGTCGATATATGCATGTTTATGAAACTGCATTCCTTTATTTCCGATTTGATAAATAATTATAATAAAGTCTCACATTGTTTTACAATTTCCAAGTTTTGTACACTAGTCATTGATATGGAACAAATCCATCGTCCTTGTATTTTAAGGATTTTTCAGCCAGGGAATTTCTCTGGAGCTTAAATTTCCTTAATACAAAATCTATTGCTACTTTTTCTTCATTTAACAGGTCCTACATATGATGATGTGGAACAAAGTTAATGTTCCTTTTATTTCCTCTTGCCTATGAGAATAATTTTATTCTGATGACAAAATAAAGAAATAAAGTTTTTCATGATTCTGGTTTTTAATCTGAATACTATTATAACTCTTTTTTTCATAATAGTTCCATACAGTATGTAGTATGAAGATTGAAGGCAAATAATTTTATTGAATGTGTCTTTGTAACTCCTGTTATGGTCCTGTATTTCACAAACTTAGAATTTTAAAAGTTTGTTATTTCTATTCCATTTCACCAAATTGAAAATTTTTTAGAAAATGATAATTCTCATATTATAGATGTGGCGACGGGTGGTCGATGACGAACGAGTGTGTATTACACACTCGTCGACCACCTAGCGGGCCAGTGGGGTAAAACCCACGAACTACCTTTTTGTGCTCACGGCTGTATATTTCGTCTGTACAGCTTAATTATTTACTGGGCTCGGCCTGCACACATACGCATTTGTATAACACGCAACCGACCTGATCTGGTATTTGTGTGGTGTCCTGTACACATATACACACACCCACAAGTGGTGACCTCCGACGTAAGTATTTTATTTTTGTTGTTGACGTTTCACCGTCGACAGGGAAGGAACCGTCACCTCCTTCCCTACCATTTCCAACTCGCTTGGAAACAACAACCAATCAGCTTTCAACAGCTGATTGGCTTAACCACGCCCCTTCTTCAAACGTTGGCATACCCGCCAACAACCGAAGAAGGAATTCAGTCGGCTCTTGTCAGCCGACGGAGAAGGTTCTCCTTCTCCTTCCCCTTTCCCTCGTTGCTCGTCGGTACTTAAGTACCGACCAACATCCACAAAAATCAGTCGGCACTCGACTGCCGACGGAGAAGGTTCTCCTTCTCCTTCCTTTTCCATCTCCCTATTTTTTCACTTTTCCCTCTCCTCTTCCCAGGCTCGACGTCAGTACGCAAGTACCAACCAGCCATCCCAAAGAGAAGCAAACAGTCGGCAATCAGCTGCCGACGAGGAAAAAGTAAACTTAGCCTCCTTTTTCAACTACCACCATGGCGTCCAAACTAACCCCGTCATCCCTCGACGACCTGGTTCTCCCGCTGACGCCTGCGAAGGCCACAGTCAGCAATCCTCCCAGGAGGACGGAGAACCAGCCCAATCCCACATCTGCCATCAACTCAACGCCGCATGCCAGCATGCGTTTGTCGACTGTACCGATGAACTTGGCAATTCCACAGTCGTCTACGCTAGTAAATTTCGGTCCGTTCCTCGACAACTACCTCCCGGGCGAGGAACTTCCGGTCAACCAGCACCAGCCGGTTGACAGTTCCACGCTGAGGCTGTCCCCATCCTCAATCGGCAATCGCACCGGCAGGAAGTAAATTCCGCCGCGACTACCGTCTCGCCCTCCTTACAAGCCCATCCACCACGGTTACTAACAGGCCTTCCTCCGTTCAACGCCGAGAATGTGCGTCTCTGGCTGCAGCAGATTGAGAATCTTGCTCGCGCCAGTGGCAATACCAGCGAGTCTCAGCTCTACCTGGCGATCTCCAGCCACTTGCCAACCCAGGTAGCCAATGCTGTGTCAGAACTACTCTACAGTTCCGACGACTCGCTGCACACTTGGTCGAACCTCCGAAATGAAATCCAACAGGAATTTTCCCCTTCCTCCTACACCCGGATTAGAACGCTGTTGGAAAACACCCATCGTCAACCTTCCGAGAGGCCCTCGGCGTACCATCACCGCCTCGTTACCCTAAATGAAGGAAGAGTAAATGACGACGTCCTCCGTAACCTTCTTTTCCAATACCTCCCGGTCAATATCCGCCAAACATTGGCCATGACAAAGCCCGCAACTTCTCGACAGGCAGAGCTCGAAGCTGATGAGGCAATAGCTCTTGAGCAAACCTTTCCGTCGACATCCCCTGCGACCAGCACCATCTCCGCTATCGCAACTCCCGTGGCACCCCCGTCGACAGCACCAACGGCTAATTCCTCGGAACTAGCTACCATTACCCAGCTGCTTCAACAGCTCTTGGCTGGAAAACAGGTGAGTTCTGTCGACCCCCCAAAAGACCCCGCCCCGTTCCCCGAACATAGGCGTTCGCGTTCACGTGATGCCAGGTCCAGAGACAGATCGCGCTCACGTGACTCTAGCTCCGGTTGTTCGAAACCACGGACGACGCTACGAGTCATCGATGGTAAGAGACTGGTAAATACCCGCTCTCCCTCCCATTCCCGCGATGGCTACTTCGCGCAACTGTTCTGACCCTCCATGTTCATGGTGGGACAAACCCCAAAATCGCGACTACCGCAATTCCAAATCCCCTACTCGTTTGGGAAACGAGTATACGAGTCAGTCAAGACGGCACTCCCACTCGTTTTCAATTCAGTCCGTCTATTCGTGGAAGATCTGCTTAGCAAGCATCACTTCCTGGTTGACACTGGCGCGGAGATATCGGCTATACCTTCAACCGCTGAAGACCGGAAATGCAACGCTAAGCTCCAAATCTACGCTGCGAACCAAACTCCAATTAGTACTTACTGAGTTAAGCTGGTGCAGGTAGATTTTGGCCTTCGCCGCAAATTCAAGTGGGCCTTCATCATCGCCGATATTGCTGATCCCATCATCGGAGCAGACTTCCTTAGCCATTACTAACTGCTTCCTGATGTCAGCGAAGGGCACCTCCTTGATAAGACCACAGGACTTGCCGTAGTAGGTAAACCTCGCCCCATCGACTATCCCCCGGAGATTTGCCTTACCATCGCCCACTCAAATAGTCGATTCCAAAAAATCCTCGACAAATTTCCCGACGTAACCGGTAAAGAAGGCTTACGCCCGAGGATTTCCCTTACCAAAGTCACCCACGATATCGAAACTGTAGGTCGACCGGTGTTTTGCCGTGCCCGTCGTCTACATCCCGAGAAGCTAAAGGCAGCCCGCCTTTCCTTCCAAACCATGCTCGAACGTGGTGACTGCCGACCCTCCAAAAGTGCCTGGTCATCCCCCTTGCATATGCACATGAAGCCCGACAAAACATGGCGCATGCTTGGTGACTACAGAGCACTCAATGCACGAACTATCCATGACAAGTACCCTGTCCCGAATATTATGGATTTCCACGCCAGACTAGCTGGTGCCAAATTATTCACCAAATTAGATCTCGTGCGGGCGTTTAACCAAGTCCCGATGACCAAAGAACACATCCCTAAGACAGCCGTCGTAACCCCCTTCGGTCTCTACAAATTTCCCTATATGCCCTTCGGACTTCAAAACGCCGCCCACACCTTCCAACGGTACATTGATGGATTGTTGCGAGACATCGACTACGCTTACGCGTTCATCGATGACATCCTCATTACCGCCTCCAACCCCGATGAGCTCGAAGAACGTGTTACCGAGGTCATACGGCGTATCTACAATGCTGGCCTCACTGTCAACGGTAACAAGTCCAAACATGAACGTGAAGAGCTCACCTTTCTTGGCCATCGAGTCAACAGCTCAGGTATCAAACCTACCCTGGAACGTGTCCAAGCTGTACTCGATTTCCCACTTCCCAAAACCGTTCATGACCTTAGGCGCTTTCTCGGAATGGTGAATTTCTAACGGCGTACAATTAAACATTGCGCTCACATTCAGAGTAAACTTTTCGCGCTTATCCACTCCAACAAAAAACGTGACAAAACCCCGATAATTTGGACTGACACTGCCGAAACCGCCTTCCGCAACCTAAAGCAGGCGTTAGCAAATGCTGCTCTTTTGGCGCATCCTGACGAGTCCAAACAACTCGTCTTGGCAACCGACGCGTCTAACCACGCGATAGGGGCTACCCTCTATCAACACGGTGCCGGATTGCTAGAGCCTTTGGCATTTTTTTCCCGCAAATTATCTGACACCGAATGCCGATATCCGACATACGACCACGAATTACTCGCTGTTTTTGCAGCGGTGAAGCACTTCCATAACCTGGTCGAAGGGCGTGTTTTCTCCGTCTATACGGACTACAAGCCCCTCGCGACTGCCCTGTTTCAGGCGTGCGAGAAAGCTTCACCACGCCAGCAAAATCAACTAGAGTATATCTCGCAGTTCACAACGGATATTTGCTACATCAAAGGAGAGGACAA
The DNA here is from genome assembly GCA_011428145.1 of Ericerus pela. Taxonomy (NCBI): domain Eukaryota; kingdom Metazoa; phylum Arthropoda; class Insecta; order Hemiptera; family Coccidae; genus Ericerus; species Ericerus pela. The sequence continues at coordinate 231,535 of WOFM01000596.1, forward strand.
CATAGCCGCAGATTGTTTGTCACGTATATCAATCTCCACCATTACCTCTCCCTGTGTTGTGCCATACAATGAAATGGCCCTTTGTCAACAACACGACCCTCAACTTGCACAATACCTTGCAGACCCCAACTCTGCCCTCATCCTCGAATTGTTCAGAGTACCCGGACACACGTTACTTTTAACGTGCGACACGTCCACGGGGAAAAAACGACCCTTCGTACCCGCCAAATATCGGAGAACCATCTTCGATTTGATTCATGGGCTCTCACACCCGAGCGGCCGGACAACCGCCCGTCTGATCGCTAATCGATTCATTTGGCCTGGCCTACGATCTGACTGCCTACGTTGGTCGAAAGAGTGCACCGCATGCCAACAAGCCAAAATCGGTAGACACACCAAAGCCCCTCTCCAAGCTTTCCGCCCTACCGATTGCTTAAAGCATGTGCACATCGATATCGTGGATCCGTTGCCAACGGTTAGCGGTCCTCGTCATTGTCTGACAATGATTGACCACGTCACACGATGGCCTCACGCCATCATGACAACGGATATTTCCGCGGATCGAGTGGCAACACTCTTCGTCCAACACTGGGTGTCCTCCTTCGGCGTCCGCAAAACCATAACGACGGACCAGGGACGCCAGTTCAAAAGCGCTTTATTCAACTCGGTTGCGCGCCAGTTGGGAATACACAAAATCTCAACTACGGCGTATCACCCCCAATCAAACGGCAAAATAGAGCGCTGACATTGAACTCTCAAAGCCACCATCATGGCCCGCAAGAACTCCAAAGACTCGCGTGGAGAATGGGTAGCCGATTTGCCTCTCATTCTTCTCAGCTTACGCTCGACGGTCATCTCCGACCTTGGCGTATCCCCAGCCCAACTCCTTTATGGTGAAGAGCTCCGTCTCCCGGCTGATTTCTTCGAAGACAGCCCACCAAGTGTCGTCACTCACATCGACGGCACTAACCTTCCACAATGCATTCGTGAAAGTGCAAATGCGTTCACCCAAATCACCCGCAACCACGGCGATTCCCCCTCATACGTCCCCGCTGATCTGAAATCAGCCCAAAACGTATGGCTACGCGTCGATACACCTCGTAAGGCACTCGACCCACCATACTCCGGACCGTACAAAGTCCTTAACCATACGGATAAATGGTTCAAGATCGACATACAAGGACAACACACACGCGTATCAATTGATCACCTAAAGTCGGCCTATGTCTACACAGACATAGAAGCCGACCCAGATGACTCAACTTCCATCGATGATCCTTCGGGACCGACAGTTGACTTGTCATCTGAGGTCGTCTTACCTAAAAACGACGACTCACCCCCGAATGCCTCACCCCAACCTTCGACGTCATCTTCACACATAGACGACACGCTCGATTCTTTCCCGATCGTAAATACACACGATCAAAATAAAGAATCGCCTCCCCAAGCGTTATCGAAGGAAAATACCCAATCACACCCCATCGGTCAGTCTTCTAGTCAAACAGCTGACGCTATGCTCGACAACGAATCGATTGCGATCCCCTTCCCTCTTCCGCACTCGTCCGAGTCGGCTCACGCAACTGACGACAAGTCAAGCGTTGTAGACGACGACGTATTACGAAAATTGTTTCGTGGCGCCACCCAGTCGCATAAATACGGAGCGTCTTCCTCCTCGGAAGACGAACAGGCCCCGCCTACAAAACGAACTCGTAATAATGTGCAACAACAGCTGCCGCAACCGCACCTTCGTTCATGTTTACGAGACGAAAATAAACGGCGGTTACGGTCAAGAAAACGAGTGAAATTCGTGTTCTAGACACTCACTCTTCTCTTGACGTGCTTGGCTGTTATATACTCTTCATCAAATGCTACACAACAGGCGCTTTTAATCATATTTCACGGAGCGTAATAGACTGGTGAAATGTCCCAAGAGCGCCTTTCTCCCAGCATTCCGGTTCTATCCGAAGATGAAGAAACAGCCCTTTTAAGGGCTACCCCCCCATTAACAGAGGGCGGTAATGGCGATGAACTGTCGTCTCCTCGTGTAGACAACCATCGCTCCCCCTCTCCCACCTTTTCTTCCCCAACGTCACCAGCTGACGTCGCCCCGTCTCCTTCCTCCATGGCTACTGCCACCTTTCCACCGGTGAAGCAGACATCGCCTGTAACCTCTACGTCCGATCAAGTATCGGCGTCATCCGTGACGCTTACCTCTGTCGGACCTGCACAAGAGGGTACATGCTGTACTCCTTCTCGAGTAACGCAACGGCGATCGACGCTGAGGCAGAGGGTGGAGTCTGCTGCCAGGGGTTGAGGTGTGCCACTTCGACAGTACCGGCCTGCTCCTGGAGCAGCGGCGCGGGGTTCTGAGCTCGTACAGCGCGGCCTTGTCCGTAGCTCTCGTTCTCGGGTCTTCGTCCCGCTCCCCAGGAAGACCGCGTACTCGTTAGAGACGCCACCTCATGCTCGGACCGCTGTACAATTAAGCAATGCGTGGATTGACACCCGCACATTCGCTGAAGTCGTACAGTGCGTTCAATCTAAGAGACCTTTGCCCGGTCCTCAACCGTCTTCCTCGGCGGGACTCCCCTCTGGGAAATTCCCGCCGCTCAAGACGGTTCAACAGATTGAACCGCTTCCCCTTCGGAAGCGCTGAGCGCAAGCGACTGCTACGTTGCGTACCAGCAGTTTTAAACGTCCATCTGCAGCAACAAAGCGGTCCCCCCAACCGTCGACTTCCAAAGTCGCAGAGGCACCAGTAGCCTCACAAACGGCATCGTCAGTCCCGAAAGGAAAATCGCCATTACTTCGCCCTTTGGTCGCACCGACTGCCTTGGAAGAGACAGCGATGGATGTTGACCTGACTCCAACCCCAACCGTCCATCCCCCTCCAACCCCCACGTCGGTCCCTCAACGCGTACTCTCACCAGTACGTGAAGAAGTCGAACCGACAGAAAGTGCTGCCGTCGATAACAACTCCGTTATCGATTTAATGGCAACACTTTCGCCGGAGAAAGTCCCCGAGTCCCAGCCATCCACCTCTCGTAGTAAGAGTCCCCCGGCTGTTGACAAACCGGCGAAGCGTCCCCGTTTGAATTGTAAGGCAGGTGGCCGCACCCGGCGTGAAGCTCGTGCTCGCGGTCTATCCTACATGGAACTCAAACGGGACAAAAGACGCGGCAAAACCCGATCCCAAACCCCCGCTCCACTACCGGCTTCCATACAGGAGCCCGCCCCGTCTGTGGTACAGCCCCCTGTACTACAACCGGTGGTTCCTCCTGTATCACAGAATCAATCACTGCAGCCGTGGGAGCAATTTACCGCCGCTGTGCTCGCAGCACACAACGCCCTGTCGCTCGCCCTAGCAACAACCCCAATGCCTCTCCCCCAAGTTGTAATGCCTCCACCCGGAATTCCCATTCCCCCGCATCTACAACTTGCGGCATCGGCTTATCCTCCGGCCAGGGTAATGTCGCCTTTAATGGCGTCACCAGTTACCTACCCGCCACCCCTCATGAGCATTCCCACGTCTCGTCCCCAGACTCCGCTCATGAGACCCCAAACTCGAGTGCACCCTTCTCCACAGCCTCGAGCACCCCAAACACGTCCCTCCCGACCCACACTCCCGTCAAACTTCGGTAAGTCCAAACCAAAGAGACCTGGTGACCCTACTATGTGAACGGCAGCCGTGAACATAGTAGCGAACGCCGCGCCACACTTGACTGGCGTCATAGGTCACTGTAAGTTTCCTCGGAAACTTACTAGGAGGAGAGTGGTGTGGCGACGGGTGGTCGATGACGAACGAGTGTGTATTACACACTCGTCGACCACCTAGCGGGCCAGTGGGGTAAAACCCACGAACTACCTTTTTGTGCTCACGGCTGTATATTTCGTCTGTACAGCTTAATTATTTACTGGGCTCGGCCCGCACACATACGCATTTGTATAACACGCAACCGACCTGATCTGGTATTTGTGTGGTGTCGTGTACACATATACACACACCCACAATAGAAATTTGTCTAATTATGTGGAATAAATTTCAATAAATGTAATGAGTGTCTCTCAAACTATATCATCTTCATTCAGTATTCAAAGGTGAAGTTTAATTTGATTTATGGTAAGAGACCATATTATTTCCAGTTTGGTAATATTGATAATAAAGTCTTAAAAAGTTGTACAGTTTTTGGACTTCAGACTATGAACACTAATATGGAACAAATGTGGTTTCCTTCTTTCTCTTTTTCTTACAATATGGAACTTTGATTCACGTACTGTTCTGGGATCTAGAAAAACCTTTATCCAAAATCCAATCTGTACTGTGTTCTATTGTGATTACTGTGTATAATAGTATGAGACAAAGTTTAGAAATGGATTTTGTCCAATCTGGATGGATTACATAAAAGCAAAAATTAATTTTCAAGTTATTTTCAGATTTTCTTATGTGTGTATAATGGAGTTGAGTAATACTTCATTTATTCCATGTTCGGTGTTACATACCCATGAGATAAACATAGAATTTAAAGGGAAACCCTAGACAACCTCTGATGATTATGGAAATGCAGGTTTTTGATCACATCAAATTTTGAAAATTTTCGTATTTTTAGTCTTGTTTCATCGTATAGATGGAATTTTATAGACTGAATATTTAGTTTTTATAAGTATACCTAAGTATATGAAATAAATTCATCTACCTTTACTTTCCATTTTGTGGCTACCTAGAGGTTAAACTTCAGATTTAATCTAGAGTTTAATAACTCCATAAAAATCCCATTAAATCGCTTTTAGCCCAGTAGAAAAACGGTTCACTCAAATCAAATCTTTTTTCTTATTTTTTTTCTTTTTTCTTTTTTTTTTGTTTCAAAATTTTTAAATTTTATGCCTATGACAGGAAGAAAAACAGCAACCAGGCTGAAAGAAAATAGATCAATATGCTGATAAAAATTGTAAACTTCTTTAAAGCTGATTGAGCGAATGATTCAAAATTTTAAAGAATCTCCCGCATTCACTCCCAGTCAATCCTGATTCAATCTCCAAAATGTTGATTGAATCCCCTTCAATTGCTCACTCACTCTTGTTAATCCCAGGATTCAGTCTTCCACTTCAAATAAATCCCTGTCTTCAACTTCTCAAAACCTGCTGGTGAATTTCTGGAAACACCAGCTAAATATTTCATCTGAGAAAAAAATTAAATAATTGCAAAATGAGCTCATTTAGACAACTAAACAAATTCGGACTGAGATGTGAAAGGGTACCTAGGTTTACTACATTCATTGAATTACAATACTGAGAGGTCTGCATAGTGTACAGGTGCTCGGCTTTGCAATTTTGAAGTCGAGAAGTTGTAAGTTGGAGATCAGCCGCTATCACATTCTTAACCCAAAATGTTGGTGTGTTTATTTTGATTCTATTAGTGCTCCATGATATGATTTAAAAATTTGTTCTCGGTAGATTATTAGGCATTGTTACTGAATCCTGACCATTCCCCTTCCACATCAAAATCAAAATAATATCCGCCCACCTTAGAGTGAAATGGTCTCATAGTTAAAACCCATTATAAAAAACAATTTTTATTTGAAAGTGGAGGAAAAAGATACGCATTCTGGTGGCAAAGATAGCAATCGGATGAAAACAAGTATAATAAGTATTGATCTTGTTGTGCGAAAATTTCTTTTAAAAATAAATTTTTATCGTTAAATTTGGGTACGATTCAAAGATTATCCTTTGACAATCAGTGATCATCCTTATTCAAGCATTTCTCATTCTCAGAAAATCAATTCAAACTCTTTCTTTTCTTATGGAAAAATATATCATCCTGTGTTCATCTGGTGATAATATGAGGGGAATTGAGTGCTCCTTGTGGAGTCTCCACTTCCCAATCCTGCCAAAAATTTTGTTGAAAAAATCTCTTTAGACATATTTATTTGTGGTAGCTCAGTGTATTTGGTTCTGAACGTGTTGCGTATCATTCTGAGGACTTTCTTATATTGCCAACAAATCGTGGTGTAAATTTCAGTCACTCAACTTTTCTCCTTGATTTTTTGTTTGATTATAAAAATAAGGTTGTTTTCTTTCACTTTTGTAACCTGTTGTGTAATATCTGAGATGAACTGCAAAATGTTGTTTATATTTTTCGAATCTCCTTCCATAACGTTTGCCTATGAGCATTTTAATTATTTATTTGCCTTGCAATTTTATTCACTGTCGATGTGACATTGTCACGTTCAGAAATGCAAAAAAATTTTGGAAATTCTAACCTTCAGAAATATAAATTAAGAGAAGTAGAAATTTTCAGACGTCTGGATTTCCCTTGGTTATCTGTTGAGGGGAAGAGAAGCGAAGTAAACGAAAAACAATTGTTGGCACAGTTGAGTAAATTGATGTACCATGCTTTTTTGGTGGAATACAATTGCCCTTTGCAATCCAATGTGTGATAAATTTTTTGTCCTGCTTCTAGTGTAGATTATTTTATAAACAAATGAATTTTTTCTTCATTTTTCATTTATGGTGACGGTTTTTTTGTTTATTTAGGTTTCTTCAGCGAAAAAAAATTGTAAATCCCCGCTTAAAAAGTCCAAAAATAAATCAAATCGTGGCGTGAGTACTTATTAACAGCAGCTTTATTTATGGCCTATTTGTTCAATATTTTCTAAAACTAATGACAATTTGTCCTCAGGAGTCGGAAGACGAAGTTTATGAAGAGAAACATACTCCATCATCCAAAAAAAAGAAGAAGAAGAAAGAACAAAAGAAGAATTTTGATATGACTAACGCGTGGAAAGAGTCGTCTGATTCGAGGTACGTGTGAAAACAATCTCACTAATCTTCAAAACTTTGGTTGAATCTTTTTGACTCTGCTGCATCGATTTATATTATTAGCTCTGAAGAAGAAGAAGCCGAAGACGACGATCATTATGAAGAAGACGAAGAAGAGTTGGTCATTAATGATGTTTCGGACCACGAATTCTCGCCGGAATCCGATATCGATGAGGATTACGATGAAAATGCTCCGGTGAAAAGGGCTCGCACCGCACATTCCAGTGAGTAATGGTTACGTTTGATTGGCAAATTCCGTACAGTGGAATGGAATTGGATCATGTAACGCATATTTGTTCTAGAATAGCAGATTGAGAATGAAAATAAATACAGTAAAACATGTGAATAAGATTACAAAAGTCAAGATTTTTTATCGTTTATTTTTTTTCTCAAGTGATAGTTGTGGCATTTTCAAAACATATTGTCGTTTTAATCATTGGGCATTATTTCAAAAATGAAACTAACTGGCTTTTCACTGTGAATAAAGTACATTGAAATAATTTTGAGAGACCAATGGAGTACCATGTTTGGGAAAATATTGAAAGTTATAGCAGAATGCGACCATTCAGAACAGTCTATCAATTTGAATGTGATATATTAACGTATATTTTCGATTTTGTTCATCTTTAGTGCCTTAAAGATGATTATTTTACTGCTGTAAAGATTACTCGAGGATAATCTAATTCGCACAATTGGCAGTTCAATTTTTTTCGTAGCTATATTGACATTTTTGCTAATTTCATTTGCACTATTATTTTACCTAGTGCTTTAAAATACGACTCAGGTAAATCAAAATGAAACTTTATTTTCTGTTTATTTCGTATTTATATTTATACTTCACCTAAAAACTAATTCTTGCATTAAATTATAGTATTGTCGTACTATCTACTAATAATTATATGCTTTTCGTATTGGTAGAATTAATTAATTTATTTTCGGGAATACTTTACCCTTCTCTTAAAATTAAAGGTTACTGAAAACAGGAATATAGAAGAGCTGGAAATAATGATTTCTGTAAAAAGTGCTTTAGACTGAAAAATTTGATTTTTTAGGTGGATGAATTCCTATTAGGTCTCTTTATTGTGCCATCAGTCAGAATAATTTCGTGCCTTTCAATAATAGAAATAAGATATTTTCAGACAGATTCTGTAGCTCTGTTAAGTAGACTTATAGCTATGATACCACCTGAGGATATGAGAATCGAAATCATGTAGAAATAAATTGTTTTCTTCTCTATTGGATGAATGTCTTATCCTGCGTATTATTTTTACGGATATTATGTCCAGAAAATATGACAATTCATTTCCTCTATTCACAGAGCCCTCTGCTGAAGACCAAGTCGAAGGAGACGATCTGTCTTGTCAGAGCTGTCGTGCTGCTGATCAGCCTGAATGGATTCTGTTATGTGACGCATGCGACGAAGGCTGGCACGCATCTTGCCTCAAACCTCCCATCCTGACCATTCCCGAAGGCGATTGGTTTTGTCCGCCATGCCAACATGTAAGAATTCATCAGACATCATTTGTTCGATTCTATTCTCGTAACCTAAAACTGAATGGAAATCATTAAATCATTATTTCCAGAACAAACTCATTACTAGCCTACAAAAGTTTTTAATGACGTACGATAAAAATTTGAAGAAGAAAGCGAACGAAGAATTGCGTAAGAAACGTTTGGAGTACGTTGGTATCAGTTTTTCAAACATCATCATCGAATCGCAGTCAAGCGAGACAACCCAAACAAAAGTCTCTCAACCCGAGTCAGTTCGTACAGATTCCACGGACGCGTCCTCTTCTGAAAATGAATCCGAGGAGGAGGAAGAGCCGCTTTATCAGTTGAGAGTTCGTCGTCAAGCGAATGTTAGCCATCGACTAAACGAATACGACGAAATTATGAATTCTGCTATTCAGGTTTTTACATTTTCCTCTTCCTTTTTATTGAGAGTTGAATTGAAAAAAAAAGATAATTTTATCGCTTCAATTATTATAGAGAGATGACGGTCAGATGATAGCTGTCTCTGTTGAGCCTAGTATTCGCGAAGCGTCAACATTGCAAAACGGAGAAGGCGTGCTCGAAGAAAATAGGCTCGTTGAAGCCGTCGAACAGGATGAGGTTTGAAAAATACTGTCAACTTGGTGAATGACTACTGAAAAGAGCGTAATTTAGACAGCGTGTTTTCAGGCCGAAGACGATAACGATGAGAATTCAGAAGAAAAAGAGCCAACAGAAGAGAAAGTGGCTCCAGTCATTTTAAACTTACGCAATATTCGCAAGAAACATCCTCGGTTGACAAAATTAGACGTTAGCAGTGAAGATGATCACTTTTCAGATGAAGATTTCAAAGGATCTAGGTGAGGATGAGTTATTGATGGTAGATGTTAAAAAATTATTTCGAAAGCGACATTTTAAAACGTTTCAACTTTTCGGTGTTTTTTTCATTTCTCGTTTTCAGATTTTCTTACATATTCTTTATATCTTTATCTCGTTCTCATTATTCATAGATTTTTATACGGTTAACTCTCCGTTTCATTTACCTACTTTTATTAGAAGATTTACATTTTTTTCTTCAAGTGAACCAATGAAATACTTTTTTGTTGGTATTTTGTAGTTTTTCAAATACACTTTTCTTGAAGAACATGATATCCGAGTTCGTAGACCTTTTTTTAGAGAAGATATTAAAATATTGTTTTTCGTATTTCGGAAATTCTGAAGGAAGGGCCTGAAAAATGAAAGATGTGGATTGTTACATGGGGCTGATGTAAAAATGTTTATTTTTCCTTGTAAAGTGTGATTCAAAACACTGGTACCCCGTAGACAGAAGGAGTGTATTGGTGGATTTGAGGGGGCCGGGAAGATTAGTCCTCCAGAACAATTATTTATTCCCCCAAAGATTTTTCAAGAAAAAAAAGTATACAAGGGCGGAAATAATTAATATTTAGCAAGAAAAACCTTGTGAAAGCATAATTTTTTGTGAGAGAAGACACTCGTTTTAGCACCATTTTTGAGAAGGAGGTAGTCTCCCAGATATGCTTAAAAATGTTTGGTCGCTCCGCTCGCAACAATTTTTCATTTTTGCATGAAACCTTATTGATAATTTCGTAACTGGATCTTTTTTTCTTAAATCCGCCTCCTGTCTGTTCGGCTAATAAAATTTTGATGAATTTTCTGTTTAATCCTTAAGTCTTCAGAGAAACTACAATTGAATATTTGTTTATTTTAGAGTCAAATAATGAATAATTTTAATTTTTTTTAACCAAGGAATCTTCATACCTGTCACCCGCCTTACGCCAGAGAAAATTCCTCAAAAAAATTTTTTGGAATTAAATAATTAATTTAATAATTTTACTTGAAAAAAAAATAAGAGAAATAAGTAGTCGAGCCGTGCAAGGAAGCGATCAAGTCTTGGAAAAAAGTGATTAAGCCGTGCAAGAAAGTGAATGAGCCCTTCAAGAAAGTAATCGAGCCGTGCGAGAAAGTCAACTCGAAAGTGCACATGCGCCTAACGATATCTTTTCGCGTCGTATTGAAATTCACTACTTTTTGTTCAGTTGAAGGGCATCAAAAAACGTATTTTTCGGTTGGTTGTTGCAAAAATTGTTTATGCTCCAATTTATTGCCACTTTTTAAATGTTCTGGTACATCTGACTTAAGATATTATGAAAATGTTTTATAATTCACTTATGTCCATTTGTTTTTTGCAGTGCGGACGATCACGATGACGATGAAGAATACGGTAAAAGTGAAAGTGATTCGGATGGGGGTAGACATGGGCCTGTTCGCCGATCAACCCGAGCTAGAGTTACCCGATACGATAATGATTTCAGTGAGTGTTGACGTTTTATTTTGTGAAAATATGTTCTGATTACTCCGAGTTAACTGGACTTGTGCATTACAGTCAATGACGACAGTGACGACGATGAAGGACACGATAAGAGAAAAAAGAAAAAAAGAAAAACATATTCCGAATCGGACAGCGAAGAAGAAGATTCTACTTGGGGAAAGCGTAAACGGTTGGTTTTAGAATTCCCCCCCACAAAAAAAAAATAAATAAGTTGATGAAGTTATTCTTTTTCGTTTATTTTCGCTATTTGCAGGACCAAACATGTTAGAGCTTTTAAACCACCTCGCAAGAAAAAACGAAGAATAATGTCTGAAGATGAGTCCGATGATGATCGTAAAAAAAGCGTGAGACCTCGGGTAAGTACGATGGAAAGTGAGTTTCTTTATTACACTCCTGTGTCTTTTGGTTGAAATTGAGGTAGATGATAATAATTAATCAGTCTTGATGGCTAGGGAAAAATACCCTGAATCGTTGTTTATAGTATTCATTTATCATCGTTAAATATGTGAAAGAATAACCTCGAAAAACCTGTGGTGTTTCGTTTGAAGTTCGAATTCACAGTTTCATTCATTCATCTTTCGTTGTTCTCAGGTGCTATGAGAAAAAAATATTATTAGTACGTACACCTTTGAGTTAAGTGTATTAAAAATTTACTTCCGCGAAAGAATTGGCGTGTGTATTTCTTGATACTACTATTTTTAGGGATTTTCTATTTCTTATTTTATTTGCAATTCGTAGTGTTTTCTAACCAGTTTTTAATCAACGTATAGGTTTTGCAACACGCTGTCTACTCCATTGTTCTTCCGCAAGTCCTACTGAATGATGGAAAGAAAATTTATCGATTGATGTAAAGCATAAAAACTGAAAATCAGCTAAATTAAATAGTTGAACATTTCTATCGATTATTTTCATTTTGAAGATTCTCCGGTTCTTGAGGGTCCCAGAAATAATAGGAAACCGTTTTATTGTAAGCGTATTTCTCTCCATTGCCACACGGCTGCGTAGAATCGCTTTTTTTTTTGGATAGTCGGTAGTTTTATTAATCGCTAAGGGCTAGTTTTACAATAGAAACTCTGATTCAGATGAACCTTGATTCATAGTTCAAGATTGGTTTGGCTTTACAATTACTCATCAGCGATGGTAAGTCGAAGTTTTTTTCAACTTTTGCGATGTTTACGAAATAATTAATCTTTCTTTGGTGGAAATTTAATTTGTGACAATGCTATGCAAAATAAAATAAATGAATAACTGATAACATGATAATAGTTTAACGATTGTTTCACAACTATATAAATTTGCAGTTGATCAATAAAAAAAATCTCATGATAAATCAGCCAATGAAAAACTTGAACCATTAGTTGACTCACGAAAATCCAGCAGTAAAGTTAAATTGTGGTTCACGATGGTTTTACTTGGTTTTGCGGATTGTAAAACGATGTTTTACTTCAGAACCCAGTTTACTCTGAATCTGGTTTAAACTGCTGTTGTAAAACTAGCCCTAAAGAAATTATCATTTTTGATGTTTATTTTATTCCATGTCATAGGTGAAATATGGCCTAGACGAAAGTGAAGATGAATATCCTCAACGCAGAACTCGAGGAAAGAAAATCAATTACATTGAAAATGTCGAGTCTGAATCAGAAGGGGTAAATTTGATTTTTTTACTCTAATACTGTATAGTTTTTTTTTTATTTTATTTACCAACCAACGATACATTGCACACCCTTGCTAATGGTGTCCAAATCTATGCGTAAAGCAGGAAAATTTTAAGCTAATATTTATATTCTGCGTGAAAAAATGCTTTAGAATGATAAAAGAAATTTCAAGAGAAAAATTGTTTTTCGTCGTGTATTGTAATGTGGGTTTCAAAGTTTAAGAAATACTCAAGCTATCTTGAAAATAAAATGAAAAATTCATGATTGTACTTGAAGTTTACGGTGGTTTGGTAAAAAAATAATTTTGAAAAAAAATTTAATGAAAAAATCAAAGATTTTTGGTAACGCTAAACTTTTCAGTTTTTTTTTCCTCGTATTTTCGTATGGATGAGGCGGAGAATATTTTAACAGTAAGGTATATATCATTGAAAAATCAGTGAGTAAATTTTTTAAAACATTTCTTACTTAATTACCAACCAATAAAACATGCTGAAATTAAGAAGAAAACATTTATCTTTTGAATTCATCTAATTTTCTAGTTATCTTTATCAATTTGGAAATGAACAATCGAAAAAAACGCAAATAATGGAAAAATTGCTATATTTTAGATTCCACAAACTTCTTATGTTCAGTGATTCCTCAGCCGCTATTCAAATTATAGAGTTAAGTTCATATCATTGAAAAGAGGAGAAAATTTACATAAATTTATTATTTATATAATTTTTCTATCATCTTTGGAAGTTTTAAAATAAATGAACAAAACAAAGGGAAATTTATCATTTTGGAATCTTGAAGCCTCTCCTCATTCACTCAATGATTCTATTCAAATTAGTGAGTTGAAATTAGTGTCATTGAAAAGGGGAGAGTATTTTCTCATTAATCAACCATTCATACATATGATTGTTTCTATCATCGTTAGCAGTTTAAAAATAGACGAAATAGAAAACCCAAATTAATGGAAATTTGTCATTTAAGTATTTTTTAGATATTTTTAGGTTTACACGTCAGTATCAATCCTTCCTGAGTATAGCCACAACGGCACTCACGTTTTTTTTTTTTAGGATGATTTTAGTAACAGGAAAAAACCCGGAAGAATTCTAAGCGATGATGAAGAATATGTCAACGAGGAAGATGACGAAGACGAACAAAATGCGAATGTAGATACATCAAAAAGTGAAAATGGAGACGATGGAGAAGATGGAGAAGATGGGGAAGATGGAGAAGATGCTGTGAAAAGCGATGTCAGTGATGCCAAAAACGCTACCCGTAAGAATGGTTATATGTATTTTTGCAATTTTATTTTTATTTTTCAAAAGAATTATGACATTGTGATATTCTGTTCAGTAAAACCTGCTCAAGATGAAATATCGAGTGATCAATCTTCGAACTCCGATCGTACAAAAACGGTATTACCAGTAGCTCAGTCTTCATCTGAGCCCAACTTTTCTCCAACTAAAGTTATAAATACGCCGGAAGTGAATAAAACCAGTTCGTTTAACGATATTAATTCGGTAAAAACGTGTGATAAAGCCTCGGATGCACAAGAAAGAATACCGGTTGCCAGTGAAATAGCCACGGCGTCTGTAATGCTAGTAGAAAATTCCCAGACTGTGAATCAGGCTGCTTCTACTTCAAATATGCAATTATATAGCAGTGTAATTCAAGAAGACCCTAAACTCGCCTCGTCGACGTTAGATGCTAATTCCAGTCTTAAAGGCATGCAGTCTATGGCTCAAAACTTAACTCAAAGCAACTCCTCACCTACGGTTGTCTACTCAGCACCTTCTGTCCAAGATTCCCAGTTTCCACCTAAAGTTTCCGCTCCTTCGGGTCCTGTTGCAATGAATTTTGCTGATGTTGGTATTCGATACGAAGAGCCAGAAAGTGAGAAATATCCTCCTCCAATCCGAGTAGTCTCGCCCTCTAGATTATACAGCATGCAAGAAGAGAAACATCCAACTCATTTACCTCCGCAATTTCATCTCCCACCGCATGGACAGTCACAAATGGCGGGTCCTCAAAATCGGATGATCATTCCGCATTCTATGCCCAATGCAATGCCCCTACGAGGACCTCATCCTATTCCCTCTGGTGTGCCCATGCATCATCCACATTCGAATACACTGCCGTTACCGCAGCCAAATTTGAGTTTACAACCAACCACGGCAAGCCCGCCAACTAAATTGCCCTCCAAGCCAGCGCGAAAGAGTCGTAGTAAAAAACAACTAGAACAAGAACGTTTTGAACGAGAGGCTATGGAAGCTGCCAGTAGAGGTGGTGAAGAAATAATACCTTTACACGTGTTGAAAGGACCACCACCATCTTCATCCGATATGAACGTGCCTCGACTACCACAGCCACAGATGCCTCCGTTCAGCACCTCTGCAGGACTGCCATTTATTCCTTATCCCAATGTACAGCAGCAAGTGAGATTTTCGCAACCACCACCAACAGTAACACAATCAGGAGCAAATCCAATCACTGTTCCAGCTGGAAATACGTCTAAACGCGTGAAAATCACTCCCACTCGTATGCGAATGGCATCGCCACATAATATGATGAGATACCAGCGTGGACCCGGAGTAGCACCAATGTATCGGCCACCACATTCGCCTGATGTGCCTTCATCTAACGCCAATCCTGTCCCATCTAATGACAGCAAAGGACCACTGCCGCCACAATCTGGTGGCACAGCAGCTATCATTACAACTCCAGCCAAATCAGAATCTGCCCCGAAAATACCTACCACTATGCAGGCGGATCAGTATTACTTGCCGATCTCATCGTACCCTCCTAGTCAAATTCCACGTGGGCCCAACCAACGACCTGAGTTCACATTTGTGCGCAATCCGATGCCACCATCCGCGTACCGACAGCCGACGCATATATCCAGAGCACCACCTGCACTCACCGTCACCTCAAGTTATGGCCAAATGCCACACCACTATTCAATCCCTTCGACCGTAATTAGTGGAGGTGTACAGCAGAATCAGCTGACAGTCACAGGTCCGCCACCCATAAATGTACCGTCCCCAGCTAAACCAGATGCTGCGGCGAATGCCCCATCTTCAGTTCCTCCTCGTACTTCTCCGGTCACGCCTGTTTCTTATTCATCATCGTACACGCCGACGTCGGCTACGACGCCCCCCTCGTTATCACCCAAAACAACAACGTCCACACACTCGTCACCTCAGACCCCACCAACTTCCACCTCCCCGTACCAGATGCTTCATTCGAAGCAGTCACCCCACATCGTCACGACCACTACGATGCAGTCTACCACTGCGCCTAATTTGATGTATCCGCCGCCGCTCTACTACACGTCACCTATGATGCCTCCTACCTCATATGGCCAGCAGCTACCACCGTCGCAATTATTGCCAGCACCGCAACCGCCAGTCTCATCGTATGGTCCTCCTGCGCCATCAGCGCCAGCACCCTCTGCACAAGCGCCACCAACATCAACGCACGCTGGTGGAAGCGGTGGTCACTCTGCTCCACCTCCTGTCACATCGATGTCGTCGTATAAAGCGCCACCAACGTCAGCCGCAGGCAATCTGCCGCCCATTAGTTCACACTCGGTTGAGTATGCGGTGCCTACGTCGCAAAATAACGAGTTCCAGTACGCCGCCGAATCGTCCATGCCGCCGCCACCATCTTCGTCGTCGGTGCCCACTTCCAGCGAATCTTTAGAAAGTCGAAATGAGTACGAGCCATCGACATACAGTCAATCAGCTTCGGCGTATGACAAAGAGATGGAGGAGCAGCAGCAGCAACAACAGGAGCAGACGCCAACTGAAGAAACATCGACTGGAGAATTCGGTGGGCTGGTGTCCTACTTTTCTAGCCAACGCGAAGACGATCTGGATTCGTAAAATGGTACTGATAACGTTATTAATTAATTCTTTGTAAATTCTTCCCCATCCCCATTTTGTTATATTCTTCCATTTTCTTGCTGGCTCGGTTTGGTTCATTCGTTGTTCAGAAATTGAAACCATATGCTCTCGTTCTGTGCGTTTCGTTACTCATTTCTCTTTGATACATAAATTTTATTTATTTATTTATTTTTGTTTTTATTTCATTTTTCTGTGTTATAAATGTGTAAGTAGTTTGAAAATTTGAAATTTCTTGAGTACCAAAATAGTTTGTAAGTAGAAAATATCGATAGTGAAGTGTTTTTTGTTTTTGTTTTCGTTCGTAAAAAACGTGAAATTCTAAAAAAGGAGTAAGAAAAATATGGACTTTTAAAAACGATTCCAAAATATTTTAGCAGTCGCTTGAATGCAACCCTCATAATTGATAGCCACCGAATTGTTTTGGGTTAATTTTGTGAGAAAAATTTTGTTTTCATGTGAAGAACTGTGTTCCATCTTGTAATTTTTTATCGTAAATTAACGCACCAGTATAACTTTCAGTCGTACGTAGATTGTGACATCCTATTTTTTCATTCAAAAAATTCACAGCTCTTGAAATTTATACTCATGATTTGAGTTGGTGCTTTAACGTTTATTTCATGAAGTAATTTTTAAATATTGTAAAAATTACTTTTTATTTATAGAGTACTTCAGATTATCTAGACTTTTGGTTATCAGTAGATTATCTAAGCGAATGGGGAGTGTGACGATGACCCGTTGATCGGCAGATATCACTCTTACATTGCAGAATTTTGCGTTTCATGTAAAAACGATTTTTCGAACGAAGATATGTATTAAAAATTTTAATTTTTAATTTTACAAATTTTTTTGTTTTTTTTTTCTCTCTCTGGATTATCATTGATTTTTAGTTCACTAGAAGAAATTAACTGAATTATTGCTTAACTATTTAGAAAAAATTTACTTTTTTTCTTCTTCATTGTCGTTCTATTAATTCTTTGTTGTGTACATTTTGAAAGTTACTTTGCCTGTTTTTCTTTATATTTGTATGAAATGTAGATTTTTCCGACTTATTATTTTATTTTATTTTATTTTTTTTTTACTGTTATTCTCAGTGTTTGTCTAATATTGATTTCGTTGTCATGTTCGAAAATTGTGTAAATTTATTCGATGTTTTCCTTACTTTTTTTTAACGCTTTTTTTATTATACCTATGTATTTTATATAAATTTGTATCTACGTTTGTTTTTCCTATTTTTATGATTTTAAAAAGGTGTTCATCACTTTTCTTTTGTTTATTTATTTTTTTTTTTTGGCCTTAGTTTCACCTCCATAATGAGTATTTTTAATGAAAATGTAATTTTTAAGAAAATGGAATATAAGTTACTTCTTGATTTTTCTTGTTGAATTTTGTATTCTTCAGTCACGTCTGAGCGTTACGATCTTATTACCTGGCGTTTGAAGGGGGAAGAAGGTTGGTAAAGATTTAGTAGCCAATAGTCTCCGACAATAAATTTTCCCATCAAATGTGGGAGCATCGAATGAACCAATGCCATTTTGGTCAAAAATATGCGATAGCAGTTGATGGAGAACTTACAACTTTACGGTTGTAAGACCAAAGCATTTATCCTCTACGTCTAATGAATACCTCCCAAAAATTACTAGTAACAATATTATGGGACTGTTCGTCTATTTGCGACTCATTTGTGATAAATACTGATTATTTTCAGCCAGTCAACTATTAGATTAGAGTTGGTAGCCCTTGTTTCAACGACTCACATGTGATGGGTTGGAGCCTTTTTAGGTTAAGTCAGAGAAAAAATAGGTAACGGTAACGCTCCTTTTTTTATGAGCTTTTATTTCTTTAATTTTTTGGGGAGGAGGTTTTTATCGAACCCATTGAAAAAAAAAGTGAAAGTACGTCCAGAAACTGTCTTCAACAACTTATAAAACGGTAACCAAAAATAAATAAATAATTCCTTCGATTACCTATCGTTACTGTAAATGTAAAAAAACCGTAAATATTTGTTCAATTCAAGGCTGCTCTAGCGCGGGTTTCTTCTCTTTCAAAGTTTCAAATTTCTGGGTAGACCGAGGCCCATTCAAAGTTACGCCATTGATTGTGTCTCATTCCTATTTATTGTGGGCGGACTATTTTGAATAAATTAAAATAAAATAAAACTGAAAACAAAATTAAACAAACTGTACTTTAACATGACGAAATTTTTTTTTTTTTAAATCCATCGAGTAAAAGAATGAAACTACAAACTAAACTTGACAAGAGAAAATTAACCCCAGCCAAATTTGGACAGGCGTACAAACAAACCATTTTCAAGCGAGTGTGATTTGTCACATATAATTTTTTCAAAATGCTCTGCACCAATAATAAGATCGATATTAGGAACTGCTATATTCTCCTTCAAAAAGGCAGGATCAGCAAGACGAAATTTGCAAAGTTTATCGACGATGGATGTGGAACTGTTGAAATAAACTGAATACGACAATGAGAATGCAGAAACAATGTCAGCAACAACATCAATCTGATATGATTTAAAATTGGAAAACATTTTTAATAACACGGAATGCGATGCTTGAATTGGCGCTGACAAAACACCTTTAACTGAGTTACCGTGGTTTATCGAACAAATTGGTAATTTGAATTTACGAACGAACGTATCAGAAATTAAATTAGGCTGTGAACAGCTATCTAGTAAAACACGACAAGTACCAGATACACTACCACACACAAATTTTACGACTGCAGATGGCAGTAACACGAACTTTTCGACTGAATTTAAACACGATAAGGACGATTTCTTTAGGCCTATCTACCACAGGCTCTTTCGACGAACTACTTTTTGGATTTTTAAATTCAAAATGAAGCAATGAATTATGTTTTGCACCGCATCTACAAACAAAACGAGATGTACAATTACTAACAGAGTGACCAAAATTAAAACAAATTAAACAAAGCCGATTTTTCTTCACAATTTTGTAACGATCTTGGGGCGATTTATTTAAGAATTCCGAGCATTGATTAAGATAATAGGAATTTGAACACAAAACACATTTATTTTTGACTGTAGTATACAATTTTTGTTCAGACGAGCTTTTTTTTACTACAGGTTTAAGCGATTTGTCACATTTAATTCGGTCATCGACTGCGAATGCACGATTTTGTAAAAACTTGCTCAGTTGATCAAATTTTGGATAATCATTAACCGACACTAACGAATTTTCCCAATTGCGGAAGGTTACAGGATCAAGTTTCAAACCAGCAAGGAATACGATAAATTTTGAGAAGGTGTCTTCGACTTTTTCTCCAGCTGCTCTTAGACCACGAATTGTACCATTAATTCTATCAATGAGTTTTTGAATACCTTTTTCATCTTTCAGCTGCTCGATATCAATTAGCTTATGAAAAAGTGTGAGAATTATCGATCGTTTTTTCTCAAAACAAGACAAAATATATGACCATACATCAGCGTAGGCCTCATCTGACATGCCAAAATCATCAAGCAAATTTTCGATATCTTTTACCATTGCTTTTTTCAGGTACCAAAGTTTTTGAACATTTGACAAATTGTCATTGTTATGAACTAAATTTTCAAACAAATTTTTCCACTCAAAAAACTTTGATAAATCACCATCAAATTTTGGTGGTTTGATCTCTTTTAATTTGGGAAATGTTGCGGTACTAAACGATCTGTTCGCAGCTGACGGCGCTGTTACAATGGATTGTCGAGACTTTTCAGTGGACAGCTTTGAGTGAAACGATTTTACTCTACCCTGATATGTTGAACCAACTTCAATCAAATCATCCAAATCAGCTAACAAACGATCTTCTAATTTTTTATGTTCAACATTGGTATCTGGGTCAAGCCAGATAAGCAAATTTTTGATTGTTTTTTCAGTTTTTTCTTTATTTGGAAGAAGATACATGGAAATGATCGCTTCCAACTTCGATAGATTTTCAATCGTAACAGGTTTTTTACAAATCTCCTCTATTGAAGACTTGATACGAGTAGCGTTTAATTTTAGGACTCTAAGTTCTTTCCTTAGAGCATCCATGACGAACAATAAGATAATGAAGAACTTACGATCTGATGTAGTGGACTGTATCAAAAACAAACTGAAATTCTGGAACCAACCATGGCTTGACTGGACTCTAACAATATGACAAATGCAAGAAACAAAACCAAAGGGTTAGTTGAGATGGTATCTGGCCCGAAGGACCAAAATGTGGGCGGACTATTTTGAATAAATTAAAATAAAATAAAACTGAAAACAAAATTAAACAAACTGTACTTTAACACGACAAATTTTTTTTTTTTTTAAGACATCAAGTAAAAGAATGAAACTACAAACTAAACTCCATGAGAGAAAATTAAGAACAGAAATCGAAGGTATTGTAAGAAAAAGTACATGCTAAAAACGGTTAGAAAAAGGCGATAAGAAGACAGAATGAACGAGTGTAGTATAAAAGAAAGAAGAAAGATAAGATGCGATCGAATTATGTGCGTGAGTTTATGTGATGGAAGTTTTAACATCAACATTTATACTTCTACCTAACTGGAAACTGACTTGCAATTTAGAAATGAAAAACTAAATAAATAAATACAAAAAATATCAAAAGTAGGTATTTGGCAGAATGCTGGCTAAAAATTGGGTACGTTTAAAATGAAGTGTCAAGGAAATTCATAATGGATTGTATTATGCAGTTACTGAATAATGCTTAGAAAATAAAATAACAGCCAGCCTGCTTTCCTACCAGTTTGGTTGGTTTATCTGGAATTAATCTTCTCTTTTTATCAATATAGTCGAGATTTTTTTCAAATCATTTATATACAGACAAACCACTAAGCCGATTAAAACAAAATTTTTCAGAATGTTAGAATATCATCCGCAAGGTATTTCAGGAATGGACGCCAAAAAAATCCTGGTTATAGGCAACACTTTATACATCCATATATAATAATTATATGTATATGTAATGTCTGTATCAAATTTCGTGACTATTAGTAAAAATTTGCTTATTTTAGAATCATTTAAGCTCCAAAAATGCAACGTTGTAGAGTGTACCAGACGTACCACCCTGCCGATCTGGACCAAAAACAAAAGGTTTCATTCTTGTCTAGATTCAATTAAGTGCACCAAATATCATGATTCTCGGATAAAAATTTCGAACTATAACATGCAGATCAATTTTTATGTCTGGAGATTTTCTTCGAAAACCTGTATAAAGAGGACTCGTTTGAGACCAGTCAATCAGACACTGACAAAAATAACTTCGACTCCTACAAGATCGGGCATGTATTTTTAATTCGTGAGCCAACTGAGGCAAAGCACGAGTTCTATCATTTCATTTTACTCTTATTTAAATTTATACTTGAGAAGTCATACATTATTGTTCCTTTTTTGCAAAAATACGTACTTAACAAGAGCCAAAAAGTTTATGTCATTGATACAGTAGGTATATCTTGCGCTGTAGTCACACATATCTTTATTTCTCTGAATTCGAAAGCATTCATTTATATTTAATCCCTCTATTTCCTGTCTATCGTGTTTCTGAATCAGTGTTCAAAAATGGCCAAAGGTGAGTGACGTGACGAGTGACGACCGTAATATCCGAATCTAAGGCCGCCATTTTGAATTAAGAAGATTATTATTTTGATCGTTTTGATGAAGCATGGTACGCAAAATTACGAAAACTATATACCGCATATATAGATCTACTCCCAAACGATTGATACGCGAATCATTTTTCTGTTAAAAACTTTTGAAAAGTGTGATATGACAGTGTTGGTGCTGGTTGTTGATTTATTTTTTATTATTTTCTTAACCATTAAAAAAAAATAATTGACACATGTTATCTTTATTGATCCACGATGATTTATAATTTTACGCATGCTCGAAGCTATCTTCTCCAAAAATTATGGAAAATTAAAAAAAGGCCATTTCCTCGAAGAAATGTGGCGGACTGCCCATCAGTAAATCGATTATTTATAGCCTATACCTATGTAATAGCATACAATGCCTATTCATTAATCATTCTTCTGTAGTGAACTGTTTAATTATGACTATGACGACCTTCGTAACTGATGATCTGCTTGTCGATTAACTCCAATCAAATTCATTCAGCTCAATAGCTTTCATGATCAAATTGCTCTCTCAGAAAATGGTGGATCACCGTTTTCGAAATTTTAAACTCAAAGTAAGTATCATAATAAGTACATCATAGCTCGGGTAAACGAGAAAAAATTGTGGTAGGCTAATTGTTTCGTATTCTCATATTTCTTGTTTGTTTCGATAATGTTTCTTTTTCCGAATATTTTCTTCACTTTATCGCTTCAGCAGTATTCTTTAGCTGCACTCGATCATCAAATCGCTGTAAATTTTAAGTTATGCTTATTTGTTCGGCTGCTGCCTGCTACATGCAGTTCATCATTAAAGTTTCCAAGTTGAGAACAATGAGCCATTATGTAGAACTATGAATGATCCCGTAAACACGTAAAGATTCACTGCGGGTATAGATCCGATATTGAATTTATCTTCATTAAACGTCTATTTAATTATAATTGCATGCGTATACCTGCGTTGCTGCATGAATGGCTGTATACCATCTTTCAATATAAGATGAATCATTAAATTTTACATAATTATGTGTCGTGCCGTCTTGCTTGTTAGATCTCAGAATAATAATATTATTATTTAACAAAATTTAAAGCAGATTTTCCTGATATAGCTACATCAAATGTATATGGAGTATATATTTTTTAGCTGTACCTATCTGAATACGTATAATGAGCTATATGAATACAGTATAAATTGAGTTAATCTGAATTTGAAAGCCGAAAGTCATGTAACTGGACTTATTCCAAAAACTGACAAATTATCTATTGGTGAATATAGATATTTAAATAAATGAACGTGTGGAGAAAGCAGATGTATGCACAGTAGGGTTAAACCTTTGTAAGATATGTATAAGAAATTGATTATTTATTTTCAGTTTTAGTGTGCATAATACCCAAAACTACATTTACATAGATAACGATTACAATCATTTACTGTAAAAAAAAGTCATTCACATTGATGTGTACTACAGTTCCTACTAAAAAATTAAGTTTCAATCACAATCATTCATTATACCAATTTTGATCATTTCCCTAAAAAAATTATATTAACAGATAAAAATAATAATTGACTGAAATTAATTTTTCTTAATAATTTCAAAAAGTATGTTTTATTTATCTTTTGTTCTTGTCATCATCAATATATATTATTTCATCAAAAATCTTCTAATGATGAACACTGTAGTGGCAGAGACACTACAGTTGTTGGCACTTATATATAATGTGTGTTTAACGTCCAAGGGACAAGAAAATATACGTTGTCACACACCTAACTCGCTCACTAGATCCATATCAAATACGGCTACCTCCTCAGTCCAGTTACTCGCCTACCTACATTTCATCAGTAGGCAAGTTCCCTTAACGCCCACCAGGCACGCAGGAGATTGTGGGCATTCCCACCCACAATAAACACTTTTTACACTCAGTAAGACACCAAATATATGTGACAACAGGCGTAGGTTCCCACACCTGGATACGCACACCAACAACTGATGAGCAAGTAGGAAATATCACACGCAAGTCCTGTATGCACAGATACAACATGTGCGTAGTTATGGAATAATAGCCCTGGCTCCAAAACCACTGAAAAAACGTACAAAAAAGGAGGAGTCCATTATACCATTTTCAAGTCTCTCATCAGCAAATGACACAAGCATACCATAGGTCCACGGGCGTGTCAAATCCCAACAGACACGTAACTATAGAGCCTTTATTAACTTTCCTAGGAGAAAAATATGTAATTTTTGGTAATTTCGTTTTTTTTTCAATATTCCGATCAGAAATCCCTTTTAATTATCCAAATAATTTATTTCATATACAGTGGAACCTCAATATAGAACGAAAATAGATACAACAAATTGCCTCAATACTGTATAGTAAACTGGTAGTCTGGGGCTTAAACATTTGTATGCTTACCCAGGTACTTGGATATGATGAATTATTGATATAATGAACCATTTTTTTGGTCTAATTAGGATTTGTTTTACTGAGGTTCCATCTTTAAGTATACACATATTTAATGGAGGGCTGATTGTCTAAGTTCTGTTCCTCAACCATAGAGTGTTTTGCGAAACAAAATTACTTCAAGATATATATCCGTATATTCAGATATAATAATGAACAAAACAGAGCAATTTCATTCCCCGAAAATGCTATTTGTCTGATATTAACTACTTATAGAAATGTTATAGGAATCAGCCCTCCATTACACATATACCTACTTAAAGGGTTCCGCTGTAATTGAAATAATTCATAATTGGTAAAAATGATTTTATGTTTTGCTTCCGCCTATTGAAATAACATATAGGTGTAAAGCAAAACTTAAAATTGGACATAAAATGGCATATGTGTCTACTCATCATACAATTACAGTTTCTTTATCGTAACTGATTGTAACTTGCCGCCAAACATGTAGGGGCTAGGATAGGCAAATGTTTATTTATTCACTGTGTAATCAATATGTGTGAAATTTTGCGAGAAATTTAAATTAAACAATAGTGTTCACATTTAAACTCCATGTAAATTGTCAGAATTTTATAACATTTTGATTGAGCCGCGCCCACATGTCACTTTTTATTAGTGAAGAAAATAATTCAAATTTCCCTTTCAAACAAAAGGTTATAACTTTGTAAGGCGGGTAACAGTTACTGCAAGTACTTAGTCAAAACATGCCTTATCTCATGTACCTAGCAGTTCCGCGCATTTTAATATATCATTTGTTCGAGAACTTTCTCTTGCCAAACTTCCCTGATTTAGTGCTGTCTATCGTGATATAGACACACGAGCTACTGCGCATACACCAGGCGCAGTATGTTTGACAACAGTGCACAGGTTGCTGGAATCTGTGCTGGAGTTGAGATAGTCGCTAGACAGTTACACTTCGGTGAGGAGGAGTGTGACAACATATTTTATAGTCTTATGGACGTTAAACAAACTAGCGGCTAAGGCCACTATATGGTAGCAGGGACAAAGTAAAAAATCCTTTGGACTATGAGGTGTTAGAGATAACATCTCATCAAAACTGACCATAAACAGGTATCAATAAAATGAAATCAATTAAAAATAAACACTCAATGATAAAATTTCGTGTAAAAGACAAAATTTTACCCTTTTTTCCAAATAAAAAATTCGCTTCCACATGAAAAGAATAAATATATATTTTCCTTTTTCAACTTAACAAAACAAATCTACGGGACTTTGAAAAAATTTCCATAAATACATCGAAACAGTAAGGACGACGAAAACATTTATTTACAATAAAATAAATTTTTTGCCGCCCTCAGTGTTACGCAATAAATACGAAAAGTTTGCCAAAAAATTTTTTTTCCCGCCTTCCAGGCTAAAATATACGTCGAAAAAACATGGTCGACGTATTGTAAAATAATAAAACGAAGATTTTTTCGTCGCTTAACTTTGAAAAAATTCTCAGAAAAAATCAACATCGTATACAATAATCCTCGCTTCTGTCTTTGCAATGAGCGAGAACTATCGAATAGAAAGAGAAAAAATTAATCTTTTGTCTCTCTCTTACTTATAAAATTTTGAATCGTTTCTTAAAAAAGACACAATCTCTACTAAAATAATAGAGGTCGTGTCGATAATACATAAAATTGATAAAGTAAAGGTCAAAAAAATGACTTCACCTATCAAACAAAAGGGTTTGCAGGTCTGTGCAAGCAGATCGTGTAGTTATATATATAATTACACACACACATCAACACACTTTTGCATGGTCAAGACATGCGTAGATACCCCAATCTTACGAATGCGACAAAATATTCAAACTGCAACGAATATTCACTCGTCTTTTAAATGATTTTGAATGTCGTCTGTTTATTGATGTTATGCCAATTTTGCTGTTTTTCTTGTGTTTTGTAATAATTTATTTTTATTTTAATATATTTCAAATAATTAATTCTAAATTAACTATTTTTGTGTTTCAAAATGAATTTTTAATTAATTATAAAAACTCGTTAATTTGCAAAATCACGTGTCATTCATTTTTTCTCACATTTTACGGAAAAAGTGTGTTGGTATTAACGTATTGATTAATAATTTTGATTTTCAAAAACCTGTTCGATTCTACAAAAAGAAAAAAGATCGATCAAGAAAAATCAAAAAATTAACAAAAATGTAAGTACTACTAATAGTTAATAATTTAATTAATTATTGTGTTTTGTTTTAAAAGTGAAAAAAATTCGATAATTTAAAATGAAATAATTTACTTTTTGTTGTTCATAAAAATAATTGATCAAAAATCATATTATTTTTTTGAAAATTAATTATAATTAATTCATACATGAATTAACTATAAACTCTAAATTTTTTTCTCTTATTAGAAACATGCAGTGTCGAGATTAAATTTATGTCATTGCGTCTATGGGTCATGCCAAAATTAATTTTGCGGCTTGACCCATATGTTCAATTAGTTTAAAAATTATTAAGCATAAATTAATTTACATGTAAAACTCACAAATATCATCATTGTGCCTACGGGTCATGCCCGATTTTTTATTGACATGACTTGTAAAAAATGATTGATATTTGTGAAAAATTATATTTTTGCTTTTTTATGTAAAATTTGAAAATATCATCATTGTCCCCACGGGTCATGACCGATTTTTTATCAACATAATTTGTGGTGAATGATAGGTATTTTTCAAAAAATATTTCTTGCAATTGTGTTAAAAAATTCTCATAGGCTATCATTGTACTTACGGGTTATGCCCAATTTTTTTATCGGTATGATTCGTAATGAATGATAGGCATATAAGAATTTTGAACTTTGCACATTACGTGTAAAAATTAATAAAAATCTCATTGCGCTTACGGGTCATGCCCAATTTTTCATCAGCATTACTCGTAAATAAAAATAAGATTCAAAAATTTTTTTTCTTTTTATGAAATTTATTATTTACAATAAAAATTTATTTCTTATTATAAGATATATGGTAGTGAAATATTCACAATTTTGTATCTATTAATTACATATACGAAAATGTCTACAACATCATGTGGATCATGGCGATCAACAAGTTCGCAATCTTTGCAATAATCTCCGCCTCCACCACCTCCCTTGTCTGTTCCTCAGGAAGGACAACAACCTGAAGAGGTTGTCAACCTCCTTGAAGAAGAGGAGCTAATGGAGTACTACGCCAAACAACAACGGGTCGTAGAACAACAACAAGGAGGCAAATCAACAACTGCGAGTTGCCACACTCAAGGATGTACAAAACATCCTTGAATCGCAAAACAATCCGCAGCCTTCAACCTCCAGGGTAGGACCTCCTCCCGGCTTCAACGCGCTTCCGAGCCAACAAATTTCTCCCAATATTGGGAGAGCTTGTGAGCAATCAGAAGCACCTTTAAACTGAGAGTGGGCTTACCCTGAAGAGTGTTCCCAGGAAGGAAGCATGAGTTCCTGGGAAGATCAAGTGGTCGATAGGGAAATTTACCATGGAAACGTAACCGCCGCTGGCAGTTATGCAAAAGAATTGGAGTTGTTGTTCAACAACCCCAATTTAACTCAATTGGCTGCCAGAAGACAACTCAAAGCGATCGAGTTTCAAATCAGTGAGCTACAGAGGATGCTGAGAGGAACGGATCTTCAGCTGATGGTACTGGCGAGAATGTATATTCGTAATCTCCAGTGCTTTGAAGCTGAAATTGAGGAACACTTCCCGAAGGATTCCCCGATGTCCCTTCCTCTCCCATCGTTTGTAGATCACCCACCAATGAGTGTTGACCAAACTCAACACTCCTCTAGATGCAATTCAATTGCGGGACAACAACCAGTTCCAGAACCAGTTCAGGAACAGCCGGAACAAATGCTAGTCTCTAGAGAAGAGATCGACAGATTATCAAGAGAACAGATGGTGGAAATCCGCTGTCAGGAAGAAACTTCTTGCCAGCAAAAAATACTGATGAGGCAATTTGCCAACAAAGCAGCAAAGGTGATGATTGATTTACAGGCTGCCAAAAAAACAGTTGAAAAGCTGAGAAGCTAACAAAGAAGGCGTGAAGAGACGATCAAAAACATGTTTCAAATTGTGTTTGAAGACTTCTCTCAGCACTTCATTGAACCGATCATTAGGAAAGGTAAGACTAACGATAATATTAATATAATTAATAGTTGTAAATGTAATACCCTACCTGAAATTACAACAAAAGAAGAACCAGTATCCAAAAGATTATCTACTGATCCTTCACCCGAACATTCTATACGATCAACAAATTTGCCCGTACTTCAACAAATGAATTTAAATCCCGTTAATTCGAATTTAAATTCATTAACCTCAATGGTTCCAAATTTAATAGGAGAAATTAACAATTCCCCTATTTTTTCAACAAATGAAAACCCGATACCAAAATGTTGGGAAACAGACAATTCGATTCAGTCAAAACAACCCCTGATGAATTTAAAACCCCCAAAATTCTACTTAGAAAAATGGGATGGTAAAATTTTAACCTATCTGGGACTTATCCGTAGTTTTCGATTATACGTACACCTACGTAATGACATCGCTATACCACAAAAAATTTCGATTCTTCAGAGTGCAATACCTAAAGATATAGTGAAAAAATTTAGTCACTTTGCCTCTAACGAAATTGGTTACCATCAACGATTACAATTTCTACATGATCGTTATGGTGATCAATCAAAAGTTAAAGCTGAAATTTGGTATCAGATTACAGCTTTTTCAATCGCAATAGACAACATATTGTCCATACAAGATACTATGGATGGTATAGCCATTCTTATAGATAGGTATAGAATTATTTCTAACGTCGTCGATGAAGAACAGCTATTTAACATAGCGGTTAAAAAATTCCCACCACGTTCTTATTTAAACAATTTAAAAAGCACGGAAAGACATGTTTCGCATTTATTTTCGGCTATTCGTGAATTTGTGAAAATACATGAACTTTTTGAAGACAAGAAAGGTCCTCAAAAACAAAACCCTGCAAAAACTTTTAATAACCCTAAAAATTTTCAGGATACGAAATAAGGTCAGCCTAAAGGCAGACCTATTTTCGCTGCTGCTACCTTTAATAGAGATAGCAGTAACAAAAAAGGAAGAAAGGATAAATCCAATCCTCAAAAACCTAAAAAATTAGAAGATAAAAAACCCATTAATAAACCTAATGTAAAATCTTCTAATGTTTCAGAAGAAAAAAAGCGCGAGGCTATCAAAAGAGCCCAAGAGACCTCAAAGAGTGTCATGTTGACACCTCTTTTGGGCTCTTGCATCTTTTGTAATGGCAAACGCCTAGCACATTTGTGCTACAACACAAATACGTTAGAGTTGCGCTTAGAATTTTATGCAGATAATGCATTATGCATTACCTGTGCCAAGGCTCACGATGAAGGCACACCATGCCCTCATCTTCCTGCTAAAAATTGCAAGTGGTTCACCTGTTATGGTGAGGACCACCATTCGAACCTATGTCCAAACGCAAGCTACCCAATAACCAAGGGTATAACCGACGCTTGGTATACCACGCTGAAAGAGTGCAAAGAAATACTAAGTAAGCATAAAATTGATTCTTCTAATCAAGAACCAATTATTGAAAAAATTAATGAATCTTCTACTTCACAGGAAACATTGGTTATAAGCAAAAATAAATCACTCGACAAACCAAGGTTATCCAAAGAGCAGAAAGAAGCATTGCCGATGGACAGTAAGTCTTTTGCTATTTTTAATAAATTTAAAAACAGTAGTACTTATTTGGTGTTTGAATCGTATGCTCAATTATCAAATTTACAAAAACCAATTAAAATTCAAGGATTTTTTGATTGTGGAAGTATAGACACTTTTATCAATAAAAAATTTGCATTCGAATCCTTGAAATGTCAAGGATACGAACATGAATTGTTAAGACTTAGCAGCTTACAATATCAAAAATCAAAACCAATAAAATCTTGCACAATCAAATTTGATCTTTTCACACCTGGTGGAACTAAAATTTCAATTACAGCTAAAACACTTGATGTTCTTACCTGCAATTTAAAACAACCAGACTTAACAAAATTTAGAAAAGATTTTCCTGAATTTGCAGATATACAATTTGCAACATTGACAAATGAGCATACAATTCAATTGTTACTTGGTAATGATTATATGTGGTCGTTCGTTATAAATATTAATCATTTAACCCCCACACTGACACTTATCGAAATACAATTCGGGTATATGTTAGGAGGTTTAATTAATAATAATTCTATTATTGATAATATGTTTACACCAGTCTACTTTACTGACTCACAGAAAGTAGAGAACTTATGGAAGCTTGATGCTATTGGCATTGAATCAAATAACTTAGATGAAGCCAAGGCTGAAGCTCAAGCCTTACATTTGTTTTACAGGGAAGTTGAATTGGTAAAAAATTGTTACCAAATCAAATGGCTCTATCGTAATTATCCTCCACCATTAGGGGATCATTACAATTTATGTTTCAAACGCCTAGAAAGCCAATTACCAAAATTTAGAAAGTGTCCAGAATTTTTCAAAAAATACACCGAATACTTTGAAATGCTAATTTAATTAGAAATGATTGAATTAGTAGACCCAAAAGCTAAACCTGGTCTAATCCATTATATGCCCCACAAAGGCATTTTGGATTTAACAAAAAGCACTCCTTTAAGAGTTGTTTTTGATGGCTCTGCCAAAACAAAAACATCTAAACATTCAATCAACGATTGTATGTTTAAAGGAGCAAACTTTTTACCAGATTTACTACAAATACTTCTAACTTTTTGCAAAGATAAATACGCTGTCATTGTAGATATTTGGAAGGCTTTCCACCAAATAGGTCTTCATCCAGATGATAGAGATGTTACTGAATTTCTATGGATTAAAGACTTATTAAAACCATTAACAAGAAACAACATTATTACATATAGATTCCAAAGAGTACCCTTCAGAATAATCTCAGCACTATTTTTACTCGCGGCTATCTTGTTGCATCATTTTCAACAAGCTGATCCAGAGTTTTATACAAAATTTGCCGATTATCTATATGTAGATAATCTAGTAACTTCTTTACCAACATATGAAGAAATGAAAGATTTACATACACGTTCCAATAAACTCATAAATGACATTTTAATGGAACTTTCTCAGTGGGGCACTAACTGTATTCCATTGAGACAGGATTTAGATCCTGAACATGCTTTAACCAAACCTCAAATTAAAGTTTTGGGTTTGACTTAGGACATGGATAAAGACTTAATTTTCATTAGCCAACCCAAAAAACAAGATGATACAAAAACTTGGACCAAACAATATTTTTTGAAAGTAATTTCTCAATTCTTCGATCCTCATGGATGGTTCTCACCAGCTTTTGTACCTTCCAGAGTTTTCATTAAACAACTTTGGAATGAAGGATACAAATGGTATGAACCTTTACCAACTTTGTTCCAACCAGTTGCAACGGAGTTAGTTAAAGATTTATCCCAGTGTATTAACTATTGCTTACAACGACAAATTTATCCGGGAATATACAACCCGAATAATTGTCAATTACATACCTTTGTAGATGCATCTAAAACTGCATTTTCAATGGTAGCCTTTCTACGTTTACATAACGAAGAAAATAACATAACAGTAGTACGATTCTTAATAGATAAATCAAGAATTGCTCCAATGAAACCTATGACAGTTCCAAAATTGGAATTGTTAGCAGCATTAATTGGAGCAAGAGGAATCAAAAATATACAAAAACCTTTAGACTTACATAACTGCCCAATCTATATATGGTCAGATAGTAAATGCGTTTTAACTTGGTTGTTAGAACGTAGAGTCCTAACACAATTTGTACTAAATCGTGTCACAGAAATCAAAAGCATACCTAATATAGAATTTAGGTATGTCACTTCAGCTGATAACCCAGCGGATATTGGCTCTAGGGGTGCTTTAGTGAATGAATTATTTCAGTCAATTTGGTGGTCAGGACCGGATTGGTTAAATAAAGATCCAGAAACTTGGCCCAAAACTGATTTACATATAATTCAATCATTACCGGAATTATCTGAAGAAGAAAAAATTATACCAGTATTTCACACTATGAGAGAATCTTTTAAAATCTCTCATAAATTATCAAAATTGATACCTGAAACTTCAGATACCATTTTCAATAACCGTAAACCTGCAAAATTGAATAGAAAACTAAAATCTCGCAAGTTACACATACTAAAATTTGTGATAAATAAACTTTTGCTTGTGAAGTAAAAACTTCTACTACATAGACTGAAGTACCTCAACAAAATTTGGAAATGTCTGACTCAGTTTTAGATCTTTCAAACAAACCAAACATAATTAAAAAGAGTGTACCATATGCAAGTTTTATACACCAACCTATGAATACGCCTTTTAACATTGATTTAGAGAAATTTAACTCTTTAGTAAAATTAAAAAGAACATTTTATAGTTGCCTAACAGCAATTAGGAAATTTAGTGCTAAAAGACTTAAACGTTCTAGATCAATAAAACCCTATGCAATATTGCCTAACAACTTCCAATTTGCTTTATTGTGTTTTATTTACGCAGACCAGAAAAAATATTTTTCTGATTTGTTTACAACACTGTTGTCACCTAACCCACCAGATTATGTGACATATGACAAATTTCATATAGTTTTGGATGAGTTTGGATTACTCAGACTCAGAAATTATATACCTATAACACCATTTACTGAAGATGTTTTATCTCCAGTATTATTACATTCAAAGTCTCATTTAACAAAATTGATTTTATTAAATGTACATACTTTGAATTGTCACATGGGAATCAAATTTACAATGGCAGCCTTTTGCCGTACTTATTTTGTACCTTGTGCAATGCAAGTTCTTCCAAAATTATTAAAGGGAGCTTGCATACTCTGTAAAAAAACATGACAAAAGACCTTTTGCGCAACCAACGCATTCGGCCATCCCAGATTTTAGACTCATGCCTTTTTCTCACCCGTTCACTTATACAGGAATTGATGTTTTTGGTCCTTTTGCGGTTTTTGACCAATATTTACCAAAAAAGAAAAAGGAATTGGCAACCCCAACGTCACCAATATATAAAAGGTGGATATTAATATTCACTTGTCTTTCAACAAGAGTAGTCTACTTCATTTCTCTCTCTTCTTTAAATACGAGTGAAATATGGATTGCTTTACAAACTTTCTTTGCTGATTGTGACACACCAAAAGTGATATTGTCTGACAATGCAGCACAATTCACATTAATTGCAACATTTTTACCAAAATTTTGGGACACCTTTATTTCAAATAAAAATGTTCACGATCAACTGAACCAAAAAGGAATAACGTGGCACTTTACACCTGCGAAAGCTTCGTGGTATGGTGCCTCGTTTGAAAGACTGATAGGAGTTTTTAAACAAATGTTCTATCGAGTAATGGGTCATCATGCTCATCATCAACTTAATTTTCAAGCTAGTCTTAAAAATATTCAAGTTATGATGAATGAAAGACCATTGTGTCCAGCTGTCGATGATGCTGAACAATGGATTTTAACTCCTGCTCACTTTTTACACGCTAACTTCCGTGTATTCACATTAGATCTTGATAAACCTTTGGATGAAATAACTCCAACAACAAAAACTTTACAAAATTTATGGAAAGTTGATCAAGATTTGCTCACCAAACTTTGGGCCACCTGGAAAGGATTATATCTCCCATACCTGAGAGATAAAGTTCGCAAAGGTGTAGATAATGTATATCAAACAGTAAAATTTGAACCAAAGATTGGTGATATAGTCCATGTTCTGGATTATATGACAAAACCAGGTATTTACAAAATTGCCAAAATTGTAAGCCTGAACACTTCTCGCAATGGTAAAATCCGTCATGCAGAAATCTTACTACCTAGTTCAAAAGTTGTTACAAAACCCATAAAGTTTTTAGCACCTTTGGAACTAAATAGTAATGACAAAGTACCAACTACCTCAGGTTGAAACTTAGTCATATTACTTGATCTGAAAATACATACTTTACTAAGCAACCGAAGGATTATAAAAGGAAATTGACACCTTTTACTACCCTTCTAACTGACTTAAGAGTATGTTTCATCTCATTATCATTGTCTAGCTCCCGTATGGTGAAAGCGAATGATAAGTGTCAGTGGATCGATCCAACCAATTAGAGTTTAAATAGTTTTTAACTACACTTTAAATTCTAAATACAAACTGGCTAATTCCTACTCTTCCTTTCACAGAATCGCTCCATTATGGCCAACAATAACTGTTCCTACAAAACAATGTCCAGCAGTTCGTGGACAAAAGTCATTAAACATAAAAAGTTTAATTAATTTTAATTTTTTTTATTATTATAATTTGTTTTTGACTTTGGTTTATATTTTAAGTCTTAATATTAATATAAGTTGTTTTTATTTTTCTAATAAAATTTATATTATATGTATGTTTTTACCTGAAAAGGTAAATTAATTTTTCAGAACAAGTCAAAAACTGATAAACTGATCTCAGAAGATCAGCTTGGTGCACACTGCTCCCTGTATCGTGATATAGACACACGAGCTACTGCGCATACACCAGGCGCAGTATGTTTGACAATAGCACACAGGTTGCTGGAGTCTTTACTGGAGTTGAGACAGTCGCCAGACAGTTACACTTCGGTGAGGAGGAGTGTGACGACGTATTTTATAGTCTTATGAACGTTAAACAAACTAGAGGCTAAGGCCACTATACTGTCTACATATACATTTGGTAGCTCTGGAAGCTTTTGACTAATGCAAGGGCCAAAACTGCTTATGAATTTTTGCAGAGAAACAAGGGTACTACCAAAGCACCCACAAACAAAATCATTGGCAGAATTGTGTATGAATGGGTACTGACATTACTTCTTGTATGCCTATTTTTGTTTTTATTTTGGCTATAAAATGCTGAATTTTGTACCAATAGCAACGACACTTAAAACAAATATTTACTATAATCTATTATGAATTTCGGTACGAATCAGCCCGATGGTATTTCCGGTAACACAATTTTTATTTTTATTTTGGCTATAAAGTGCTTAATTTTGAACCAAAAGCTATAAAATTTGGAAGAAATATTCATTATGATATATTCTAACATGCTACTAATTTTGGTGTAGTTGAGCTGATGGGTACCTATAGTACAACTATTTTTAATATTATGGGTGCTGGTGTGAAGCTAGCAACCATATTTAGAAACGCTGGTGGAAGACCTGCAGCTGAGTTGTAGGGCACAACTGACATTGATACAGTCATCGACATCACTGCCATTAACCTCAAATTTGCAGCCAAGAGTTGTGGCATTGTGTTTGTTGCCAATTGTGCTGGACATGTTTCCACATTCACAACCAGATCCAAACTGAATAGTTCAAATGTGGCTTGTTCAGCTGTCAAGTTTCAAGGGAGATGAGTGGTGGGCATACCACCAAAAGTGGTGGGAGTACCAAAACTAGTGTCTGGGAGTATGAAACTCTAACCCCAGTCATATCATGTTATTTGGCAGAGCATAAACATCTGCCACAGGTAGACCCTAGCTATTCACTCAACCAACTGTTCAGTTGAAAGTGGGAGCAATTGAGAACAGTCAACCTGCTAGGTTGAGTGGTTCTACTAGACTGAAAAAAAAGATGTGCAACTTTTGGTCTTATATAAAACTAGGGTTTTTCCTCATTTTTTCTTGAAAAAGAAAAAAGTATTGGAGAGGTGAAAATACTTTGCACAAGAGCAAAATCCTTCCAGTCACGTTGAGGTCACCAGTGTGTTGGGATTCCACCCATAGAG
The DNA here is from genome assembly GCA_011428145.1 of Ericerus pela. Taxonomy (NCBI): domain Eukaryota; kingdom Metazoa; phylum Arthropoda; class Insecta; order Hemiptera; family Coccidae; genus Ericerus; species Ericerus pela. The sequence goes on from WOFM01000596.1 coordinate 267,629, forward strand.
TTTGCGTGTATGTAATGTGTATGTGTGTAATGTGTATATGTGCATAAGCTTATTAACCAAGACTAAGAAGATGCATTATTAGCCCATAACAAAAATGAGGTTTTCTATTGTATATACACAAAATGGTCATAAACTCTATCAGTGAGTATGTAATGCTATGTACTCGATGTCCTACCAGTGAGTTACCCTGCATATAATCATAATTATATTTAAGACAATTTTTTGTTACCATATTACTGTAGTGGGCTAATAGTTCCTTAACATTATAAATTGGTTTAAAGTCCAAGGGACAACAAAATAGATGATGATCTCTCACGCAAGTCAGAGCTCATACTGCCGCAACTACCTCAGCGTCAGTGCCTAATAACCACTCCTGCGCATTGTGTTGTGCACAGGAGGGTTGGGGCAGAGCCCATAACACTGGGGCGGTGTATCAAGAAGGGGCCTTCAGAGGTCCCTTCAAAAAAATTGATCTGAAAGAAAAAATTGGTCGACACAACAAGTTTATATGAAATGTATAATAAAAAAGTACAAAACAAAACAAACTTATATATATGCTAAAGTAAAATAATAAAAATTGAGTCAAAAATTAACACTTTGGCTTCAGGCTGGCGAACTGTTAATGCGACAAAGGAGAGACATATGAATCAACGGCTATAAAATTCATTTTCTGGAAGGATAAGAAAGGAAATTAGCAAATTCCAATTAACTGAGGTAATTAAATCTCAGTCACTTAGATAATTAAATTTAAGGTAAGTTGCATGCATGCAGTGTCACCTACTGTCCACGTTCTTTCGTGAAAAGTGCTCGACGACAGCTGTGGGTGTCAAAAAAAGCTAGGTTAGAGGTCACCTGGGCCTCACCATAGTTTTGACTGCCCCCTGAAGACAGTTAGGGTCGGAAATATGTAGAACAGTCAAGTTTAACATAATCCACTTTAGCATAGGTTGTGAAGTCTTTCAGAATAAGGCTCTACTTAAGTGTAACGTAGTTGGTAACTACTGGTTTTGAGCAATTGAGCTCCAAAGGCGCAAGGTACTTTAGTGGCCGTGAGGTCAGTATCTTGCTCGGGAGTTCAATTCTAGCATGGCGGATTTCTCCATCACTGGATTTCTCAAATTCTACAATTTTCGCAATCTTGTAGACACCTGATTTATTAATAAAATCTATTACGTAGACCAAGTCACCTACTTCTGGCTTGAAGGGAGAAGTACGATAGGCGTTAGGTACACCCTTGGGAGGAGTATCTCTCAAGTGTATTAGGTAATATCTTTTTCAAGCTACCCAAAGCTTGTGAATATACTCTTGGTCTATTCTCCATAAAGTTTGGACTTGTTTCGAAGTTGGCGTAATTTCAGCCAGCTCTGAATCAAGATCAAGTGTAAAAGTTCTAAAATTTGCATGCAGGAAATGGGCTGGAGTTAAAGTTAACTGTTCAGCTTCATCTGCAGCAGGGCATAATGGTCATTCATTGATCATTACCTGAATATTTTTCAAGGCTGCTTGGAAGTTGTGCTGATGCACAGGATGATGTCCAACAATGTGATAAAAGGATTGTTTAAAAACTCCGATTAGACATTCATACTGGGCACCATACCAAGATGCTTTGGGTGGAGTAAAATGCCACTCAATGCCTTTTTTATTTAACTTATCTGCTACGGTATATTCAGAATTAAAGGTAGACCAAAATTTTGGTAAATACGTAGAGATGAGATGGAACTGGGCAGCGTTATCGGACAACAATAACTTAGGTGTCTCACAATCAGCGAAGAACGTGAAAAACGCTGTCCATATTTCACCTGTAGTTAGAGACAAAACCAAAATAAAATATACTGCCCTAGTTGAAAGGCAAGTAGATATAAGTATCCATTTCTTTTTAACAGGTGAAGTCAGAGCTTTCATCTGTCTTTTCTTTTTAGGTAGGAACTCATCAAAAACTTGAAAAGGACCAAAAATATCCACCCCTGTATAGGTAAACGGGTGTGTAAACTGTACTAAATGAAAGTTTGGCATCGCCAAATGGGTCGGTTGATGGTAAGGCTTATTGTTAGACCTTTTACATTCCATGCAAGAATTTTTCAATACTTTTGGAAGTAATTTAGATGCACGTGGTATAAAATAGTTTCGTCGAAACAAAACTATCGTAAACTTAGGTCCAGCATGGCTATTATTCAAATGCGTCTCAAGCAGAATTAACTTAGTCGTGTGAGAATCAAGGTGTAAAAGGGTAGGTGATAGAATATCATCCGAATGAGGCCATTTTGCAATATAGTTCAGTAACCAGAGCAAACCCGATTCATCAAATTTGATATGAAATTTTTGATAGGTCACAAAACTCTATGGCCCTAATTTTTCTAACACATCAAAGAGTTCTTTGAAATGTTTCTTTTGATCGGAATAGATGAAAGCCATCAATCCGAATTGAAAGATTTTGGGTAACACGGCGTAAGGTGCTACAGACCGCATTCTACGTAGTCTTTTCACACAAAAACGTTGTATAGCAAAAAGGCACATATAGAATGTCTTTATAAGTTTATTAAGTGAATTAAATTTTTCAATTTGAATATTGAAAGGTGAATTTAAAAGTGGATGTATAAAGCTCAACCACGGAGTTTTATAATAAGGATTGTCCTTTGGAGGCCCTGCTGGAGGTAAACCTTCAAAGTCAGATTTGTTACAACAAAATGGGTCCTTACTACGATCAGTGTCAGCTGGACAAACTAGCACTTGTAGTTTACAAGCATTCGATTTAGGTTCTAAAAGGAATGTAGGACATCGTTTTTTGCGAGAGTCCTTGATTCTTCTCATCTTCGCAGTGCGATGATTATCAAAAATCAAATCTGAGCTCTCACGAAAAGTTTCAGAAAATTTTTTCAAATTTCCCAAAGATTGTCGTAAAGTACAGAAAACTGGCGTAGAAATTTCTTCCTGCGTCAAATCTGGTAACGATTCTATAATATGGAGATCAGTCGGTGGCCAGGATTGGTAGTCTGAATATAACCAGGCTGGACCTGTCCACCAAAGAGATTGAAGCATGTCTTTGACAGTGGCTCCTCTAGATCTTACATCAGCGGGATTATCTGCTGATGGCACATAACGATATTGAACATTAGGAATGTTTTTTATTTTGTTGACCCTATTAGAAACAAACTGGGGTTGAATTTTACGTTCCGTCAACCAGGTTAGAACACACTTACTGTCCGACCATAAAAAAGTTGGGCAGTTGTTCAAATCCATGGGTTTACAAGCAGTTCGTATAGCATGTGCACTGATGAGTGCTGCTATCAACTCCAATTTTGGAATTGTAATTGATTTCATGGGCACGACTATCGTCTTGCCTATGAGGTAACGTAGTGATGCTGTACCAGACTCCGCGTTTTTAAAACGTAGATAAGCAGCCATCGCGTAGGCAGTTTTTGAAGCGTCTACAAAGACATGGAGCTCGCAATCGTTTGGATTATAAGTTCCATGGTAGATTTGCCTCGGAAAACAATAATTTGTTGTTTGATGAAGGTCTTTGATAAGTACCGTAGCTAACTTTTGAAGCCGCAGTGAAATAGGTTCGTCCCATTTATAATTTTCTAACCATAGCAAATCAGAAACAATTAACTAATTAGTTTCAAGACCAATAACAGAAATGTAACAGAAACTAAATGATGAATTGTTTCTTTTTCCATTTTACACCTGAATAAATTTTGATCTGGGAGAAAAAATTTGAAAAAATATTGATATTTTTAGGGAAATATCAAAAAAATATTGATGTCTCTATCCAAATACTGAAAAAAAATATCAATATATTGATTTTTGAATAGGATTTAGAAAATTTTAATTTTTTTCAATATAAATGGAAATGTAACCAAATTGAAAATTGAATGAAAATTTTGTTAAAATCAGGTAACATATTGGAAATGGAAACTAAAAATAACCAACATTATGGTAAATTTCATAGACTCAACTGATAGAAACAAAATGAAATAAATTTACGTTAAATACAAATTTTTAAAGATAAACTTTTATTTTTAATGTAAAATACATTTTTATTTTCACTATGAGGTAAACACAAAAGTGTGCATGCAGCTGGCATGGTGCAAACCTAGGTGTGAATTTAAGTATGAATTTCAGTGCAAAGAAGAGAAGAAAGAGAAGAAAAAATGTGTCTATTAGTAGGTGTGTGGTTGTGTGTGTGGGTATGGCACAAGGGAATCCTTTATTTTTAGATTTTATAATGGAATACTCTAATATATCACTGGATATGTTTTTAAAAGTGCTGAATTCAAATTGGATGTTAATTTTATTATTAGACCCATTCTTAAACCCTCATTAGTGCCAAAAAGGGGAAAATTTTATATATTCAGATTTTATTGTGTAATGTATCACTGAATATGTTTTTTGAGGCAATAAATTCAAATTTGATATTAATTTTATCATTAGACCCATTCTTAATCCCTCACTGGATCGTTGTTTGACACTGTTCCATGCTCCATACAGTTCTCATTCTGAAATCTGGGTTAAAAATTTGGTGAAATATATTTGTTTCTATTTTTATGTTTCTTTGAATTTAAAAAAACAAATTGTGGAATTTCATTAAAAAGACAAAAATCTACTTCAAAAAGTTAGTTCATAGCGTAGCCTATAGCTAGCTTTATTTTTACATTCAACCCAATAATTGATAGCTTAGATTTAAATTTTTTATTTAAGAACTTTAGCCCATAGCTTAGCTTTATTATAAAGCTGCAATACTCTATTTTTTAGTAACTTTAATTTTATAATTTACAAAAACCTATTTTTTTTAATGGAGCTGGTGTTACATTTAACAGCTATTAAAATGTGTTCCTCACTAAATTTTTCAGTCCATCTCAATGAAGCCCGGTTTTTTTTTTTGGCTTTAGCTTTAGTGAAATGAACATTATTTTGTTATGGATGGTTGGTTTTGGCTGCAGTATTTGTATATTTTAAAATCGTAAGTAGTAAGTAGAATAAAAGCTTATAAAAAAGTAGCATTTCTCAGTCCCTGGCTTTCTCAGGTTTTCTCTTTACATATATTATATAGAGCTGGAACTCTTTTTCAATTGCAAATATCATTCTTTTAAAACTGACAGCTTGTGAGAAATGCTGTCTTAGTTGATGTATTAATTAATACAATGATGAACAAATTACCAACACTGATGACTAGAAAGAATAACTGTATACTATAAACGATCAAATGAATTAAAACACCAATACACGAGCTTAGTTTATTATGAGTCACAGAAGATGGTGTTAACAGTTCAACGGATGATGACAGACACAATACAAAGATAAATGATGTTCTATGAGAACAGAATCACAGATAAAAAGAACAAGAGTTGTTGGCTCATATAAGCACAGAATATGTTGAAACAAAATCTTCCCTCTCACTCACTAATCATCATCATCATCGCATTATATATATTACATTGTGAGAAAGATAGCAAATTATATTATACGTTAGCTTATTATTCTCACATATCATTTGTTGTGGTAACACTGTTTTTAGTATTATTTGTAATCTGTGATTTTATGTTTGAAACCCAACTGTGATAATATATTTTGTGTGCCTCTTGTCACTTATCAAACGTTGATGAATTAAAATCTTCACCATCTTGTGTGAAAATAAAAGTTTGTGAAAATGAATATTTGGTGTATTATTTATGTGTTTTTGTAATATGTGTGTTTGATCTTCTTTTGATGTCATCGTTCAACTAAAGTCTTTCGTCGTCATTTTTGTCTAGTTCGACTAGTTGATAATTCCTATTTCTTCACAGGTTATGGGCCCAGTTATCTGGATGTCAACGTGGTCGCCATTGTTCTGAGTCGTCAATGTTGTGCTGTCGAATCCTGATTGCTTCTTCCAAGTAGTCACCATGCCTTCTAATTTATTTTTCGTCTTCTAATATGTTTGCTTCTCGCTGTTCCTGTGATCTCGTTCGAGTTGATTCGTTGGTTGGCATATCTGTTAGTTGCTGAAATTGCTGTTTGAGGTGCAACTGATCGTCGTTACCTGTCATCGAGATAGACGTTAGGAAGCTGAATAATATTGAGCCGTTTAATGGGTGAAATGGCAGAACCTGGAAGTTCCGGATGGAGTTGTTGTTGGCGAAGGAATCGTTGGGTAATATAATAACTGATTCTTTACCGACTGTTCGAAATAGGGGAGATACTTGGTCAAAGGAAAATGCGAAGGCGATGTTCCTGATCGCTAATAATGTGACTGACGAGTACCTGGAGATCATACAAACGTACACGACGGCGAAAGAAATGTTTCAAGTGTTGACTAATTTAATTGACAACGGAAATGACCAGACGCTGATGAACTTAAAAGGAGAGTTGTATGCTAAACGGTATGTTTTTGGTGCTGATTTGCAGAAGTATCTTCTTGATTTTCGTGCTCGATGTCGTCGTTTGACCGAACTGGGAGACTTGACAACTGTGAAGCAGTTTATCCTGGTGTTGCTGAGATCGCTGCCCGCCGAATTTAGTCGATCAAAGTTGTTCTGGAGGATGCAGAAGTTGTCACCTGGGATGGAGTTTTCATGAGGCTGAACAATTTCCAGCGTGAACTATCTTTGGATAGTAAGTCAACTGTTAGAGGTACTTCTCTGAATCCTGTGTCACTAAAACCTTCATCAGTACCTGTTGCTGGTGAAGAGAATCTGTTCTTAGGTAACCATAACAATGTCGGTCGTAATTCTGGTAATTTTAATCATCGTTTCAATCGTGGCCAGTCGCAAAATCGAAACAATAATCGTGTTTTTAGTTGAGGAAGATCTCACAGTAATAATAGTAATAATTTTCACAATTCGTCTTCTGATATTGAAGGTCGAAATTTTAATAATAATAATCACAATTTAGGTTCACAAAATAATAATAATGTTAATAATAATGGTCGTAATTGTAGTAATGATAGTGGTCAGTCTAAGATCAAATGTCATTTCTGCAACAAAATTGGGCATATAGCTCGTCATTGTTTTGTTAAGAATAGGAATGATAATAACTACGAAAATCACAATCACAGTCACAATCATAATCACAATAATAATAATTTTAGTAGATCTGACGATCGTAATAGTAATTCTAGTAGGAATTCTGCACAGATGTGCAATGGTAATAATAATGTTAATTGTGAATGCTCTGAAATGGGCTTTAGTTTCACGATTAATGGTAGTAATAGTAATAAAATTGATGATTTTGAGAGTAATAAAGATGATAGTTTAATCCCTCGAACCACATTTGTTGTCGATAGTGGATGCACAATTCATATTATAAATGATATTAACCTGTTCAGTGAGTACATCGAATTAATTCACCCTCATAATATTTGTGTTGCAAAAAAGGGAGTCTCGCTTTCCATCACGTCTGTGGGTACGGTGAAATTAAAACTTTTAAATGGAATTGTAATTGAATTAAAGAATGTAAGGTATGCTCGGGAGCTGCCACAAAATCTGCTTTTGGTAAAGCGAATGAGCAAGTCGGGTTTTGATACTCTGTTCAGAGAGGAATCAGTTGAGGTCATCCAACGCTGCAGTGGAAAAATTGTAACCACTGTGGTTAATGTGGACTCAGATTTGTACACGATTGATTTCTTGAAAATGTCAAGTCAATTGTGCAATCTGACGTTGGAGGATGAATCAAGCCCGCTGACTGTGTGGCATAGGCGTCTTGCTCATTTGAACGTTAATGATGTTAAGTTGTTGTCAAACAGAGGTTTAATACCGAACGTTGACTCCAACAGCAGATTGTTGTGCAAACCCTGTGTTATGGGGAAACAGAGATGAAAACCGTTCCTGAGGCATGAAAGAAAAACTAAAAAGCCTCTGGAATTGGTGCATACTGATCTCTGTGGTCCGATAAATCCTCCTTAATATAAAGGAGCGAAATATTTTATGACATTTATAGATGATTATTCCAATTTTTGTTGTGTGTACCTACTGACAAGTAAAACGGAAGCGTTCACAAAATTTAGGGAATATCACAAAATGGTCTCAAATAAATTTGGATATAATGTTAAAAGACTCCGCTGTGATTGTGGCACAGAATACACAAACACAACCTTCCAGTCATATTGTGCTGAGAAGGGAATAATTTTTGAACCTACTGTTGGTGGCTGTCCCCAGCAGAATGGGAAGGCTGAGAGGATGAACAGGATACTTTGTGAGAGGGCGAGAACAATGTTATTTGAGAGTTGTCTTGACAAGATCTATTGGTCAGAAGCCATATTGTGCTCTGTCTATATAGTGAATAGATGTCCGACAAATAAGGACTTTGTCCCCTTTGAGAGGTGGTTTAATGAAGAATATGACTACACAAAATTAAAAACGTTTGGATGCGACGCATATATGTTGTCATTCAAACACGATTCTAATAAATTTAAAAATAAAAGTGAGAAATTGGTTATGGTAGGGTACTCACCCTGTGGATATAGATTGTTAGACACAAATACAAAAGAAGTACGTTTGTCACGAGATGTTGAGTTTTTTGAAAATAAAATAGGAAATAATAATAATAAATACACAAAGGATGATGATATTTTTAAGGAATTCACAGAATCCAACTTGGAAAATATAGAAGTAGATGGGGATCTAAATTTGGATTGTTTGCCACAGGAGGCGACTGAACGTGATGGCATTGCAAATTATATATATGTTACTGAGGATGGCATCCCTTTGACGTTTGAGGAGGCGATAGCTGCATCTGACAGTGTGATGTGGAAAGAAGCTATTTCAGATGAAATTAAAGCTCTGGATTCCAATCAGACTTGGCAGGTGACCAAACATCCAAAGGGCGCCCCCACCATCACATGTTGCTGGATATTCAATAAAAAATATGATAATAATAATAAAGTTCTGTATATGGCCAGACTAGTTGCCAGAGGGTGTCAGCAGGAGAAAGGATATAACTTTGATGAAGTTTATGTGCCAGTGGCGAAACTTTGGACTGTTAGGACACTGTTAGCAGTTAGCAACAAATTAAAATTTTATATTGAACAAATAGACATTTGTAGTGCTTTTCTGAATGGTATTCTGTCGGAAGATGTATATCTTGAGATACCAGAAGGTATAGAAACACAAATAAATAAACACAATAATGTATTAAAATTAAATAGGTTGATTTATGGTCTGAAGCAGTCCCCTAAGGTGTGGAACAGATTGTTCAACAAATTCCTTGTTTCTCTTGGTTTCGTACAAGGTAAGGCTGATGACTGTTTATATATATTCACAGATAAAAATAATAATTCTATAGTATATTTATTCACATACGTTGATGATGTCATAATAAGCTCTAATAATCAAACACTAATTACATATTTTAAAAAAGAAATTAATAAAAGATTTAAATGTAAAGACCTGGTAAAAATTAATAAGTACCTAGGATTAAACATTAATCACAATTGTGACGAAAGCATCTTGGAAATTGAGCAGAGAGGTCTCATTGAGACTGTTGCGAAGCGTTTTGGTGTTGAAAATTGTGCACCTACCTACACACCTATTGACCCCAAACTCCAATTGGACAGGGATCTCAATGCGTGTGATAGTGTGTTGAATAACGACTACCAGCAGCTCATGGGATGTCTGATTTACCTAATGCTAGGGTCATGGCCTGATATTTGCTTTGCAATATCGTATTTTAGCCAATTTTCCAGTCATGCTACTGATGAACATTTTAGGTATTTATTACGGGTTCTTAAATATTTAGTAACCACAAAATATAAGAAATTAACATTCACAAATGAACACACTAATAATAATAATATTCTAGAAACATATTCTGATGCCAATTGGGGTAATTGTGTGACTACAAGACGGTCAATCTCTGGATATTGTGTCTTTGTCTATGGCTCGCTGGTGTCCTGGTCCAGCAAAAAGCAGCCAACTGTAGCGTTATCTAGCACTGAGAGTGAGCTTATCGCCATATGCGACGCCACTACTGAATCTATTTGGTTTAAATATTTGTTTACTGATTTTTGCATTCAAGTTAAAGACAAGGCCACGATTTATGAGGATAATCAGAGTTGCTTGGCGCTCCTGCATTTGGGTAAATGGAATACTCGCAGGTCTAAGCACTTAGACGTAAAATACCGTTTTGTATGCGATCATGTAAATTCGAACTTTAAAAATTCGTACGTACCAACTTCGCGACAGTTGGGTGACGTTTTCACGAAGGGCTGCCCGAGGCCTAAATTTGTCATGTTTTGTGAGATGTTAAAATTGTTGTAACTTTTTGTATACGTTTACCATATATGTTAATATTTTTTCACGTTGTAATTTTTGTTGTTGTTGACTTTTGTCATTTTTTGTGTAATGACCAATCTATTATTTTATGTCGTTAATTTAGTAATTTGTTTTATATTGACAACTCGTATAATTATAATTCGAGGAGGCGTGTGAGAATGATAGCAAATTATATTATACGTTAGCTTATTATTCTCACATATCATTTGTTGTGGTAACACTGTTTTTAGTATTATTTGTAATCTATGATTTTATGTTTGAAACCCAACTGTGATAATATATTTTGTGTGCCTCTTGTCGCTCATCAAACGTTGATGAATTAACATCTTCACCATCTTGTGTGAAAATAAAAGTTCGTGAAAAGTGAATATTTGGTGTATTATTTATGTGTTTGTAATATGTGTGTTTGATCTTCTTTCGATGTCATTGTTCAACTAAAGTCTTTTGTCGTCATTTTCGTCTAGTTCGACCAGTTGATAATTCCTATTTCTTCACACATTTCAACGTCCTAGCACTTCTCTCACATCAGAATGTAAACAAAAGGAGAATGATTTGATACAGCCTGACAGGGGAACATCCCGTATGATAAGAGAAAGTAATTAATCTTGCCCATCTCTGATTACGATTTTCATTCTCATCGTGTATCGCGTATCTGTGACAGAAATATAATATCTATGGCTTCATCGTTGTGTGTATGTAGTGTGACAGGCCATAGCAGGTTTTCATTACCAGTCTTCTGGTTTTCGCGTTTGCCTTGCGTTCAGCTTGAAGCTTCAGTTGTGCGTTGGAGTCTGTCAGTGTTGGTTGTACGAGGTTTTCATCGTCTAGTTTTTTTTTTCTTTGTGATAATCTGAGTCGGCCATTATTCGCTCTTGTATCTAGAGAATTATTTTTGTGTCGATATTTCTTAAATTTTTTTTTTTTTTATGTATTTTTTCCACTCGTGTTACGAAGAAGAAATAGAATCGTTGCGCTTTTAAAATTTTTTTTATTTTCATTTTACAAAATAAGTGTTTTTCTTTTTCGTAAATTTTATTGTTATTGGTGGAATTATTCTTTTGTATTGCGGATGACAAGTGAAGTTCGTCGTACTGTATAGGTTGGAAATGTATCGAGGCGAGAAAAAATTCTAGTGATCTATTGTACGTAGGTGATATTGTGATAACGCGTTTAAGTGTTTGTGTATTAGCATATGATGATTTTATTTTTTGTGTGATATCTGATGAGTTTGAGCCAGTTAGCCACGTATTCAATTTTTAACAGTTTATTTATTTAAAAAATATCTATAAGTATAATCGTTAATGTTACTCTCATTAATGAAAGTTCGCTCTGTGCATTAGTATAGATTTATTAGTTTCGTAATTTTTGTGGTATTGTGGGTATGGCAGATATATTTTATATCGGTGAGTAATTTTACAAAATTTTTTATTTTTTGTATTATCGTATTTTCGTTCATGTTGCGTAAAAATTGAATTGTTCGGTTGTAAACATGGGTTGCTGTTAGTGATCATCGCACTTTACGTAAAACCAAATTCCACTTATGAATGAAAAATTTAATCGTTTACTGTGATGTGACATGAATGAAAGTTCTTGTTGTGGCGTCTTTGTTTCTATTTTTTTTCAACGTTCTATTTTTTCGCCGTTTTTGAACTTTTTGATAAGTGCAAGAGAAATTTCTCGTCTCACAATTTTTCCTAATCCGAAACTCGGAATTATGTTCGCCAAAAATTGTTGATATAACCTATGCAGTTTGATAAAACTCAGATGACTTGTTGAAAAAGAACAGTTTGCCAAAATAAAAAAATCTGTTTACATTCTGTGGAAAAAGAGGAATAAAAGTTTTTAATCATTTTCTACATGAAGTAAATTAGGCGAATAAATTTGAGATATCACGGCTCACTGAAAAATTATTTTCGGTTAGTTGCATACTGATGGTGGTAACTGAGGTGCATCTGCAGGCTCTCTCCTGAAATCAGCAAACATTATAGTCTCTCCGTGTAACTTCCACTATTTTCGTAATAAAAAAATAGAAAAAATAATAGCCTAAAATCGTATGTTCAAAAACTTCCAGTCATGGAACCTTTTTTCTGGTTAACAGATAAGACTGTTTTTGTGGGAAGAAATTTCATAGCGTTACTGAATAAACATACCAACAATTTCCAAAAAATCTGACTTAAACAGAACTCTAATTGAATTGTGTCTTTTTCCCTCAGATCCGATTGTTTTAGTTTTGATGGTAAGAGGACTCATTTGAGAGTTTGTGCCATTTCTGGTGAACGGGATGAATATATAAGGAATGGTTGGTGAGGTGTTGATGTTGAAAAAAAAAAAAAAAAAAAAAAAAACGTAACTAGGAATGCTTGAAAATTTACGTTTTCCTAACCAAAAAAAAAAAAAAACTAAATAAATAATCTAGTACGTATTTGATGAAATTGAATTAAGCGAATGTTAATAAATGATAAGTAGCTTGTCGAATGAAGTAACAGCGATATTGCTTTGATGACAGTTTTTTTTTTTCATTCTGGAATATAGTTATCTTCTCTTGTTAGCAATAGTTTTTAAGATTTTTTTGATCATTTTTACGCGAGAAGTTGTTGATTGAAAACATAATTTGCAATTTGTTGGAATATAATATAATTTGGTAAAATTAAATACAATAAAATGAAAAAATTAAAATTATTTGGAAGAATGGTGGGTAAATACAATGTTTGAAATTGAGTGTCAAGGAAAGTCATAATGAAGTGAAAGAATGAAGTACTACAAATTTATTAAACACGTATGAAAGTTATTAAATGATTGTTTAGCAAATTAGATGAAAGCAAGCCAACTTTCGACTAGCTTCATTGATTCATTTTGACTTTTTATTTTTTTCTTAGAAATAGTTTAAGATTTTTTCGAATCATTGTTACGTATGAACTGTTAACTCGTTTGAAACAGAATTTTGCAAAATGATGGAATATAATATATTCAAAGTAGTTAACAAATTTCATGACTATTGGTTGAAAATTACGTATTTTTAGAATCATTTAGGCTCCAAAAATGAATCATAACAGGATGTAATAGACGAATCATAGGGCCAATCTGGATTAAAAACAATAGTGTTTATTCTTGTGTGTATCTGAATAAGTGTACGAAATTTCAAGACCATCGGTTAAACATTTCAACAGAAATGTATGTGTATATGTATGAATTTCTGCTAATAGTGTCAAAATTTTCCTGTGATCATAAGATGAAAAATGAACCTTCTCTCTCTCCTAGATCTCGGTACAAGATCAATTTTTGTATGTAAATTTTTTTCAAAAACCTGCATAAAAAATGTGGCATCATCATTCATCATATAGAAAAATGTTCATCGTAATGAGTGCTTAGGATAAAAAGTTGAGCTGAAAAAAACATTAAAAAAATTCCTCTGGTCGAATTGATTAACGGCCTCCTTGGGAGTTGATTTAAGAGAATAGATTTAGTAACCTTTTAATTATATTAATGAAATGATGTTTGATAATACTGCTGTTAAAAAACAAGTTAAAAGTTAGAAAAAAATAAATATTTTCGTAATTTTAGTAAAAAATGAAATATGAGAATTGGGTATTCATTGAACTTGCAAAATAATTTAGAAAATCGATGTCTCCTTCTCAGTTTATTTCGGTTGACCCATTTATATCCAAAATTTAATGTATTCTTAAAATTAAATGTTATGACAAAAGGCTGGTAATTTTGTTTTAAGTTAAAATTTACTTCTACCGTTTCATTTTTGAATTGTGTTTGTACTTGTATTGTTTAAGATATCACCAGATACATCTCCATTTATGAAATACGCCTCTCTTGCCCTCCAAAATAAAATTTTTATTCAAAGTTTTATTATTATTATTATTATTATTATTATTATTATGAATAGTCTGTTTGAGTTGGCAAAATGTTTAGAACTAGCTCTGTTAAAAGGCTGTTTGATATTCTTCACGGTAGAAATCGGAAAATACATTTTTTCTAGAGGTGCCGAATTTCTTGGCTCGATTCGATGCTGAGTGAGTTCTGATGAGAAGTTCACATCTAAAGATGTCATCGTATTTGTATTACATGCCCCGTGTATCTTTTATCATTTAATTTTCGTCGAAGTTCTAATTGTTCTGTCTAGGAAACCAATGTTTTTCTCTTCACAGAACTTCTCCATAACTAAAACCTCTTAAGTTGCAGCTTATTAAGTGCGATAATTTCTTGGGAGTGGGCAAATTTCAATTGTTCCAGTAGCGTAGTTTTGAAGGAATTTATGGTTCAAACTTTTTCCAAAGTCCCCCTCCCTCAGAAAAAACATTTCTGTCTAAATACTATATTCGTCAAATTGATTAATTACGTTAATATCCGATTGATTTTTCTTTTGTCTGTTGAAAATCTCTCAGAATCTTGAGTTATCTACATCACTGTACAATCAATCTTAATCTTTGTCTTTAGTTTAACTGTTGAGTTTCCCCATGTTTTATCTATTCCACGCAATTTAAATAGTGTTTTTGGAATCATTTTGAAAAAAAAAGAGTTTTATCGCTGCCCGAAAGATAAATTTAGTAGTTGTACACATCGATGTAACATTGAGAAAAACCTTGATCTTGACCGAAGTCGTGATAGTTGTCTTTTTATCCTCTTTTTCAAGTAGGTTTCTATTGAAAATCTACTTATTAATCTTGGTGTCATGGAATGATCTGGGTGGAGGTAGATACGTTTCTTGTTTCATAACGTCTGGAAAATTTTGGCATTGTTGACTCAAATTCATATGTATATATAAAAGCCAATTTCTTGTTACCATGGTACAGGTTCCAATTTTTATCCGATAGTCATGAAATTTGGAACGAACATTAATACTTAGCCAAGGACCCATGGCCAGCCACATGGGGTTTTTGGGGTTCAATTTCCCCATGAACAAAAAAAATAAAAAAAATAGTGTTAAGTAATTTCACGTATCGTCATCATATATATTAATACGGTAAGGTCACATCCTATTTCTTCTTTTCGCGTCATAAAGGATGGACGGATTTTTATGAAAAAGGTGGCAATCGAAAGAGTTGCGAGCGCAGAATGCGTCAAGGCCAATGAATTGGATTGGAGAGTGAAAAATTTTGAAAAATAAGAGTAAAGGTCAGCTCAGACTAATGGCGTCAGAGCAGATGGACAGATATGGCATTCTCGGTACATTTATCCTTTTCTATTCGATTCCGCGCGAATAATTCGTGTGGGCACAGCTAATTATTTTTAATTATGAATAATGCAACCACATCAGGTCTGCTGCCGCAATTCAACCATCATTGCATTTATTTTCAGAAAAACATCGTCGCTTAATCTAAAAAATGTATAAAATTCTTAATTTCAAATTAAATTGTTCAATTTTCATTTTTAAATTTTTTAAAATAATTTATCTTACGACCAGGAGGGGTTCATATGTGAGTAGGAAATCTTTTAAAAGAATCCCAAGGTGTGACTTTCATAGATCTCATAAAATAAAAATTTTAATTTACACTTAGGTCAAAAAAAACAAAAACAAACCCTCGAGGCCTGCAAGGACCTGACCGATTGATTTTGTTAGGATCGGTTGTACGGTATTTTTGTTATGGCTATTTTCGTTTTTGTTTTGCCCCTAAAGTTTCTAATTTTCGACCAATAGCTAAGAAATTTTTTACAAAAATTCACTATGATGTATTATAACTTGATACAAATTTTGGTGCGAATCGGCCGTATGATACTTCCGGTGTAAGTATATTCGTTTTTGTTTCGGCTTTAAAATTATCAGTTTTCGATCAATAGCTACGAAATCCTAACAAATATTACCACTTGCTATAAATTTTGGTGCGAATCGGTCGCATGGTACTTCTGGTAACACTATTTTCGTTTTTATTTTGCCTATAAAATTCCTAATTTTGAACCAATAGAACGTAATTCGAAACAAATATTTATTACGATCTGTCCATATCTTTTTAGTGACTAGACTACCTACCTAATTTTAAATTTTTCGAAAACCTATTTTTTCTAACGGAGCTGCTGCTGCGTTAGAGTTTTGTTTTTCTCCGTGTGAATCGGGTGTTTACTTCTGTTGAAATATTCTCGTTTCTCCAATATCTATTTGTATTTCTGTTTGTGAAGTTTCAACCGCGTTGGTTACAGATTATTGTGCCGTGTTGCAGCGAAATCCTATACATAATAGGCTATGGTAATTTCTCTCATTGAGCTTGTGTACCTAATCTATACTTTGTCTTCTCATTTTCAAAACCAATTAAATCTTCGATGTTGAAATTATATTTTCAATATGTTTTAAAATTTTCACCGAGGATAATCAAAAAAGTGACCAAGCCTGTAAATAAACGAAAAAATGAATCATATTTTCATTTTTTATCATTGTTTGACTGAAAGGAAGGAGTTGAAACCCTACAATCTTTGTCCCTTACCTACAGCGGCTACAGCTTTGATAAAGAGAGACGAATTGAATATTTATGGTTGTTTCCAAATTATTGCTCATTATGAGAACTTTTATCTAATCGTACAAGTTTGTATGTTAGTGCATTTATTGATTATTATTATTATTCTATAATTATGTTGTTTCAAAATATTTGTTTCGTATGTACTTGAGGGTTTGTTTGAAAGAAATTTTTCACCTAATTATGTGTTCGGAAATTGAAACGTAGGAAGAAAATGATTTGGTATTTTTTCGCAAATTTTTCTCATATATTATTACGCTTTATTTTTTATCATTTCTTTCAACTAACACGCTTCCATTTATATTAATAGTGAATTCCCTTATAGAAAATTACGTAAATATGTTCGTTTTACTCCACCATTAGCCTTGACTGTTATGGTCGTTAGTGTCGAAACTACATATTCTTAATCGGATTTCGCATTGAATACTGTGCCTTTTACAGTGAAGATTTTTACATTTCTTCCATTACTGTATTGATTTCCTGCTTCCCTTTTATGAAAAACTGCTTCGTGTTAGCCCGTACCATTCGACAACTAAAATTGTTGCGCATTTGATCTGTTTCATTTTCAGTATTTATGACCCTTCATATTAAGACAAGAAAAAAATATCGAGGACTATATGGCTTTTCCTGCGGTCTTCCGTTGCCGTTATATTGCGATTTCAGCTGAAATTTAGCTTCTTTGTCCTTCGAATCAAATTTCGTATTTCTGGAGTCTAATTTTTGTAGACTAATCAACTTAATTCCATTTTGAACTTGCGTTATGTTTGCATTCATTTTTCTTCACTTTTCCTTGTTCTCTCGAAAATGAAACTATTATAATAGGGTACCGGACATGACTCTCAGAATTACTTAAAATTAATGGGAGAGATAGTCTAAAGCCTGTGAATGAAGGTTCTGAAATTTTTTTTGAAAAATATTAAATAGAAAGGAAGATATAAGATGTCAAAGTTGCGCTGCACCAAAAATGGTACCTTGATGCGCACCCTGTTGTGATGTCATAGAATTGACATTTTTGTATTTTGCATTATCAGAGGTTGCTGGTTTCAATACTCATTAATACTTCATTTTTAAGTAGGTTTTTGATGAAAATTTACTGAACAAAATTGATTTTAAAAAATGACTTTGAAGCAAGGATGGGCGCACATTTCATTTCAGCACCCAAGAAAACTTTTGGCACAGAAAGCTCAAAGTCTAAATTATCACCTAAGTAAATAAGATTCAATAAGTTTGGGTTTCTATCTGTATTTATTTTTTGTACTTCTCACTGAGGTAGAAGGTTGAAAATTGGTATGAGGGTGCTTGAGTATCACATCTATTTTTTTTTTTTTGAAATCCCAAAAATAAGAAAGGGGAAGCAGATATGGGCCAAAAATTCATTTTCTTGGAACTTTCAACATATATACACTGAAATTATCCAAATCAACACAAAGGTGGTATAATATTGTTTGTTTATGCTTTAAAAAAATATTTTTTGAGGTACTGAGTTCAAACTGGACCTTAAGTTTTTTAATTTGATCAATATTTTGACCCAAAGGGACTCAAAAAAGGGCCTAATTTTGTTTTTTTACATTTTAGTATGTAGTAAATCATTTGTAATGTTTCTTGAGGTGCTGAGTTCAAATTTGTCAATAATTTTTCAATTTGATCAATTTTTTGACCCCAAGGGATCATAAAAGTGCCCAATTTTGTTTTTTTACATATTATTATGTAATACATCATTTGTAATGTTTCTTGAGGCAACAAGTTCAAATTTGACATTATTTTATTCATTTGATTCATTTTTGACACCCAAGGGGAAATTTTGATTTTTCATATTTTGTAGTGTAATACATCATTCGTAATAGTTTTTTAGCTGCTGATTTTGAATTTGACGTAATTTCTTAATTTTACCCATTATGTGATCCCACAGGAGCTCTGAAAGGGGCTAATTTTGAATTTCTCTATTATATTGTGTTATACATTATTGGTAATTTTTTTTTACTTGAAGTTTTATTTTTACATGTATTTCTTCATACAACTCCTTTTAATGTGATCCAAAGTGGTTCGGATATAAGTAGCTAATTTTGACTTTTCACATTTTATTGTGTGATATATTGTTTATAATGTTTTACAAGTTTCTGAGTACAAATACAAAAATCTTATTTTTCTTACAAGTAAGTTGGGCAAGTGGTTTTACTGAATTTTGTTGTTTTTTGTTGGTCTCAAAAAACATGGGCATCCAATACCTAATAAATTACTCAATAATAAGTGAAGATATAATTGCAATCCCTTTTTTGGGGCCACAGGAAGAAAAAAGTGGTTCAATCTAAAAATGGATTGTAAATATAATCTCAGTGCCTCAAAAAACATTATTGTGTATCACTCAATAATATCTAAGAATTTTATTTGAACCCCCTGTTTAGGGTCACAGGGGGCTCAATAATGGATTTGATCAAAAAATGGATTGCAAATCTAAACTCAGCACCTCAAAAAATATTATTAATGATATATCACTCAATAATATCTAAGCATAGTATCTCAACCCCCTGTTTGGGGTCACAGGGGGCTCAATAAGGGATTTGATAAAAAATGGATTGAAAATTTAAACCCAGCACCTCAAAAAACATTATTAATGATATATCACTCAATAATATCAATGAATATTATCTTATCCCCCTGTTTGGGGTCACAGGGGGCCAAGTAGGGGTTCAATCTAAAAATGGATTATAAATGTAAACTCGGAGCCTCAAAAAACAATATTATCGATGTATCATTCAATAATATCCAAGAATATTATCTTAATTCCATTTCTTGGGCTACAGGGGGCTAAATGAAGGATTAAATCTAAAAATGGGTTTGCAAATATGAACTCAGCCCTCAAAGTAAATAACTCCTCAGGCACCACCAAAAATTGTTTTCAAGGCTGTGCTCTAATATAAAAACAAATAAGGAATAATTGGTTTTTGATTTTCTTAGTTTTTATTGTTTTTCAATGTTTTGAATTTGTCTATAAATAAGGGAGTGGGGGGGTGCAAGTGCACATCCTTTTATCCCCTCCCTCACAGTCACCACAAACTTTCTAAATTGATGAGCTTAATTAAACCAATGTACAAACACAGGAGAGTGAGGAATGAATGAATGAGAAACCTGTGAAAGAGGTGAAAAGTTTGCTGATGTGTCAATTCTATGACATCACACCCACTGCTCAAAAAATATCACAACGTTTTTTGACAACTCAAATTTACCATTCATTTTCTCCCATTCTATCCAACCAATTTTAATGCGGTTTTCACTGATATTTTTTATTTTTTTTTTTAAATTTGAAAATATGTTTACTGAAAATCATGTCCGGTACCCCATTGGGATTACGTTTACTAGAATAAACTAATTTATCAAATTCGTGTTTCTGTAAGCCCTTGTAAGTGCTAATTCTAAATGTCTCGCTTGTCATTGAATATTCTTATTAGGAAAGTTTTTTAATTTACTTACGAAATGCTTTACAGTAGATCACGTTGTTAAAATACATTAATGCAGCGGTTCTCAACCTGTGGTCCGCGGACGTCCCGGAGGTCCACGAAGGCACGGGTGTAGCCGGCGAAAGACAATTTGAGGTTCTTGCCTCACTTTTGTCATAGCAACCTATGACTAAATTAAAGGAGAAGTAGACTCGTTGGTCTGTCTCTAAAAGTATTCATTGAAAACCATCAAAATTGTCCCAATGAAGTGCGAATTGGTTTCTGCAGATACTAGATGATAAATTTTTATTTCATTTTGTTTGCTTTTTTTTTGTATTTCACTTGGCTTTGTACTTTTAGATTTTTGAATTTTTGTTACTGTTTTTGAAATGAACTAAAATCAATTAACTTGTGGTCTTGTAATTTACTTATCTCACATAAGTAGTATCATTAGAAAACGGAAGAAAAAATTAGCCCTTTTATAGCACTGCTCTATCTGTAACAAAATTCTGGCTACGCCAGTGCATGAAGGAGACTTCGGGGTTCCACGACCAGCTTCTGTGTTGACGACTACTGTTTTCGTTTATTAAATTTATCATGTGTGTAAACGTATTGGAAAGTGAAGAGTTCGTGAAGTCATTACCTCTACGTTAGTGATTCCACCTTTTGAAAGGTTAGGACTAAGGCCAGTTTTAAGGGGAGATTTCGGGTAAAAAAAGTCAGTTTAAAACACAATTATTCGGTTTTTCAAATTTTGTGTCTATGAAATATGTTAAAAATTTTTAACCCCTTATAGAAAAATTCATGAAGATTATAAAATGCGATTCAGTGCTACCTCCCAAGAAGAGATCTGTAGAAACCGGACCGGTTAGGACCCGCTAATTGGGATTGAATTTTATTATATAGATTAAAAAACTTTCCTCGTAATAAAATTTAAGAAAAATTGAGAAATTTAGAATTGATATTTTTACAAGTCTATGTAAAACAACGAATTCGATACATTAGTTAAACATTAGAGTAATAGGTACCTAGTCGAAGTGCTTATAGTTCAGAATTTGGAAATAACAGGGTAAAGTGAAAAGAAACAATCGCGAGTAAAACACTAATTCAAAACATAATTATATTGATTATTCTTTAAAAACCATGCGAAAGAAATACAAAGTTGCATTCAAAGAACAAAATTGTGCTGAAATTAATGTTCCACCAACGGAAGGCCATAAATCCTTAAATATAATTTTCTTGTCTCAATATGAAGGGTGACGGATCATAAATACTGAAAATAAAACACATCCCATGCGCAACAACTTTAGTCAGTTCCAGCGAATGTTACGGGTTTGCACGAAGCATTAATAAATATCTTACACCTATTTAAGTTGAAAATAGATAGAAACGATCCATTGAAATCAAATTATCTAAAAACATTTGAAATTAAAATAAAGAAAACCTATTTAAAAACGATCGCCTGTCTAATACCTGAAAATTGGTGGTACGTTTCTCAGAAAAACTATACTGAAAAAAAAATTTCAAATGTCTGAAACATGGTCTTTCGTAAATCAGATAACCATGTGGTTGTAATTGATAAAAATACATTTTTGTTTCAATTTTCGCAGTCTCATAATTAAAAATTGGTGATTGAAAAAAATACTCTGAATAATCTTCCATTTTTTTCTCCGCCGAAATTTGTCGCATCCCATGATTGAGTTCCTTGAAAAGAATGAGAATTAGAAACAGAAAATGGAACTCATAAAAATTGTAGGTAGTGTAAGACATCCGTTTCTGTATAAATTTTGTTGTAATGATATCATTTCGAGAAGCAACGAGTTGTAAATTTAATTAATTGAAAATTCTTAATTTCGTTAAAATTTGTTTCGAATGAATTCGAGAGAAATTAAATCCCAGTATTTGTCTTGTGTATCCAGTAGGTATAAGTACGTTAGGTGATGGTTTCCATCACCATTTGTAGCTGTAGAAAAAAAGGTGTGAGAGAAAGTTGTAGCAAACCATTTAAGTATACAAGACCACCGCTGATATGTTACAATACAACAAAGAAATTGCATTAGATTTACGTAAAAGAAAAATGATAATGACTCAGATTGTTAAGATGCTTTATGGTCGTGTGTTTTAAATCGGCTACTCTTGAATGAATATGTTCAAAAATTTTTAGTTGTTCTCGATGCTGTCCTACTTGTTTTTGAGAGTACGCGCTGCGAACTTTGTTATAAGGTCTGAAACGAAAAGTAGAACCGACTTTGAAAAAATAAAATAAAAAGTGCACTAAAAAGTGAAAAAAATTATTTTAAAATTTCTCCAGCAAGATCTAGGTCTAGGAACTGGAATTATTGAAGTCGGTACTAATTAAAAAGTTAAGTCATAAAATTGGAAGCAATTAACGTAGGTATAAAGCTTATATGGTAAAGGAAGAGAGCGCCGACTTCAATAATTCCATTTTCTAGACCTAGATCTTTCTGGAGAAATTTGAAAGAATTATTTTTTAATTTTTAATTTTTTTTTAAGTCAGTTTAGTTTTTAGAAAAAATTTTTTTCAATGATTTCGTTCCTAACGTTAGCGGCAATATTACTTCAGAACTAGCCGTTTTTTATTTAAACATAATTTCAAAACTACCTCATCGATTCTAAAAAAAAAAATAATGGGATGAATATAATATCATCCTCTATCATGTAATAAAAAGTTTATAAAAATGGATGCCAAGGTTGAGAAATTATGTTGGAACAAACATGAAAATATAAAAAATATATATATATATACACGGATCGAATTCATAACCTTCTCCTTTTTTTTTTTCCGAAGTCTGTTAAAAACTGAAATATGCTTCGGAATTCTCTTTACGATATCTGAACCAAAATAAAAAGTACCTACTTAACTGGTATATCTTTACGAGAGAGAAAAAAAAAGGAGACATTATTGCGTATTTTCACAGCGCAATATTTGTATTACTTATACATAATGTGATTTTTAAAGGATGTATTGTGGGTTTCTCTTTTGAAAAAAGGACAGTTGTTTGTATATCGACTCATTTTTCAAAAGCCAACATTCTGATTATAACGAATTCTCTAAATATAATTAAAATGCTGAAACGAACAATTGAGATTATGAGATTAGAAAAGTAGGTCCCTCGAAATTAATCAGTTTTAACGAAATATGAAAATTGTATTCACGATATCTTGTTTTTCCGCGAAGAATTAACTGTATATGGAAATGGTTAATTCGTGCTGTCGTATAATAAATTTTTGTGGTGAAAGTTCTAATCATTGTGAATGTGTTCTCGGTGGCCAAATCTGAAAATGTACAGTTTTTAGTAGGATTTGTGTACCTACTCTCGTGCGATTCGTGAATGAAAGGAATCGTTAAGATATAATCTTTAAAGGAATTTTTGTATTGGTTGTGTTTCGTTTTAATGTTTCGTTGGCTTGAAACCATCGATCAACTTGTTTATTTTGGATAGATCACGAAATGGGATTTATTTGATTGTAATAAATCTTCAAGGCCGAATTATGAATTTTAATACAGTGAAGCTTCCCAATAACGGACATCGATGGGACCAAGCATATGTTTTTAATAATTATTTAATTATTACATCTAAATAAATTGAAAACTAGGCCATTGCTTCATTTCTTGTGATGGACTATACGTACTAACTGCTGTAATTGTAAAAAAGTTGAAAAAAACATGAAATAACAGTTTTTGTGTTTTTTGTAAATGTTACACAATCTCGATAAAATTGAAAAAATTTGAAAGTAAAGGGACCTAGGACATAATTAAGAAGGAATATTTTGCGAAAGTTTTGTGAGTGTACCTCAAAAAGAACATACAGAACCCTTCAATTCTAATTTTTTAAATTTTTTTTAAAATAGAGTTTAAATTTGGATTAAAGGATAAAAATTTTATTTGTCTTATCAATAAGATTTTCAAAAAAAATTGACAAAAGTCTATTATTAATATTCATTTAAAAAAATAGAAGATGAAAACCATGTTTTTTTTAATTTCTCAAAAAATATTTTTGTTAAGGAGCTGAAACTTTCAGGAAAATTTCATTTTTAGTCGCCGCATAATTGGTCAAATATCGTTAAGAAATTCAGGAAAGGCACTTTTACTTAATTCAGCTATACCATTTGTTTTATCAAGTTATTGGGTTGGGGTTTGTCTGTAGCATAATAATTATTAATTTTTATTATCCATCTCGAATTTATTAAGGAATTCAATGATAGAAATTTCGTAAGAAACTATAAATTATTTCTCGAAAATCTTATCGACTTAAAATTTTATTGATAAACGTACTGTTCAAGATTGTACTTAATACGCCTACATATATGCAGTTCTCTTTGATGTATTCATATGCATATGAAATTGGTTTGATGTGCGGCCTATTTACTCTGCCAAAATAATGTATATTTTTTATGGAATTTTAAGAACGTTTCGACTTTGAAAACACTACTGGAGTTCTATTTCGCTAAATGTTTAATTCATTTTAAGTCACTCTATGTTGTTTAGTTTAACTTGGTGCTCAGTCATATGAGATTCTTAACGCGACTTCCACCAAGTTGAAGTTCCGATAAAGGGGGTGTGTGACAAACAACTAGTGGAGTAGCACTCTTGGACAACAATGATGTTTATTGATCGTATCCATTCTGTGAGATTGAAACTGTTGTATTATTAGGCTTTACCTGTATTTCAATACTCTCAAGATACTGTAGGTAAGCTCCGTAGCGGGAATTTAATATAATTTTTTTTTGTGATATGTATGGAGTATGTCAACATTTAATTTTTCTTTCAATGCGTCTTGTGTCCTACCTATTTTGTCGTTAATTTCTTGTAAATATATCGTCAATTCTATTTTAACGATCGAAAAGAAGTTCCTACCATGACGTACTTAATTTTGTTTGAAAATGGTTACACTTGTTCTTAAACATTGGAAGGGACGATAAATTAAAAAAAAAAAAAAAAAAGCTGTTTATACATTACGAAACCAATCGAGACCAGATCAGAATTGTCGACTTTATCCAGTTTATTTACTCGATTACCTGATTGTCGATAAAACGGTGTGCATTTTCATTATCATCATCATCAGTATTTTTGCGTCTAATATGCTTAACTGTCCAGGCGAGTATATCGAAAATTGTATCACACTCGATTTCGAGTTACGATTTCACCGAACAAGTAGCAACCACCCCTTTCGCCCAAATTCGCATCTTCAGCAGAGATTTTTGGCTGTTTTAACGCCTGCGAATTCGTTTCGAAACCAACGCGTCTCGATGTTGTAGCCATTTCTATTTTTCTTTACAACATGATATCGAGAACTTCTCGTTTCGCTGGCATTTCAAAAAACGTAACTAACTGAGTGATTTTCTTCCCTCTGTTTTGTTTTCCTTCTCCAATTTCGAGGATATGACGAACATCGATGAAAATTCACACGTTTTTGTGCATCGCCATTCGCCACTTTCCACTTTGCCCTTATCGTGCCCCCTATCACAAGCGTATTCGTGCTTCCTTTTTTGTCGCTATTCGCTAATGTTTTTTTTTCTCGTCGACTTAATTTCATGAAAATGAGTATCGTTGTTTCTGCTCCTGTCAGTCTAAATTTAGAATTATTCGAAATCAGCTGATGATAATGACGAGACATTTGGAATGCACCTCCGTATAGTATGAGCGAAAAGAAAAAACTGTTCCGAGTATTTCTTGATAAAAATTTTGTTAGTGTAAATCGTAGAGTAATAACTCGAGTCGTAATTTTGTGGAATAAGTGCGTTTAAAGGAGTATTCAAGGATCTTTTGTTTCTCAGATTCTGCCTTGATTTTTACGTGAGGTATTCGGAGTAAAAATGGGTCAGGTTCACTAAATCGTATTTTGAGAAATGTGTGTTTGAAGTTTACTTTTTTTTTTGTAAATGAGCTTTGGTTACTTGGCCATTTTATCCGAAGCATGAAAGATACATTTGGTGTCGAAATGCGGAGGGTGATGGACAAGAATTCGAGATCTGTGAGCCATTTTGGGTAGTAAATGTCTCGGACTAACAACCTTCTAATTGCAAAGCCAAGAATCAAACCACTGCGCCTCACATAATGAAAAATTTTACTTTTTTGCTATTAATTGCCTGAAAATTTGTTTAAATTAAGTCCATTCTAACGGCGGAGAAGTGAATTACAACTTGGCTCAGTACCGCGGGTGCAGTTCATTTTAAATTGTTCAAAAATAAGTGTACAAATTCTATAAATTGTATGAAGATTTCGTATATGAGTGAAGAACTAAATACCTGCGTTAATAATTTTGACTGTTCATTTCGTCAGAAAAAATTATGTTTAACCCTGAACTGAAAACAGATTTTTTTTTTTTCGTTTCTCTTTTCAGAAAGATGAGATGGTTTGAAAGTTTTTTTTTGAACAGTCGTGTAAAATTCGTTATAAACTTCTCTATTGAATATTGCATCGTTCGTGAAATACTAGAACCGAATCTGTATGAAGATGAACCTAAAAGGAATACAGCACTTTTCTCTCGTCTGTTGGTAGTCGTTGAAGAATTCATAACCGTGTCAAGGTTGTGCTGACTTGTGTATAGGAAGGGAGAATAGATGTTCTCGAATAGATATTCTTTGGCCAATTGGAGTTTATATGCGTACGTGAAATGTAAAAAAAAAAAAAAGTTCAAGAGGATAAAGTTTTTTTTTCTCCAGGTGAATCTATTAATTAGGTAATCACCTGTATGATTTTATGATACCGCCCTGGAATTTAGATCCAATTGGAGTTGTTAAATATATATCTTCATGTAGCTCAGTTTTTCGCATATTTTGCCTCGGTTACATCTTTACCTAGTCGAAGAAAATTGGTCAAAACTTCATGATGGTTTTTTCAAGATTTCTGGAAATATGGCTGTTAAATTTTTTCGTACTTAAGCGACTCGGAGCAAAAGTGGTTTTCTTATGATTTTTGAGTCAAGCTAGTTTTGGGTAGTCGTTTCATGCAATAATGACTCAAATCATTGTTCACTTCCTTCTCCGCAGATAAAATGAGATTAATTTGAATAAATTTTCGCAAGTTCGCCTTTATTATAAATTCATAAATGAACTTTTTGCCAAGTAGGAATAGGTTCGAATTTAATTTTCTCATGAAATATTGAATCGATATGAAATTTATCAATCGACTTCTGTTACAAAGAAGTTTACTGCCAACGTATTAGTATCATTCAAAGTAACTACAGATTTGAATAACTTAGTTTTGTCTTTGAATTAATTTCCACATTTCACAGAACCTACATTAAAAGCGTACTTATATTCTGTTCAAACTACAAAGTACGTGACGTCATAAAACATCCACATTTATCTGCTTGAAACACTATGTTTGTCTACTGTGCAAAATAATCTTAGTTGATGCTTATCGTTATATAACAACGTGAATCGATCTTTGACTATGCATATATAATATGGACTGAGCTTAATAGGAATGGCAGTACAGTGCGGGTAAAGGCAACATAATGAGTATCATTGGCCGAAGGTGATTTTTATTTCGAAAAGTTCGGCAACTTTTTCATTAATTGAAAACCGAAAATTTTTCATTTTGGTTAAAATTACTTTATATCTCCCATGTTACCGATCTTTCAAGCATGAAGGATGTCAAAAATCGTCAATAAAAAGTAATATCAGACGGACCCTATTCTTCCTGTGATACTTATTTATAAGAGATATCTTACCTTCACGTTCTTATCACTATGTTCAGTCCATATAGTTATGAATAGTCAAAGGAATCTCTATATATTCTCCTCCCCACCGATCGTCACGACCAAAGGTGAGTCTGACGTCACACACTTCTTAACGTTGACAGGTGTATACATATCTGTACACGGAAAATTGGTTAATTTGGTTTTGTATTTCATTTTTTGAGCCATTCTTTATGTTGATTTGTTTATTTTTGGATTTTTCCGTTTAATTTCTCGGTTGTATTATATTTTCTCGTTGGTGAAAAAAAAAAAAAATTGGAACGTTTGGGAAAAAAAAAGTATTTCCCGAGAATATATCATATACTTTCATCCGACATATTTGATCGGAAAGAAATCCAAAAACCAGCAGCATTTTTAGAAAGCATCTCGTTTTGAATGTCACGACTAGATACATTATGCGTTGATTTACAGTTATGCGATTATCTAATTTTGATAACACTTAAATTCTAATGAATTCATTAGAAGTTTACGTTTTTGAAGTTCAAAATAAAAATTGACTGCAAATCTTTTTGAAACGGTTATACTCACGAATATTTGTACAGTTCTTTACTGAAGCAAAACATGAGCAGAATGACGTTGTCTGACAGTTTAAAAAGATTTAAGATTTGTTTGGCGTATTGATATGGTACTCGGCGTTTCAAACGAAAGATCGTTGGTTCGAGACCAGTCATCGTAACATTTTTGGACCCAAATGGCGGTATTATGTTCGGTTCGGTTCAATTGGTATGTGATTAAAAAATTAATGCTGGGAGACCATTGGCTAACAGATACTGAGCACCCCTTCCTCAGTCGCGATCCCAAAGCTCTAGAAAATGATTTAATCGATCATGATCCGATCGGTTTGATGAAATGATTAAAAAATATTAATTTTTGAGAATCCGATCGAAAGTCTGTCTTATTCAGTTGATTTTTGATCAATATCTCTGTAATTTACCTCCTTCCCCCCCCAAAAAAAAAAAAAAAAAACCAACATAGCAAGCCTTGCTAAGAGAAGCAGGTTTTCGAGATAAATAATTATGAATCTTGATGGTCACATTAATAGTTTGTAAGTTTATATACGTCAGTGGTATGTTATGATTGTACGAAATTTGTTAGCTGCTGATAAAATATTAGACAATATTAAATTTAAAAGTATTATTTCTTGAAATTAAAAATTAATTAAGATGATAAGGTATGGTAAATAATTATATAATTTCAAATAAAACCAAAGAAATATAATAAAGTTATGAAATAAAAAAAAGAAAACGTGAACATGTAGTAATTTTTACAAAAAAAAGGGGAAAAAAAGCTTTACCGTAAGTACCATCTGGTCGATCCGTACCAAAATTGGTAACATGCTACAGTGAATTATAATGAATTTTTGCTTCAAATTTCGTACGTATGGTTCCAAAATTCCGCATTTTACGACCAATATAAAAATAGCGGTACCAGAAGTACCGTCCGCCCGATATGCGCCAAAATTCTTAATATATAGAATGAATTAAAATAAATTATTATTCCGAATTTCGTGACTATTGGTGGAAAATTGAGCATTTTATAGCCAAAATAAAAATGATGGTACCGGAAAACAAATGTTCGTACCTAATTTCGTGATTATCGGACAAAAATTGTGACCTGTACTGTGTGAACAAGAAATTGACTTCTATCTATCTATCTATCTATCTATCTATCTATGTATCTATAGATAGATAGATGGATAGATACATACATAGATAGATACATAGATACATAGATGCATAGATAGATAGATATGAATTGGTGCTAAAATTTTCCTGAGGTCATAAAACGAAAAACCCTGGGGGCTTTCGCACCAAGCATAATAATGTAGATTTTGTAAATAAAATTTACTTAAAACAACGAGAAAAAAAACGAAAAAGGAAAACTTAATTATATTAATTATATTTCACATCGTTCTTACTGCCTTTACAGGGCGCAATTTAAACGATGTTGAATACTCGAATGCCTCAATTATATTAACACGCGTTCGTCAGAAGAATCTTCATAATCTGCATAAAATGGTAATTGTGCCAAAACGTTTATCTAACGACAATAGCATGTATAAAAATACACAGGCTTCGAAGAATCATGTACTACAGTACTGACTACACACACCCGTGTTGTAGAGGCAACATTAAATTTCAAGTCTTTACATCTTGTGGAAACTAGAATACAAGGTAGTAAAATTCAAAACCAGGTGACACCGAAAATTTTTTTATGGACTCATGAAATCTTTTAGATTTAAAATTTTTTTTATAATAATATACTCATCGTTAAGACCTGTGCATTAGTAACAAATAATTTTAGAACTGTTTTAATTTTTACGTTTTCTCCAGCGTATGTACAATTTTCGACTAACGAATGTTTCATTTCGCCATTTTAGTTGGCTTCCATTTTTATAAGCTTTTATTCTACTGACTACTGCGATTTTAAAATATACCAACACTGCAGCCAACTTTCCGCAACGAAATAATATTTTAATTCGCTATAAAAGCAAAAATGGATTTTCAAATTATTTTTAGATTTTCTTACATTTTTTGACAGAGTTGGGTAATACTTCATTTGCTCCATGTATGGTGTTACATACCCGTGAGATAAACATAATATCTGAAGGGAATCTCTTGTTAACCTTTGATGATTCTGGAAATACAGGTTTTTTGATCACACCAAATTTTGAAAATTTGCATATTTCTGGGCCCATTTCATCATATAGATGGGATTTTAAAGGCTGAAGATTTAGTCCTTATATTAGTAGAACTAAGTACGTGAAATCAATTCATCTACCTTCACTTTTCATTTTGTGGCTACTTAAAGGTTAATAAAAAAGGAATGCATTTCATGCCTTCGACATTTTTAGAAATAAAATGGACATTAGTGTTAGAAGGACATTAGCTTTGTTTAAAGTCACAAAAAAGAACTACCTAAGTACATGAACATTTTTATTCTATACCTACTATTCTATTGAATTTTGGTTCTCACTTCTGTTGGACAGTTTCTGTAGTGTCAGTTCTGAGCAGCAAAGACTCAAAAAAATGACGATGATAAAAAAAGCCTCAGGTGTAATAGGAGTTTGGTACCTAGTGGTTTTGTAGTTTGTGATAGAACTATAAAATGGTAATTTCTGCGAAAATCTGTTTTTAACCTTAAAATATCGATAGATCAATATTTTTCCGATAGTTTCTTGTAATTTTTGTTAGGACCACTAATCCTCTTCCTCTCACACTCCTGCAAACACTCGACATTACATATATTATATCTTTTTCACATTTATACTCACGGCAATACTGTTACCTGTTCCGCCACTCTTTGTCTCCATATAACTTCATACTCTTGTACTTTGGCTTCACATGTATGATCTTCTTCAATTACACACTTTTGAGATGTAACTTTGTGAACATTTTTATTATTTTATACAATAATTGTGAACATCCGATCTACAACCTTTTTAATTTTTTCACCTGCATGTGATAAAACTAGCAATGAAGTATTGATATATTGATGCGTTTGTTAGATATCGATAAGTATCGATATTTTATACAAGTTTTTTTTTTTTTTTTAAATAATAGATGAAAATTGGCAAACAGGGTTTTGCACTGAAGTATTGCTGGGTTAGAGTTTATTATGTTCAAAGCAAAATAAGTTCTCACAAACTGAATAATTGCATCTCTTTCCTTTTTAATGGAAATTTATGTAGCCCCAACAGCCAAATCACCTGACTGATTTTCATGAAATTTGAAACCTACACGATTTTATCATGTTCAGTACTAAACATAGCCCAAATTACAGGCTTATCAAATGATAGTTATGTCTAACAAAAGAATTAAAAAAAGGGTTATTGGATTGTAATTTAAGTGGAAATTCATGTTCTTTCAAGCCTCTAGGTAGCAAATTTGAACACATTGAACCGAATGATGTCCTTAGAAAATAGGGCCGGCTAATCCATTCTATATAATTTTGACCACACTAGGTTATCACACCAACACGGATCACAATAAGCGACTTCTTCTGTAATCCTGTTTTTGTACCTTCTGTTGCATAGAGTCAGTTTTTTGCTCCACTTTGGAGGCTATAAATGACTTCCAGCCACCGTCTCATAGGAACTCCAGTGCTCTTAAAATGATTTTTCTTAAATAAAAATAAATAGAAATTGACATAGAATGTACAGTTTTTATGCATTATTAGTAATGATAGTTTTTTTTTTTTTTTAGTTGTCAGCCTATTAGCTTTTAAGTAGCCACAAAATGGAAAATGAAGGTAGATGAATTCATTTCACATACTTAGTTGTACTAATATAAGGATTAAATCTTCAGCCTTTAAAATCCCATCTGTATTATGAAACAGGCCCAGAAATACGCAAATTTTCAAAATTTGATGTGATCAAAAACCTGCATTTCTGGAATCATCAGAGGTTGTTCAGGGTTGCCTTTTAAATATTATGTTTATCTCATAAGCAAGTAACACCGTACATGGAATAAATGAAATATTAGCTAACTTCTTTAAAAAAATGTAAGAAGGCTAAAGATTTAGTTCTTATATTAGTACAACCAAGTATGTGAAATGAATTCATTTACCTTCACTTTCCATTTTGTGACAATCTAGAGATTAAGGGCTTATTTGGCTTGTTATGGTCTCGGCGCTTTGTGACAATTTGATTATGCACAATAGTTGTCGACGCCCTTTCTTTTGAGTATCATTATGAAAGTTTATGGTCTGAGTTATATTTCGTAAAGGTGTTACCGTTACGGAACATCTTCAACTTTGAACATTATGTATGAAGATACACTCTAATGAGGAAACAATCAATACCCCCAATCGTATTATTAGCTACTATTGTCCCTTGGATTTTCCAAGTGTTTCCTAGGGGTGATGTCGCCCACATTGCGAACTACTGATCTTGGTTGTTAATGTTTTCATTTCGAATCTCTGTCAATTCAGAATAATAACGATCATGGAACTTGTTCTTTTGTATTTTTCCCCACATTTTTTCAACGCACGAAATTTTGACTTCCCTAGATATAACATCGACCTGTTGCACCGTTATGATAAAAATAGTTCCAAACTTGGCGAACATACCTATATGTTTTTACACGTTTGCAATTTGTAAAAAAAAAAATTGGCATCCAATTGGAATTAAATATCTTTTGACCAATAAGCAGTGAAAATACGGTTAGGTTAAATGAAGAATTGTTTGATGAAAATGAAAGAATTCATGTGGGTCGTTGTATTATTTTCTTCGAATAGAAATACAATACTACAATCGATCAGGATTTCTGTTAATTAGTTCAATCAGAATTGCTACCTGTTATTTCGAATTTGTTTTTGTGTGGCCTGTAATGAGGTTGTCGACTGGATGGAGGACGAAAAATCTTTTCGAAATTGCTCTACTTTATTTGCATTTCATAAAATGGGAAGGTTTCCAGGAACAAATGAAATGAAAAAAAGGAAATTTCGCCTGTCGGAAGTGAGGTAGTGCGATTACTTCGTTTTGGTTCAACGAAATGTTGACACACGAAAGGTTTTTACTCTTGTTTGTAGTTGAATTAGTGCGTTTGTACGAGTCTAATGAATAATTTTTTGAAAGTATGTTTTGAAACGTTGTGTGTGTTAGTGTATTTTCATTTATTATTACATTCGGTGCAATGGCGGGACCTGGGGGTGGAACCTATGGAAAAGCTCCTGAGTCGTAGTTCACGAATATATAGGTCACTTAAATTCTTTTGTGCACAGTATACATATATATATTTCGCACTTTTTGAGAATCCGTGGAGCCTCCGTTGTTTGACGTATAGCAATGAAACTTGGGGTAGTGTTGAAAGTTTCCATGGGCTACACATTCGTGTTAAGATTTTTGAAATACATCCATTAATTTCGGAGGAAAACGTTACCAAGGTTTTGAAAAACCACCATGTTGTCATCACGATAAATCCCTTAAATCAAAAGATTGTGATTTGAAATTTTTATAGTAGTTGGAAACTATTAGGGACTGATTTGGTATTGAATTTGAGCGAAATCGGTCAACTGGTTTTTGAATGGCAGACATTATAAAATTTGTCACTTTTGGAAAATACACACTTACCTCGGTTGATGGGCGGAAGAGATATTTTTTGTTTATTATGGAAATAATCTTGGATCTAAAAGAGAAACCTATTCTCCATCTAGCGAGTAATTTTATTATTCAAATGTTGCGATCTTTCCCTCAGAAAATATAACAACACGTTGTTTTATTCCCTAAGGTCACGTAATGAATTCTCAGAATAATTTAGGGTCCTTGAATTTTGATTTCTTTTTCTCTCTCCTTTAAACGATATTCTGCCATTCACCGAATTACAGCACGGATTATTATACATTAATTACAGAGGACGACTTATTAGTTGTTTCATTTGTATCGAAAGAGATTTTATCCAGTTATTTCGTAACGTTATGTGACCAGACGACTAAATATGTATCTGTATATTGTGGCCTCAAAATACGTAGTCCTCATCTCTCATGTGTACAGTTTTGTAGCTAATATTCTGGGGCACAATCATAAATTTTCGCGCGAATTCAAGTAAATTATTTAGTTGCAGTTCTTTTCATTTTCTTCCAGGTCCCA
The DNA here is from genome assembly GCA_011428145.1 of Ericerus pela. Lineage (NCBI taxonomy): Eukaryota > Metazoa > Arthropoda > Insecta > Hemiptera > Coccidae > Ericerus > Ericerus pela. Next base: position 302,081 of record WOFM01000596.1, read on the forward strand.
TAGGCTTAATGTAATCTCACTTATAGATAAACCTATTTTATCAAACGCTTATCCTTGTTTTTGGAAGTGTTTATAGATGAGTTATGATTTTATGTTAATTTTGTAGACATGTGTGTAAGTATTTAAACTTAGAATTTTCTTGCTTCAATTTTGGTAATGTATCCCAAATAGCCATTTTCTTTCCTCTGTTTGGATGGTGTATTCCAACCAATGTATGTATCTATCTGTGTTCAGTATTTTGGTTTACAGCTCTTCAGATTCATTTCATTTTTTCATTTATTATTTTATTCAAACAATTTGTCTCAGTCTCTTGTATATTTTAAAACAGAACGAGTGTATGCGTTAGTTTCATCTTCATTTATCTTTGAAATAGTGGTGAACATCTGATTACTCTAAAATCTTTCATGAATTATGCCTTTTGTGTAATTTTTTTACTTTTAAGCCTGGTATTGTTACCATTAGCTGCTTTGTTACAATATTTTTGTAACTATTGCATTCAGTGAAATGGCGGAACCTGTGGAAAAGAACTGATTTTGAGCCTCAGATATAGGTCACTCAAATTCTTCTGTACACGATATGTATTCATTGCATATACATAATTATATTTCCACTTCTTGCTTATTTTTGTATTTTTTGTGAGTCTGTGGAACCTCTAATTTTTTACGTGTGGTAATGAAACTTGAGACAGTGTTAGAAGCTTTCATGGGCTACACTTTCGTATTGAAATTTTTAAAACACTTGATGTTGCACTGAATGCAAAAGCTGTATTATCTTTGGAAAATGTACTAAAACATAACTATCATCATGTTATTTGAAAATTGAAATTAAGTTTATGAAATGGTCACAGTTGAGCGACCGCAGACTTGAGTAAATAGAAAAAAGATAATATGAAAGTTAAATTCGTTGTTTTAAAAGTCACGAGTATCAGCTTATTTAATACGTACTACTTACTTCAATTACTTAATGTAATTCCTATTACTAACATTAGGGCATAATATGCCTTCTTAACATTATAACGTTCTTAAAGAGAACACTGACAATATTAATTGTAATCAAACATTCAAAAGCATGAACTTGGATTAAAAGTCATGTCTTATTGTGTAATAAATTTGCAGTCCACGCTGAAGAATTCTTTCTCTCTTCCTTAATAGTTAATGTAATTCGAATGGTCAATGGTTTCGCAGTATGGCAATAAACCTCGAACATATCATTTCGAGTAGGATGACCAATCTGGGCTGATATGATTTTGCTTGGTTCGATGTTTTATAAAACAGCCTATTTATTTGGGTTGGATATGCACTTACACAATGATCAGTGTTCCACAATGTATATGATTTGAAAATAACTGAAAGAAAAAGTGCTAATTAATGGAAAATTTTCTGTTTTAGTAGTGTTTATATATTTTTATTCATAAATTTTTGTTTACTCATCAATCCTTTGTGAGTGGAGTCACAGAGGCACTTGCGTATTTTTACCCAGTTTGCTTACAAACGAGATATGAAAATAGACCTTACAAAAGGATTAGGGGTGAGGATGATTAAAATTATCCTTTTCATGAGAAAAGAAACAAATTGGCACTACTACCTTCCTGTTTTAACCTAATTTTTATTCATGTATGTGTATGTATGCAAGTTCTGAGGCGCTGCTTCATGGCGCTGTGGCTTGTGCTGGCCTTAGATTTTGCTGGCATATAAGTAACACTGTATAATTTGTTGTTTTGGTGGAAGCAACAATAATGTGTGTGTGTGTGTGTGCGCGCGCGTGTGTGCGTGGCTTCGTGGGTGGTAACGCATGTGCATCGTATAAGGGGAAATATTGGCAAAATAATTTAGTGGCATAATATTGTGAAAACATTTTGACAAACTAATTAATTTCAGCCAGCTTGTATGTTTATTATAGTGATACGTCAAGCTGCTTAGATATTTTTAAGAGGAAAAGAGTATATGACAGAAATTACAAAATCGACGAGGGAAAAAAGGAAGATGGTCATCAAACAAGTTTTTAGTGTTGCAGAAGAGAAAAAGTAAGAAAAAATTGTGTGAAAAAATAGTTTTCTGTGAAAATTTGGATATGAAGAAAATGAAGAAAACAAAAAGTGAGTAAAGTGCTCTTTTTAGAAAAGAGAGAATACTCTTTTTTCTTATCCAAAAAGAGAGTACGTTCTCTAAATAAAAAAGAGTACGTCAGTACACCATAATACATGTATATATGTATATATTGCCCAAAATTTTGTGTTTACAGTTTTGAGAAAACTGCAAGATGGAAGAGCTGAAATTTTAATGAGAGATAGTCCTCATATTGGAGAAAGTCTAAAAGAAGTTTGGTGCCTATTGGTTAATTAGTTTTTGAGAAAACTGGAAAACAAAAAATTTCTAAAAAAATTATTCTTTTATTCTGAAAAAATGACGAAGCTGAAATTTTTACGATGGATTTTCTTTATGTTGGTGCAAGTTGGATAGAAGTTTGGTGCTTATTATTTCAGTAATTTCCGAGAAAACTGCAGAAGAAAAATTTATAAAAAAAATTTTGTGTTTATGATTTTGAAAAATTTACCAAACAGATACAGTTGAAATTTTTATGAAAAATAGTTATCATATGGGAGCAGGTCTGAAGGAAGTTTGGTGTTCATCAGTTCAGTAGTTTTTGAGAAAACTGGAAAATAAAAAATTCTTGGTAAAGTTGTATTTCCAGGATTCTGAGAAAACAACAAAAATAATGGAATTGAAACTTTGATGATGTATTATTCTTATGTGTGAAGGTGTAAGTCTGATAGAAGTTTGATGCCTATTTATTTTGTAGTTTCTGATAAAACAGGAGAAAAAAAATTGTTGAAAAAAATTTTGTGTTCACTGTTTTAAAAAAAATTTGAAACGGATGGGGCTAAAATATTAACGAAAGGTATTCCTCATATAGGACCCAATGTGGTAAATGTTTAGTGCCTATTAGTTCTATAGTTTCCGAGAGAACTGGAAAACAAAAAGTTTCTGGAATTTAGGTTTTTGCTTTTGAATTATGAGTAAAATTTGACGAACTACGTTTTTTAGCGAAGTATTTACTGCACTAGTTTCTTCTTTTTTTTTTGTTGAAAAAGTTTTTTATTTATGTAACCTACTGAAAATTTTCTTTTCAGTTTCACAGTTTAACATATTTCTCATATTCCCTATTTTGGTTGGTCTTAGTTCTAACCTAGCTTCTTTAAAACGTTGTAGTTTGTGCTCAGTTAAATGATAAAATTATTTTTTTTAGGTATTATTAGATTCATCTTCAAATTAAAAGTTTTTTTTTTTCCTCGTGGAGAGGGTAAATTACGGGATCTTAAAAAATGTTATTGGAAGTTTGCAATTTCTCTTGAAATCAACGATATTTTTTAATATTGTTTTACGTGGTTTATCGTCGTTACTGAAAATGAGAGAATAACCGTCAGTTTTAATCCAGCTTCATTTTCTTAGACTTCGATGGTAATTGTCATTATCATTTCGGCATTGCAGTAATAAATTTCACGTAATTTTTATAAACTTTTATTCTACTCACTACTGCCGTTTTATAATATACTAATACTGCAGCCAATCTTCCGTAACGAAATATTTATTTCGCATGAAGCTAAAGCTAAAAATAAAAAATAAAAGCTTATCTTTTAAAAATTTGTTTTTAACCTAAACTTATTTAAAAATTAAATTTATTTTCTTATCATTGTGTTTGACGGCATGCTTTCATCAACGCAACATTTCGTCCCCTTTTATATACAAAGTAATGCATGAGTGCTTTCGATGTTGGTCCGAATCTGTGTAAAGTCCATACCACCGCAAAGAGTTAATACAATTTTTATGAACGACTGACCCACTTGAATAAAGATACGGTTTTCCTTTGTTATTTTTCTTATGTTTATTTTATATTGAATTCAGCCGTGTCGAGATTCCCGAGAAAAAAATTCAGTTTTAGAAGAAACGCGAATTCAGTTATTCGTTGGTTTAATAACGTTAGTCACACAGACATAATAATCTCGTTTTTATTTCGCAATTTGCTTGCCATGCCGTCATCGGTTTTACACGGATGTTGGAAAATCTTGGATTGAAAAGAATTTTCTAACATCGTTAATAATATTACTCGTATTAAGTTTGGAATCATTTTATTCATTCAAGGGGAGTATTTCCGTGTTTTCCGTATGGGAAAAAAAAAAGTTCCCAGTTCTTGGTGTAGACTTTTCCAAAATCAAAATCCGGTTTTAATTTATTTTGAAGAGCAGGATAGGCATACCATCCAAAAAGTTTTAATTTTTAAATGCTTGTTTCTCATTTAAAGAAAGGAAATTTTTTTGCAGGTGGAAAAAAATATAATACTAAGTTAAATTCGCTAGTTGCAAGCAAACTCAAGAACCACAACTGAAGTGAATTGGTACACTCAGCGACCCCCCTCCAAAATAAGTGTACTCTGGGCCACATCACACATGTTAAAAGTGAAACTTTGCTCTTCAGTTGACAAATTCGAGGATGTGGCACCCAATGAAACAGTAAAAATGTTTCCTAATCCACCCTTTTTGAATCAGAGGGGGCAAAATAAGGGATTAAATCCAGAACTTTACTATAAATTTGAACTCAGTTCCTCAAATAATGTAACCGACGATGTATTGCTCACTTTTTTTATGAAAAAATTATCCGAAACTTTTTTTGGGGTCATAATGGGCTCAGTGAGTAGTTCTATCCAAATATGAAATGAAAATTTGAACTCTGCGTCTCTAAAAACATAATCGACGATATATTACTTAATTTTTGAAGACAATATCATTCAAACCTTTTTTGGCGGTCTTCGCGGTCTTCGCGGGCCTACAGTGAATGGTGCAATCCGAAAATGAACTGAAAATTTTAACTCGGTGCTTTAAAAAATTTAATGAACGATGAATCAATCAATTCTCAAGAAAAGTATATCCTAACTTCTTGCCTATCGAAATTTGGAATCTGAGCTGAAAAAATTAAAATTTGGAAATATGTAACAGGATCGTGCGATGACGGTTCATATTGCAGTTTAGAACAGAAATTTTTAGTGTATTTTCGAAAAATACAACGATTGCATTCAGTGCAGTGGTGTGACCTGGGGGCGGGATCTGTAGAAAAGCGTTGATCATTAGTTGTAGATCACGAATATATAGGTCACTCAAATTCTTCTGTGCGCAACGTAAGTGTATTTCCACTTTTTGCTCATTTTGGCACTTTCTGGGAGTCTGTGCAGCTTCCGCTGTTTGGCCTATGGTAATGAAACTTGAGGTAGTATTAGAAACTTTCATGGGCTACGCATTTGTGTTAAAATTTTCGAAATTCAGTCGCTAGTTTCGGAGAAAGAGGTTCTTATGTTGTCATCATGATAACTCCCGTAAATTTGAAGATTTTGGCTTCAAATTTGTATGGCAGTTGGAGACTAATAGGGATTGATTTGATATTGAATTTGAGCAAAATCGGTCAATTGGTTTTCGAATGGCAGCCATTACAGAATTCGACACTTTCGGAAAATACACACCTACCGCGATTGATGCGCAGCAGAGATATTTTAGAATTTGTGGATCAGAAATTCCATCAGCACATAGCAGAAGGGTAATCTGCAGTAGTTATTTTCCGCTTCCTAAAACTGTGTAATCGTGTGAACGTATTGAATCGTTTGTTATTATTTATTAATTTTATAAGACCGCTTCCGTTTCGGTTTAATCCGCATCACGCCCAATAGAATATTATTTTTTTTAAATTTTAAAACTTTTAGGCACTGGTTTGATATTGAATTTGAGCGAAATCGGTCAACTGTTTGACACTTTTGGAAAATATACACTTACCGCGATTGATGCACGGCAGATTTTTTTTTTAAATGAAAAAATTTGAATTTTTTCAATTATTTCCAATTTTGAATTGATTTTGTAGTGCAATTTTACTTTTTCCGAGTGCTGTAAGACTGCTCAATCTTGAATCTGTTTTAATTTTTTATGCATAGCTCAAATGTGTTCGAATGAGCTTTTTTTTCGGGGCATGGTCGCACATACGAGTACACCTGTATTGTTGGCATTATTGTCGTGTTGAGGAGACGGAATGAAAGGAAGAAAGAAAGAAAGGAAAAAAGAAAGAAAGAAAGAAAGAGAAAGAAAGAAAGAAAGAAAAAAAAAACAGAACAAAACAAAATTGGAAATCGACGACGAAGATGTCCTTCGGTGTGCGTGTGCGTTGCTCTTTTGCCGTGTGTCGTCACATAAATTTTAATTTTTGGTACAACGGCGTTACATTATTGATGGTGGTGGAGGTGTGCAGTAGAGGAGCCAGCACCAACGGGAAGTTAAAAAAAGAGAGAAATGGTGTGTGTGCGCTTTGTGGAAGGAGAGAGAATAAACGTCAAGAGAAACCAGTGTTGTGGGGGACGTGTGGGGTCAAAAGTGGGCCGCTGAAGTGGAGGAGAAGACGACGACGTAGAAGCGGATGGTGGTGCACAGTAAATGGCTTACATGCGTACACTCGTGTTTTTTTCAACTTTCACCGTTATGTGCATGGCAAGCAATGCTAAGGTCTGTCGCATAAACCATACCAAACTTGACCTGACCCCATGTCTTAGTGTTTTTTTCTTAAATATTATTATAAAAATTTTCTTGTTTGTGTTCCTTTTTTTTTTCATAGTCCAATTTAGAAATTCGACTATATCGATCGACCATATTTATTGCTTTGAAGAATAATTTTATGCAGGGATTTTTTTTTAAATTTCGCGACCCAATTTAGCGACTATTTCGACTGCTGGGTTTATGAACCCAGAAAATTTTACGGAGTGTTTTTTTTTAGTATAAAAAAATTAACTGTTTTAAGATTATTACTGTTATAGTCTACAAGGTAATATATGATTCTCCTGCAAAACAGGAAAGTAAATTCTGAATTAAAGCTTGTTTCGAAATGTGAAAAATTTTTTTTACTAAAGCATGTTTATGTTTCACTTTGGCATACGATGATTTGGGTTCGTACGTTTCAGTTCTAAGTTTTGATGACATAGGAAGCAATTAATATGACTCCACCCGTAAAGAAATCTTCGACTTTATGTCAGATAGAATTTGTAAATTAATTTACCAAGATACTGATGTATGACGATTCCTTAAGGTTCCTATATTTAAAATATTGAGGAAATAAAACAATATAATAACTGAATTTTTATTTTTTTTTCTACCAAATGTTTTATTCGAATGTGTTTTCAAATTTAAATTTTTTGGGGATGAGATGTCTGACCAAAAATATTAAAAATTTTGATTATGAATATGTCGGGAAATTATTGTTCTGTAACCATGTATATGTAAGCAACCTATTGTCTGAAAAAGTGTTTTCCGGGTGAATTTATCTGTATAACGTCATTTATTTGTATGACATTTGTCCCAAGTTACGAAAGATTTTTAGCCAATATGATATTCCTCAAATCTGAAGACATTCGAGAACATTCCATTTGTTGATTCAAGACAACAGAAAGACAAATTATTTCCTTTGCATTGTTGACAAGAATCAACCAAATCAGTGCGCCGAAAAACCCAGAAGATGAACAACTTTTTTATTTCATTTCTTGTTTTACTTTGATTGGTTCTTAGGGATCCGATGAATCTTTCATGAAAATTCATCAGAAATTGAGGTTAGGTATATCATTCGTAGGTTCTGAATAAATTTTTGTAATCTATGGTATCATGGTTCGAGTATATCTTTAATATGGTTACACCTGTATATAAAATATACTGTTGCGCAAAATAACTATGATTTTCAAGAGAGTTGAGCAAAAATTTTGATTAAAAATTACAGAGTGAGTCAGTTTTCAGCGTACCGTAGGAAAATTACTATTGATATGTCAGAAATTGACTCATCATTCTTTTTCAGTAAAATAAAACAAATCATTATTTTACGCCCCTAGGAGATTACAGTTTCAGTAGTAAAATAGGTACGAACTTGTTCACTATCTGATATGGCGAAAAATATTTTCACCAACTGTACTTTATTAGGAGAGAAGTATATAAATCTTTTGTGAGGAGAAATATCTGATAGAATATTCCAGGCCGCAGAATGGTATAAAATTTGGTATCGACATAATGGGTCCTGCCCATATATATATACTTTCTGACATGCAATTGATTGCATACCTGAGAAATTCATTTCCTGCAGAAAAGTAATTCCTGTGTGGAAAAAAAGGTTAGCTTGGCTATCAAGCTCCATGTGACTTTTTTCTTTGGATTTATATTACTTTTACAATTTATCATCGTCGTCAACTTTTGCTGACCTTGAATATTTATAAAGACCAGTTCAGCTTTGCTGAAATAGTGTCAATTTCATTAAATTATTAAACCTATGGAGGCGGGGGGATGTTTTTAAAATTTATATTAAATTTTACTCGATATAAATTTTTTCTTTTGTAATTAAAATGATTTTTATTCTGATTTACCAATGACTTTTCATTCACATTGTCTCATGGAATAAACCCATACCCATGGTTCGTCGAATGACTCGCTGTTTCATTTTTATGGAAAAAGCATGACGATTCAATTTTTGACGCATCGAAGATAATTTTCCTATGATTCGTCAAAAACTGAATTCACCCTGTACGTGTAAAATGTGAGTATTCAACTATTCGGTATAAACTGATGGAGCCTGAATAACAAATAATGTACGTATCACAGTTATCATGTGTACTGAATACAGTCATATATTCGTTTTTCGTTTGTATGTTTGTGAGACAGTTTCAGAAAAGGGAGGAGGTTATCAAATTCGGTATATATGTTTTTTTTTTAATGTTTGTTCCATAACATAACTTCTCGCCCTGGACATTGATTTTTTTTTTTCTCAAATGATAGAGAGTGATCCTATGGTGGTTCCATATTATTTTTACTTAAATCGATTCAATAGTTTTTGATTTATCTTTAAAAATATATTTGTTTGAAAGCAAATTTTACGTTAACGATAACGCAAATGAAATGAAAAAAAGTATTCGAAAAAATTTATGATAAAAAAATTGAATCAACTTAAAAACCAGAATAAAAATGCGATAAAGAGAGAAAAATTAGAAACCTCTCCAGCAAGATCTACTGGAATTATAATAAAAGAATTATTTTCAAAAAATTGAGCTAACTTCAAAAAATACAAATATGAAAAAAATGTAAAGATACGCTAAAAATAGAAAAATAACCCTTTTAAAATTTCTCCAGCAAGATCTAGTGACGGAAATCATTGAAGTCGGCGCCAATTTGATAGTTTCTTCATAAAATTAGACGAAATTGATGTAGGTACAAGCCAACATGATAAAGGAAGAAGCACAAATTTTATTAGTCATTTCCCTATATTTTTGGGGAGAAATTTTAATTGGATTACTTTTTTCTTTTTGGAGCATTTTTATTTATTTATTTATTTACTTTTTTATTGTTCTGAAGTTAAGTTTGTTTTTTGTTCAGTTTAGTGTTATTAATGAAAGCTAAAGAAAAAACATAACATTTTTTATTCAAACTTGAGTGAGGTTAATGATAAATACGTCTTGTATTTTACCTACATCTAATATTGATCAATTAGTATATTTCTTCAACTCTGATAGATTAATTTAATTGTTTTGTGCGATTTCATAGAGGGAAAGTAGAGAAAATTGGTAAAATTCTGAAATGTGGAAATTTGAAGAAAATATCATTGGGCTTTAAGAAGGAACTAACTGGCCCTGTGGAAATAAATGTCACTACAAACGTGCTCTGAGTGGGTGATTGTATAGATAAATCTCATATATTTCCTGTTTGTTGAAATGGTGATAACAAGTACCTTAATTTGAGTTTGGCTTAAATTAATTGTTATTGAAGATAATGTGTGGAATACCTTGTTTTGAAGAGGATTTTTAACAAGAAGGTTGTCAACAGTTATTTGCGTGTTCTGCCACTTTGTACTTGCGTATGTGGAAGCAAAAACCTGAGCAAACACTGGCAATTTTGTTTCCAGTTTTGAGAATTTATGTAGGGGATTTGGCACATGTACATAGATGCACGTATGTACATATATGTATGTTATTGCATCATCTAATTACATCTTTTCTTATTAGTAACAAATAAGAAATGATATAAGACATTTACTACCATTCCGTGACATCGCCATGATCTTTATCTATCGATTAATCTGGTACAAACATCGTATCTTACCTGTATGTACGTACAAGTAAAATACAAAGGTACAAGAATGTGCTATTTTGTTTAACATGTGTTTAGATAAATAATAAGCCAGCCTTTTGGTAGTGACTGTTGTTGAGAGGTGTGAGCTTCTATACCTCATACGAGTCTGTAATCCTCACGTAATGACTTTTTTTTTTCGTAAAATCAAAGGTAAATGACATCTGTATAAATTTGAAAAAAAATTATTGGCATCATTGTACTCCAATAATACCTTAATTTCAGCTTTGAATTTGCGTAGGATTAAATGCATTTTCTTACATGATCATTCATTCACTGCTCCAAAAAATTACCGGTAAATATCAGTTACTTAGCCACAGCTGTTGAACCTAGCTGTTGAACCTGTATAAAAAATCCTAATTAACATGGTCACCTGTGGAAAATAGTTATTTATGATACAAGTGTATAAAGTACGTGATTTTGAAATAAGTGTGATTTTTGAAGCACGAGCTAAAGGCAACTGATGCAAATCACATGAGTATTACCTACCGTACACATGTGTCACGCTATTTTTTGCAACACCTCCCTCTCTCTAAAAAACAAAAAAAAAAACAAGAATATTCAGATCAATTAATATTTTTGCAAATGGAAAACATAAATATAAACTACCCCGTAATTTTCAATCAAATTTTGTGGCCTAATGGCTTTAGTGCTGGTCTGCGATTGTAGATGTCCGAGGTTCAATTCCCCACAGCGAAGAAACTTACAAAAAAAAAATTTTTTTTTAAATGACGATGTTAGGCTGTGTTTAATAGTAAGTAGTTAGTACAAGTGTGTAAAATGACGCATGCGCCCAAGTCGATTTTTAAAGTAAAGAACGATGCACGAAGTATGGCTGATGTATGTAGTAAATATATATTAGTCCTGAATGGTTCTAAAATTGCTTGCTTTATACATCGTCAGGATGCGTATAAAAGTGAAGTTTATAAACAGGTGTTGCGAAAAATATAATGTGAATTCCCTGGTTTGCGGTACCTAATTGTAAAGCAATCATGCATGATTGTCCACTTGAATTTTGGACTATTGGAAAATTAGGTGGAATGATAATTATTTTGTCGATCGATGAAATAACGTACCTATAAAATAAATTTGCCCTAAATTTCCTTCCAAAGAAGTTGCAGGAATTGTAATTAACCCGATTTAGCTTTCGAAAAAAAAATTATTTTGTCTCTGGATGAGCTTTTAAGTGTAAGATGGATTGCAAAATTTTTAATACGTTTTGATCGAGCTCTGCATGGTTATAACAGTGAAGGGTTTTTTATTTGTATAAACGTAGGCAAGGTGTGATTTCCGTCTAGGAAATTTATTCGGCTTCTGATCTGTGAAAGAAATTTTCAGATAATTCAATTTTCCTTTTTCAACTATGTATGTATCACTTTCTAACTTTTCGCTCAAAATAGCAAATAAGTCAACTTCGTCTTAGTGACGAGCAAAATCAAGACTACATTAGTCTTCCTTTTTGATCTTAGCCTTGCACGGTCATACGATTTATACTGTTAACTCTTTGTCTCAATCTTGCTTAAAAGATTTTCGCTTACTAAATTAGGTTCAACTTACAATTCATGTCCTTTCAGAATGTGAAAGGAGAGAATGTATAGTGATAAGTACTATATTGTGAATTATTTAAGTAGCAAGATTGCAAAATTTACAATTTGTTCTTATTTAAGTTCAACATTTGATTTTGGTCATGGTCGTACAAAAAAATGCGAGATCGAGGCGAATTTCGCTCATCAAAACTTTGTATTCAAAAGGTTTGAAATTTTCCTAATTTTTCGTAGGAAAATTGTGTCGTTTATATTCTTCGTACTAGATACTGGTTGAAAAATATTTTCCTTTTGCTTTCCAAAAATTTTATCATTGAATTATTCATCCAATAGTTCACGAGCGTATTATGAGGAGCCGCTCAACTTGTATAAAATTTCCAAAACCAAATTTTTTTTTTTGATGTGCTTATATTTTTTATTCTCACTTGAAAAGGTGATAAATATTGTTCCCAATTTTCAATTTTTGTAGAATTTGAAGGGGCTGTATAGCCCTTTTTTTTTTGGCTTCTCAATAGTTCTGATTTTTTTCCTCCTCCGCAGTCGTCAACATGCGTTTGCCATTAAGGTGCGTATACGCTGGCAAATGCTGCGAGCAGTCACGATTAAAGTGCACCTAAAAAAATACAGATACTCAGTGGGTAGTAGGTAGGAATTTTCTTTGTAATCCTATCAATTACTGACTTCTGATGGGAAATAGGACGCGCATTTGTGGTGTTCGAGGGTGTTAACAAACAGGTATTCACTTGGCGAATTCGCCCTGTTCCCTTGTTTGCGCATATTTCTACGCCCCTGTTCGTGAAGCAAATACACCTTTACGTAATGGCCTATTAGCAGCAGACATGAATGCAAAGAATACCATGAACGAATTTCATTGATTCGAGTTGTGTTTAAGTTAAGCTCAATAAGCTGCTGTTATGGAGTCTGATTGTTCGTTCGATTACAATTATGGACACCTGCCATTATCATTTGTTTCTGATTCGTTTCCTTGGTCAACCAAAATCTGTCTAGTGAAAATGGCGATATTGTAAAGGCAGAAAGATGAAAGGCAGAGCAGAGGTAAATAGAAGAGAATATTGTCGGAAAGATAAACGATTCATTTATTACTTTTGATTGGAAATATAAGGTGAAAGCCGTTGTCGAATTGCAATTCTGTGTAAATAACAGCTGGACAGAGATAGAAAAGGAAGAGTGCGGTACAATAACTTTGGTCGATGGGAACAAGTTTTTTTTTTTTTATTCATTTATACAGGTATTTTTTTCTTCGTCGTTGTCGTCTTCTTCCTCTACTTCACTGCCTCTTCTGCTGCTTCATTTTTTTCACCTCTATTTCCAACTCGCTCATATATTTCATAGGTTATGAGTGGCCTACATCAGCGGCGTATATGCTCGCTTTTATGTAATAAAATTTTTTTGCCGCGCTTAAAAGTCACATAGGTATTCTTTTCAACATACGTTTTGTACCGTATACAGTGTACCTATGTATATTGCTTGTGTGTAATTCTTGAGCCTTGGATACGTACATCCAAATAGCGCAACTGCACAATATGGCAACGTCGCCTTGTCCGAAGTCGAATAAATGTGGATTGTGGATGTCGACAACGATGTTTAACAAAAACACCATTACCATATTAATCATGGGGCGTGCCATTGGCCAAATACAAGGTCAAGAGCAAATTATTTTTTTTTTTTTTTTTCAGTTTCAATCTTACTCTAAGACATAGGTTTGCTTTTTTTTTTTTTTTTAATTTTTTCTTTTTAGTATCCAGAAATTTTTACCGCATCATCGAAGATGAAAATGTATACATTAATTCGCCGTGTCTGGGTTGGATAGCGAAATCTGGTTTCGAGACAGGTTGGAGGTGGCTAATTGGGTCGCTGACTCCGACGGCGTTATCTTCAAGAAATGTTAACCCAATTTGAGGTAATAATTTTCCATCAGGATGAGGAAGTAGAAGTCGTTTGTTTTCGCAAAAGGCTGAGACTGAAAAATCATGCCCTAAGATTTTATGAAAGGAAAGAGGGTGTATGAAGAGTTAGGACTTACATTTTTTTTTTTTACTTGTATCCACCTTATTGTTTGACAAAATCGCAGAAATAATCATGAAATCGGCTTACTGGAGTGGAAAAAAAAAATCAAAATTTAGTTTGAAACAGTTAACAAAATGAAAGAATTTGTTCTTCTTTCTAACATTAAGTTAATGAATTTACAATCGAAAAAAATTTATCGTCGGAAAACAATGTAACATAATATTGAGAAAAATATAATGAATAAACATTCATAGTCATAGAAGTAGGTATTTATTCAAGATTCAAGGCCATATTTCAGATTCTATTCAATAAGTGTCACTGAATGCACTTACACAAATTTAAATAATTATCTATTTCACATAAAAGGACCCAGTAAAGAAAGTTAATTAACGCTCATATGCAACCCTAATGACTGAATAATTATATGTAAAAATCTTGACGTTTTGGGTCCTTATTTTGTTGTGAATACGGTTCGAAGATTTCTGATTAATTTCTATCCTTAGTATCTCTGAAGCAGAACATTACAAGACTGGCATTCTTAAAACTGAATTAAAAAATGTAGGTATTCTTAACTATTGCATTCACTGCAATGACGGGACTTGGGAACGGAACTTATAGAAAAGCACGGATTCTTAGTCGTTGATCACAAATATATAGGTCTCTCAAATTCTTTTGTACACAATCATTTTAATAAATGTACAACCCGATTTTTTAAGACAAAATTAAACGAAAATTTTCAGACAAAATTCAAGGCGCATGCCTCAACTACAAATGTTTCGTTGTTTCCATCCTAATAATGAATTGATCAGTGTTATTTTAGCAGTTGGGCTAAATGGATTTTACTTTTTGTGGTCTATAAACCACCTGTAGGATATTCTTCGTATGTGATATGAATTTCGAAACATTTCATTCAGTACATTGGGAGAACAGTAGTGACGAAGAATTCCAACTTGTCTTTATATATTAGAAGATATATTTCTAATTTTTTTCACTTTGGCACTTTTCGGAAGTCTCTGGAGCCCCCGCTGTTTATCCTATGGCAGTGAAACTTGGGGTAGTGTTAGAAGCATTCATGAGCTACACATACGTTTTAAAATTTTTGAAATTTATGGCTAGTTTCGGAGGAAGGGGTTCTCAAAGTGTTATAAATCCACCATGTTGTCCCCACGATAGCTCCCGTAAATTAAAAAATTTTGGATTGAAATCTTTTTGCAATTGAAGACTATTAGAGACTGGTTTGTTATAGTATTTGAGCTAAATCGGTCAATTGGTTTTCGAATTGTGCTACTACAAAATTTGACAGTTTCTAAAAATACAAACGTACCTGATGCGCGGCAGAGATATTAAAATATGATTTCATAATTTTGTTTTCACAATTATAAACTACATATCCAATACAAGTTACATCGGATAAATGCTAATAAAGATGGGTTGGAACCTTCCTGTTGGTTTTCTATACTCGCGTGAAACTTATTGTGGAAATTTCTAAATTAAATCGTTTTGGAATGAATTTGAGAAATGGTCAGTTGTGAATGCTGTGGTTTTCCCTATCTGCGTTCATAGTTAAGAGGAAAACTTAAAAATATCCGTCGTTTTTTGCATTTAAACTGTGATTATTACCAAATCTTCAACCTGTAAGGCATGAAATACTTGCTAATTTATTAGTGTATTTTCCGAAAATACTACTATTGTATTTAGTGCAATGGCGGGACTTATGGATGGGATCTGATGTAAAGCGCCGATCCTGAATCGTAGATCACGAATATATAGGTCACGCAAATTCTGTACACTATTTATCTACATTAACTTTTTGCTCATTTCGACACTTTTTGGGGAGTCTGTTAAGACTCCGCTGTTTGACCTGTAGCAATGAAACTTGGGGTAGTGTTAGAAGCTTTCATGGGTTGCAAATTCATGTTGAAAGTTTTGAAATTCGTTCTCTAGTTTCATAGGTAGGGGTTCTCAAAGTTTTGCAAAACCATTTAATGAGTTTGTGTGTGAATTGTGGTGCTAGTGCACACTACCGCATAATATAATGGATGTTTAATCAAGGATATTCGATTCTCAGAAAATAATTTGTTTTTGCAGCTTAAAATATGTACAACTGTTGTGATACGTTGCGTTGGATATCTACAACTGATCGCAACTAATGTCTAATTTGCTTCACAACAATTTCTTAAATGTTTTTTTCATTTGAAATTTTAAAAATAAATTCATGAATGAAAGTCAATTGCGTTGATGAATCCCTCGAATTCAATCTTATCGATTGATATTAATTTACTTTTAAAAAATTTAGAATTTTTATTGATTCTTTAAACTTTTTTTTTTTTTTGGCCCAAACAACATAGAAAAAATGGTAATAGATTTTTTCCCATAAATTTCTGTAATTACTTCTTGAGTTATTTTTTTTATAAATTTAATCGAAAATTTGCAGAAAAATTTTTCGAAGGTTAGTAAAATTTCTGATAGCTATTGAAGATTTCTAATCAAATTTTGAACCCGTGAATTTGAATAGAAATTAAGATTATTTTATACTGGTGAAGAATTTGTTTGTAAAAGTTAAATTTTTCGCCATGAATACAAGCTGCATCAGTTTTGACTTCTATGTGTGAAAAGAAAAATTATTTTTATATTCTATTTGTAGGTATTTGTAGATGACCGAGTCAATTCCTGCATAATGCTTCTCTCCATCTGTTCTTTACTGAAATGCCTTGATCTTGGGATATGTTTGAATTTGGTTCTCTCTTTGTTCAAGATCGTGTTTTTCTTTGTGACACTTGATCGATTAATTATACGTTTTCAACGACCATTATCGATTTAAAGCGTTCTGAATTTACGAGTTTTCCATTATTTTACTGCGTAATTCAATTTTCGATTTGTCTCTGCCCTCGCACATTTTGGTACCGGCTATTTCCCTAAATATCTCCAGGAAGCAGGCGCGTGCGAAGCCGCGAACCCTCTTTCATCAAGGATAGGAAATATCGAATGCGGAGGGGATGTAGATGAGTCTACATGCGCGATTTTCGCATAAATTACACGCTAACGATAGTAGAAAAAAAAAAGGGTTCGTTGACTGGTAAATAGCAACGAGTTTTCACACTCGAGTCGAGCGACAACGATGAAAAGGTGTGGCTGTAGGGGGTGAAATATAAAGTAACAAGAAGTAAAACTGGCGGTGGTTATAGAAAATAAAAATCGAGTTTTAAAATTATTGTTTTAATAATTTTCTAAACATAGTGTTAGCATTGGTAGGTGGATGTTATTTTTCAGGTGAAAATTGTCAGAGGTCGCCACCATATAAAATCGTTCTCGAGTGCTTCCAAAAATTGAGAGTTTTGGACAACAGTTGATTTTTTGTTTGTTAGTATCATGTTATGAAGAATGAAATCAGTTTAAGCTACGGACTACTGTGATGTATGAGTTTTTGAATTGCGAAACAGAAAATGTTCCGTTGATTTTTTTAATTTTCTCGACAGTGTCGGAACCAAAGACTAATGACGGGAAAAAAATACCAAGACCATGGTAGTTTTGGTGTCAGTCTTTTGTATAATCAGGTTCTCTGTCTCGATTTTGATCTAGCAAAGTTAGTCTTATTCCTGCGTAGTCGGGCTGAGAGCCCTGTAGATACAAGTACGGCAATACGCCATTTTGTATCCACAGTGTATTCACAAAACCATTTTAGAATTTCAGCTTTATCTCAAGAACCAGTGGTATGATTTCAGCGAAATTTTCACAGAATCTTCAGCAAACTTATATTAATGTTTGTTCGAAATTTTAGGTTTCTACAATCAGTGGTTCTCTTACAATCGCATATAATAACTTTGATCATATAATGTAATTCCAAAAAATTATGTATGATAAGAGGCTTGTTTTTGTGACCTTTCAATATATATGGCAAACGTAGATTTCAAATGAAACAATGAAAAAGATCTATAAAATTAATAAAAAAATTTAATTAAAACCATAAAATTTAATTTCTTAAATTTAACATAATTAAATATCAATGAATTCACTATTAGCTGTAGGATACAAAATGGCATATTGCTGGACTCATATCTGTAGGGGTTTAGTCGGGCTCGGTCCTCTTACTTTTCGTGAAGACGAGATGAATTTTTTTGACCACTATCAAGAGTTGCCCGTCAAAGGAATATCTGCGAATTCATTTATTTTTGGAGGCCAAGCTCGAAAGTGGACGAGATTTTAGCGTTAATGTCCAAATGCAAGCGATTAGGATGATGTGGTTGACAGCTTATTATGATACCTAAAACTCTCCATGTTGGTTTCTTTCGATAAACAATAAGATTAAATTGTCAATGTGTTACCGATAGCCAAGCCATCTAATACATTAGTAATATTGATGAATTGATGTAAATATTATTTCGTGATATCAGAGTGAGAATAGGGTGGAACTTTATCGCGTGAATGTCATAAAATGGTTGTTTGTTATTGTGCTGAGAGATAGAGAGAATGTGTTCTCGTACACGGCACTATCATCTTGTTTGTGTAAGTTGTTTTGTTTTTCAAGCAATTTTAGTGTGACTTCTGGTGATGGACTAAATTTGTCTCTAAATTCTGTTTGTGTAACTCTTGATGTTGGAAAAATTCCTCTACGTTAATTTCTGGTTTAATCATGTTTTTTGTCTTTCGGCTGTATAGTTTGCACCAATTCAGTTTATCAAAAATTTATATATAATGTAAGCCTGATTATGGCACTGTTTCATCCGGAAATAACTTTACTAGTGGCGTGTGAGACTAAAGTTGTTTGGAGGAGTTTTCAGTGCTCAAAAAAAAAAAAAAAAAAAAGAAGTAAAAAATTGGTTGTATTTACACCGAAATATTATTTTGAGGACTCTAACAAAGGCGTAGCCAAAGGGGCCAATTGCCCCCTCCATGACCTTTTTTTTATTTTTTTATTCTTTTCACTTTTAAAATTAAAAAAAAATTGTTGTTATAAATTTGCCATAGCGGGTTTTATAGATACTAAATTTCATAAATTTTCTAAATTTTCAAAAGTGGAGCAATGAAAAAGAAAAATAAGTTAAATAATTTTATTTTCCATTGAAAGAATCCTGGTTACCCCTTTGGATTCTAAGTTGGTGAACTCTCAAATGTCCATCATAACTACGCTACTGAACTTTACGCTATGTTGAATTCAAAATAATTTTTTTCGACAAAGCTGAAAAATTACGTTTCAAATAATAGATACCAATTTTTTTTTGCAAACGAACATCGTATATTAACATACGAAGATTTGGAGTTGAACATAATCGCAGGCAAACATTTCTTGCACAAATCCATTTCAACCGATGTCTTAACCTCGAAGTAGACACAAAAGGAAAGTAAAGGTATGAATTCATTTCACATACTTAGTTGTACTAATATAAGGAATAAACCTTTAACCTTTGAAATCTCAAATATATCATGAAATTCGCCCGAAAATACGGAAATTTTCAAAATTTGATATGATCAAAACCTACATTTTTGAAATCATCAGAGGTTTTCCAGGGTTGCCCCTAGAATATTATGTTTATCTCATAGGTAACACCATACATGGAACAAATGAAGTGTTTTCCAACTGTGTTAAAACAATGTATGAAAATCTGAAAATAACTTGAAAATCCATTTTCGTTTATATAATCTATCCAGATTGGACAAAATTCATTCTTAAACTTTGTTCTATACCATCATAGACAGTAATCACAGTAGAACATACGTACAGATTGGATTTAGGATAAAGATTTTTCTAGACCGGGAACTGCACCTGGATTAAAGTTCCATGTTGTAAGAAAAAAAAAAGGAAACCACATCCCTATTTGTGTTTATAACCTGAAGTCCAAAAACTAAAACTATGCAAAACTTTATTATCAATGTTATCCAGACCTGAAATTATAATGCTCTCTTACCATAAATCAAAATAAAGTTTAGCTTCATGTGAAATAAACATTATTCTGTTGTGGAAGGTTGGTTGTAGTATTGGTATATTTTAAAATCACAGTAATAAGTAGAATAAGAGCTTACAAAAATACAACATTGCTGATTTGAAAGATAGAAAGAAAAAATGCAGCCTCAATGGTTTTCTGGTGAATCTGCTACTGTCCATACCAGTGAATAGTGTATTAAATTTGGAAACTGTAAAACAAGATGAAACTTCATTAAAATTATTTATCTAACTGGAAATAATTGTGAAACATCTACATCCTTTAATGCAGTTTCATAAACATGCATATATAGGCATGATTACAGAATTTTTCTTGGTACATGATTGAAAACTATCTAATTTGGTTACCACCAAGTATTATAAAACAAGAAAACCACAAATGTAGCGCGAAATAAAATCTAATCAATGCCAAATTCACACTGAATTCGAGATGAACATACCAGTGTTGTGGAGATTCTCATTACATTCAAATGATTAATTCCACATAATTAGTCAGATTAGTATGGTGTGGAAATTAGGATTTTCCATAATCTTCTCAATTAGGTGAAATGTATCTGGAAATTACCATTTGCCAAAAATGGAACTTTTCAAATCCAGTTCTATGAAAGTTCTTACAAAGTTTTTCATTCCAGGCCCATTAACATCTGTATCCTAAATCCAATTTATAAGGGTTTTCAACTGTGTTTACTCTCTTTGATGGTATGGAACAAAGTTTAGAAATGGATTTTATCCAATCTGGATAGATTATGTGAAAGCAAAAATGGATTTTCAAGTTATTTTCAGATTTTCATACATTGTTTTAACAGATTTGGATAGTACTTAATTTGTTCCATGTGTGGTATATTACATACCCACGAGCACATAATATTCAAAGGGCAACCCTGGACAACCACTTATAACTCCGGAAATGCAGGTTTTTAATCACACAAAATTTTCATATTTCCCAACCTGTTTCATCATATAGATGTGATTTTGAAGGCTGAAAATTTAGTCCTTATATTAGTACAACTAAGTATGTGAAATGAATTCATCTACCTTTACTTTTTATTTTGTGTCTCCCTTTAGGCTAACGTATCAAAATTCTAGCAATAGCCCTCCAGGGCCCTAGATTCAATGACCCCTTATAACCCTCAAATTGTCTTCTGTTGATTATAACTTGACTTTAATCACAAATCCTACCTAAATGTAACTACTTATTTCCACAGAAGAATAATTTTAACATTATAGGTGGCATATTAAATTAGGCGCTCTGTATTTGCGATACTTATTAGTCGGCAAATTTTTTCTACGTTGCGAATTATTTAAACGTAAATACGTCAATACGAACGTACAGTGTATTCGTTTTTATACTATTATGTATATATTTTTTTTATGGCTGTTGTTCGAACGATGTTGTATCAAAATTCGATGACCTCAATTCATCGGTACACTGCATTCTATTCCCTATACTATTAACTAAGGACTATTTTATATTGTGTATATTAGTGTGTTCGAAAGAATGAAGATGTGCACGCATGTTACGGTGTTTTTTCTTTCTTTCTTGAAATTTCACGAGAATTCTATTTTATACTTCAGTTACTAATTGATAGCTTTGTCATTCCGCTCCAAATCTGTCATTAAATTGCTGCCGATGAAGAGAAAGAAAACGACGTTACACTAATTACAAAATCGTCGTCAGTGTGCACTGTGCAGTGGATTGCGTTTGGTGAGAGCGTAAGGAAACCCTGATGAAGAGAGAAAGAGAGTGAAAAAAGAGCGCGAAAAAAATGGCGTTTTTTTTGCGTAAACTTTGCCACCAATTACCTAATTACGAGGACGCGATTTTTTTTTTTTGATGCCGGTAACAAGCAATAACATTATATTTCGCAATTAAGTATTTTGAAACGATCAAAGAAGAAAAGCAAATGGAAAAGTGAGGAATGAACCAGAAGAAAATTTTATTTCCTATATATTTCTATACTTACAAAATTAATTTTATTTTCGATGGCCTGCGTGCTGAAACGGTTTTGATGTGAAAAAAATGTTAAAGAACTGCTAAGTTGAATTCCTGAGTGTTGAGAACAGGAACCAGGTGTTAATTAAATAACAAATTTTTTTTGATAACCTGCTGAAAGACGAAAAAAAAGGGTAAAGAGGAATAGATAATGTTGGTGAATTTATTGATTAGCCAACTCAACATGTTACGAACTAATGTCTTACCCTCCCCTATCCTATCCCATCCTATACTATAATGCGAGTAATAATTCTATGTTGGTATATATGCAAACGCGTTTCGAATTACTAGATTGACAGTGTTGCTGAAATTTATAGATTAGAGGTTTTTGGGTACAAAAAAACGATCTGGATTTTCCTCAAGTGTGAGAAAATTCGTTGAAGAGAAATATGAGCATCTCAATTTATCCATCCGCAATAAGCGGTAACGCTGGTAACAGCTAATGGTGAAAAATTTGCTTGGAACGAACGTATTTTTAGATCTATGTGAAGAATATTTGTTTACAAAAAAATGTAACCCACTTAGAAAAAAACGAACCTACATTAGATAAATGAATTGAAAAAGCGCTGAAAAGGAAAAAATAATTTCTGAGGATGTTACTACTCTATCTCTTTTTGATCGAGGATGTTATGTAACACAATCTACTTTTTTGAATAAAACTTTTTAAATATGTGCCACATTTCAAGCAAAAAACTTACTTATTGAATAATCAAATTTTGTGATCAACTCATTAACAAACCAGATAAAAAATGTCTCATATTAAATTTTGATCTTGAATCTCGATTGTTGATTATTTGACATGAGCCTCTATTATCTAATTTTATCAATGAATTTCAAAATTGAATGTTGAATTTAACAGTATATTATGTACCGAGAGAAGAAAGTGAGCAATTATTAATGAGTGCGATTTTTGCAAGCACGAGCTGTAGGCGAGTATCGCAGTAAGGAATAAAAAAATGTCAAAAGTAACGATCTGAATTCGAGATCACATAAAACTTTATGTTTAACAAATTAACGAAAAATGACTGATAAACGAACTTGTATAATTTCAAGTGAAAATCAACAAATTTATTTAATAAAAAAATAACCGACGTATGGCCACATAAACTCGTAGTATTTGAGAAAACACAAAACGATTACACCCTCATGCACTCAAAATAAATTACGGTAACTAAACTGAATTAACGCCTATTCAATTCGAAATTAAAAAAGAATAAGGAATGAACTTATTCGACTTTCCGTTAAATTAACACCAGATAAACAGTTGTCATTGGAGACAAGATAAAACCTTATGTAGGTTCTCAAAACGAATTACTCTAACTAAAACAAAGCTGAATGAATGAACTTACTTAATTTGAATTGAAAAAGGAACAAACTTTCAATTTTAAATGAAAAGGAACAAATGAAAATTCTTCCACTTGAGAATTAAGACAAAAAAGTTAAGTTATAACTACCCGGTACTAATATCAGCTAATCTTTTTATCACCATAATGAATCATTAGGTTTGTAATATTACAATTTGCAAAACTGAAATATTTGTTTGATTCAGGCAAGATCATCGAAATATTACTTTGTAAGGACATATTCTGCTCATTATCATTTTGACATGTAGTATTTTTTACTTGCGCCTGTGGTATGATCTCATCATTTTTCGGTTTGATAACTGTATCTTTAAATAATACTGAACTCTCTTCGGAAGGTGATTCTGAGACAATTTTTAATTCAGATTTGACTACTGATTCCAAATTTTCATTGCTACTACTCGTTGAAGGAAGATGAATTGAGGAGGTAATAGGATTTGCCGTTTTCCTTTTATAATGTAATGAATCTTTAATGTAAGATTCTGCAATTGCTGTTGATTTCCATGCACCGTGTCATTTGATAGTGAACAAATCTGCGCCAGCATTGGCTAAAAGTGTGGTAAACGTTTGGTGGAATAAATTACCTGAGGATAAAACAGTTGTAGATGAGCGAACTAATTAATATTCCAAGTTAGTTTATCTCACTTAAAAATTTAGTGTCATTTACCTGTGTATAGATTCGATTCTGGCAATGTTAAATATTATTTTTTTTGGGTTACCATTGAAGAGAGTTCATTTTTGCCAGTTCGTTGAATGGTGCATTTGCCATTTCGATAATTTAAGAAAAATCGATTGGTTGTAGCTCTCTTACGCCTCAAACGTTGATACTGAATGATGATGATATTATAATGCTCACCATGGATAGTGAAGGATTTAGATTTCTTTGTTTTTGTCTTTGGTATATATTGACAAGAAACAAACCAGTATGAACATTGATAATTTCATCAACACGTAATGCTGCTCCCATTACACCAAAAACTAATACAACCTACCAATGAAAAAAATCAATAATATTAGTTCGTACATAATTATTTTATCTTCTGGAATTTCTCTAATGTTAAAACATTTTTGAAACTTACTTTGTAACGAAATATTCTTTGTCGAGTGCTTCATCTAGAAACTTTTGACTGGATTTTTTCGGGGAATATCCATTTGATTGTTTTATCATTATCAATTTTTTCTGAAATGAGAACGTTAATCCCGTTTGGGAATAATGAAACTCATTATTCCCGCTTCGTAAACAAGCTGATAATATTTACTTTGCGCTGTGAAAACGGAGTGATTATCAGTTACTTTTAGAGCAAGTGTTGTGAAAAATATAGTTTTTTTTTATGGTTTAGTATAAAATGTAATTGATAGTTATTCATCTGACTCGGTGAACCAAGTACTTATATTAGTTATTACATGAATAATTTTTTGGTAGGGATATGTTGGATTATGAGTTTCAAGTTTCAAATAAAATAATCTTAACTTATACGCCTGTAGATGAAGCTATTGAAACAATATCTATGAAAACAATATTTGGTTTGTAGATTGACCATGTCAGATTATTTCAATGTTTCGGGAACGCGGATGATTTGTTGCTTCGTGGTTCCGAAAGTTGGAAAAAAATAAATAATTACAGTATAACCCGCTTATTAAACTTACTTTGGGACCAATATAAAGCGAGTCGAATAACCGAATGAATTTTTTACACGAAAAAAATGAAATGAAAATTTTAAGTTAAAGTTGAATTGAAATTTGATGAAAGTTGATACGAATATGTGTATAGGCTACAGTCTTAACTGAATATACACGTACATAATTATAATATTTTATGGATTAATTCAGGCTACTACAAAAAATTTTTGTTTTAATACTGTATTACTTGAGGAAATATGTTAGTTTCGACCGTTTTTTTGACTGTTCAACTAACTGGTTTCATGTTTTTTCAAGCCTTAATAAGAAATTTGAGTTCCTAGGTAAAGTAAATTGTTGAGTCCAATAAATTAATTTTTTGTTATATATTTAGATACAGTTGATTCATCCTAAGTAAAATTGAGTCCAGTAAGAGGCTGAGTGAGTTTGACAACCTGGTTTTACTGTATATATATTGATGAAAAGAGACATTCATTGTTTTATTCATAGTTCATTATTGAAGAGTATTCTTCTACGACTCAAATTCGAGTTTTTTTTATTACTTTCTCAATTATGAAAAGAAAGAATTTTTTAACTTTTTTCTCGATGTGAATAATTTAGCGATCAACATGAATAACTCAGCTCCTCTTGAAAAGCGACAAAAAATTAAAATGTCGATGATGATGGAAAAATATTTTTCGTGCATATTCAGCACCTGTTTTAAAATGAAATGAAGAAATTCCGTCAGCATTCATCAAACCAAAGAATTTTTGCCTCAGTATCATGCGATTTGGATCATTCTTCCTTTTTTCGGTTTACTTTTTTACTTTTTGTCCCTATTTAGGTAATTTGTTTTATCCGTAATCTAATTTGTGAAAAAGTGGGCATAATAAACGTTACAATTTGCTCCATTTTTGAAGGATCAATGCGATCATAAAACTCGTAGAACGTCGAAAAATTACGTAATCAAGAGCCAAAAAACGATAGAAGGTCACAATTTCAAAACAGTATTACGTAATAATACAAACGTATTGAAATGAATTTTCTTTTTTCCCCGTCGTTTGTTTCCTTTTTCGATAACCAAATTGGATTAACCCAAAATATCATTTTTCATTATTGGTATGTGATTTTAGATTACGAAAAAGACATTTCAAAAAATATAAAAACCATGATCAAATTTTAAGTTCATTTTTATTGCTAATGCTAAATACTGATTTGTGAAGAAGGATGCTCACTTTGTGTCCTTTCAAAATAAGGAAGTATAGACAAGCAAGGTTTGCAAAGGTGTTTGTGTGACATAATGTTTAGGTGCTTGGCGTTGCGATCGAAAGATGAAATCGATTCCCTACCCAAAATGACGGTACATTCGGTTGGGTTTACTGGTGCTCCTGTATGTGATAGAAAAATTCATTCTAATAGACCACTAACCGCCAGATCTTTCCGATAGTAAATATATCGTCCAGACGTTGAGTAAAATGGTTTGTAGCTGAAAGACCTATCACGGGCTGATGTCATCTCGTCGTTAACTGACGAAACTATGATCCTTCTATTTTATGAATTATAAAAAATGAAAGAACATAATTTTAGAGGCTGAAGATTGTGTATAAATAATATGAACTTTTTTTACGGATAGCTTTTGATACTCTGAAAAGTATGATATGCTCTTCGTATCTTGTTGTTTTTATAAATATTTTCAGTTCCTTTTTATTTATCTTTATGAATTAGAATTTTACCTTGTTGATACGTTCGTTTGGACCTCTTTGCTCTCTACGTGCAACATTTAATACATTTTAAATGGGTTGTGAAGTCACATTTGACAGGTCTAAAAAAATAAGTTTAGGTTAAAAAGGAGATTTTAAAAGTTAAGATTTTTTTTTGGCTTTAGCTTTATGCGAAATAAACATTTTTGTTGCGGAAAGTTGGCTCCAGTATTGGTATATTTTAAAATCGCAGCAGTGAGTAGAATAAAAGCTTATAAAAAAGCTTGCATTAGAGAAATACTCTTGAGTAATAAATTGAATCGCGGGCAATTTTTTTTGGGATGTTGTTTGGAGCTGTATGGTTGCAAAAACTAAACAAGGATAAATATGTCTGCCTACTTTCACCGATAAAATTACTGGCGGTAAGTAATATTCTATTCATATCCTCTGTTCTTCGCATTTGAATCGGAACCGCACTTGAATAAATGTTCTCAGTTAAAGAAGAATGAAAATTGTGTTTATTTTTAGGAAAAATCAACCGAAAATTTGTTTACCAATTTCGCTCAGTTCTCTTTTCGAGATGTTTACTGATTTGTTTTTTCTTGTATTGAATTTTTTTGAAAATTTTGATAAACGCTTTAATTGTAATCAGATAGATTTCATCAGTATCAAGAAACGTTATCGTTCACTGTATATTACTTCGATTAAAAGCCACATCGTCTGTTATTTACTTATGAAATTGAAATACACGAAATACGCTAAACATTCGAAAAATTTGAAAAACTGTATGACGTAGTTATATCTGTCGAGCAACTTCAAAAGTTTATTTCCGTTCATATGAGAAAGGTTAGATGAGATGAAAAATTTCTAGTATAAAATCCAATATTAACGCTCAAGTGTGGGATTTTTTTTTAATCAATGCTGGTGTCGCGAAGTAATGTGATTCAACCATTTTGCTATTAGAAAAATGATTTTTTTACTCCTCCCGTTTTTGCATGTACAGCAACTGATTGGCTTTGTTACTTATCCCTTTCTCATTAACTGAGTGTTTTCTTTTTGTTTTTGGTATTCTGCTCAAACTCATGAAATTTGGATTAACAAAAAGTTCGGCACACGTTTTGAGCTCGTAATTTCTTTCTTTGCGAAATCTATCTAGCGTTATAATCGACGTATTCCCTTCTCATCGATACGATAAATTCGTTTAGTTTTGCTGTTGTGAATTTGTTTGTCTGTTCAAGAGGAATGTGCTCAATGAAACTTATTAGGTCTCTGTCGATCTGCTCTTAGTTTTGTTTTTTTCGTAATGCAGTTTCGTGAAAAGTATAATTTGTTTGCGTGAAATTTTTCAATAACAGAATTATTTTGCGTTTTCCTGAATTTGTTGAAATCAAATTTTACATTCTCAGTATATGACTAATAAGGTTGGAAAAAAACAAAAAAATAAAATCAACCAACTTAGCTGCACATGTAATGGTATTTCATTTTCCCTCTGCTCGTGATTGAAAATTCTTTGTAATAATGGCATTCTTAATGAAATTCTATCTTTAAAATATTTGAATAATTTCTATAAAAATATAGAGAAACATTTTTGTATATCTGAGACACCATCAGCAAATATCGTTGTGGGATATGACAATTTCGAAATTACCTTATATTCAGCCCCTTATCAAGTCTCAAATCCTATCAATTAGATTGAAACCAATCTTTGAGAAATGAGATTACTATAGTATTTGAAAAAAATATTTTAGTTTCGCCTTCTGAAATTGGAACTGATATGTGAAAATAACGGTCAGTTAATACATTAATGTCTCATATATGAAAAGTTTACTCCCTCGCAGAGCTCAAAATTCCTTCATATGAATGTTAGAAATAGATGACCTTCATCCATTAGCTAATTTAACCTTGAGCATATCTATATCGATTTATTCTATATTCTGTATCTATACAAACATACTAATTTACTAAGCTATACTACTATATATTAAGTGTTCTGTACGTTTGTGTTCAATGAATAATATTCAAAACTATTGAAAAAATTTGATTTATTATTTTTCCATTACCCAAGCTTAACTTTTCACCTTTAAAATAGAATCTGGTACACCCAACAAAGCATAACAGTCTAAAAATGACCTTCAACAAATATACGTTGCAAATACAGTAGTCCGTGTATGTTAACCGTTTAAAAAGTCATTTCATCCTAAATTACTCCTAAATATTCTTAAAGAAAACACACACAAAAAAAAATCTTTAAATTAAGATAGGAAGGTGAAGGTTAGACAGATTTGTAAATGTTTCTTAGAAAGTAGGGATTGAGAAACACTACCTTTTTCTCATTTTGTTTTCACCATTTTAGTTTCCATTTCCGTTGTTTCTTGGTTTTACCAAAATTGTTCCATTTTCATTTTGGATTTCATTTTCTTTTTTTTTTTCTGTATTGTATTAAAAATTTTAAAAATCTTTTTTTAATATTGATATGTCGATATTTTTCATATATTTTCTTTCAGATTAGTAATTATTCAAGTGAGAAACAGAAATGGAAACGATTCATCATTTGGTATCCATTATGTTTCTGTTATTTGTCTTCAAAATAATTAGTTGATTGTTTCTGATTCTATTTCCATTTCAGAATTTTGGTGTTTCTGTTTATTTTGGTTTCTAACGCAAAAAACAACATGCTTTCTGTTTTCAAAAAATTTTGTTTCTGTTTTAGTTTCTGAATCCCTGCTAAAAAGAGGAGAATTTAATTATTAAGTGAAAAATCTTGAACAGAATATTCCTCTAAAAAACGTGTGGACTCAAGGACCCACAAATTCCCATCAATGAACATGGAGAAACTCACAGTCGCTAGCAAAAAGCTAAATGCTTTCTTTTACTAGACGTCCTATACCTATCATTATGATGGATCTACAATATCTTGAGTAGTGCTGGAAATTGTGTTTATATTTATTTAAAAAATTGAATACATAATTTCAGTTTTCATCAATGGAGAGCTTGAAACGAAGGATAGAACAAGAAATCTAAAAAAAATTTATCTTCGTCTCTCCTTTCCTTACCCTCTATGTTTATCTCTTTTTCTTTTTTTGTAATGTTACAGTTGTGTGTTGACATGTGCTATTTGATGGCTAGAATTCGACAATTAGTAATTTTTTTTCCATTTTCATTATTTTGGTATTAGTAAAGATGGTCAAATCACAATTTTTTTATTCAAATCATGGATCACAGATCTCCACTTCCACAGATCACCTTTTCAGATAATTTTTTTTTTCTAAGAATCACAACATCGAAAATTTTTTAAATGCGCAAAACTTAAATTTCTTTTTTCCTCCAGACATAAACATAGGTTTTTCAAATTTTACATTGTTAAAAAACAAAAAAAATAAACAAATTATAGATGAAATGTCCACTTACACGCAGTTAGTGAGAAGTTTACACAACAGGCGGCTAGTACAGTATGGTATTCGAGGCTCTCAAACTATGGTCTAGAGTGGTAGCTAAATGGTACTCTGAGTCCTGAAATTTGGACATTGTGGGAGAGAAATTTTTGTCAAATTATTTTTAAAGTTTCTTAATAATTCTGAAAATGAAAATATTTTTGCAAATCCCCCCTCAAAAAAATATTTATCTGTATCAATAAAACTTTATGTAAGTAGTATATTTGTTTACCTGTAACTTCAGAATAAGTTGACTAATCGAGATGAAATTTTAAGTATTTATTTGTGTTATTCAAGATATGTTTGAAGCCATATTCAAAGTCTCTAGCCCCTTTAAGGGCAAAATTGTCCATTTTCACCAAAAATTCATCATTTACTATACAAAGATAAACAAGAATGAACAAAACAGAATTAAAGAAAATTAACATAAAAGTGAATCTCTGGTGCAGCACAGGTAAAGCTGCGGGTAACATCTGGTAGCTTGTATAATCTTTAGTGGTTTGCCAAAAAAAAAAGTAAGGATCCCTTGTTACTTGTATATTGTGTATATATATAAGCTCACCATATGTCCTTGTTTGATACATTAGTCCAGGTGCCCTAGCCAGTTGAGCTTCATGTCTCAGTTTCTAATTTTATCCAAAATTTTTCAATAAAAAATAATACAAAAATTAGAGAACTAAATTTAAATATATATTCTTATAGAGTCCAATTCAGTAAGAAGAAAGGTGAAATAATGGTTCCTCGAAAATTGTTTGGAATTAAAATAATAATAATAATAATAATAATAATAAAAACTCCGACCTGAAAACTTCGCAAGAAGAAGTAATTTTTCTTTGTTTCCAAATCGAAAATTAATAATTATTTTGGAATCAGTAGGCCATAAGAATTTATATGAACTGTTGACTCTTCCAATCGTCGAAGGTCATGAACTGGCAATCTAATAGCTGCGATTCATTTGTAGAATGTTAATATAATAAGAAATGAACGTCTGTTTCAAAGTCTCACCCACGATATTAAGAAGCATAGATTTTCAGAGAAAACCTATTTAAAAACGTTTTCTGATATACCTACTTATCCTGCACCCCAGTTCTAATCTGGAATTTCATACTTATTCTTGGCTATGTATTATATTTTATATTATATTATTATATATCATCTTATGTATAAAATCACATGACCATTGTTGACATAGTTTGGCTATGTGTATAAATTTCAGTTGCAGTCCAACTCTAAGTCATTTTTTTATTCATTTTTCACCTGGTTAATTAATAATTTTGACACATTTATGGTTCATGAAGGTCTGTGAATTGTTCCTGTATAGCAACATTGGGTACTCTCCAGTATTATTGTATATTACCCGAAAGTACCCAATGCATGTGTGGGGACAATACTCGTATGAGGTAAAAGGGGCTCACACCCCTTGACAACAGTCGCCATCCAAAGGCTGTCATATATTTGTCTCTAAGATGTTAAACACATATACACTTGTACGTTTGTATGTTTGTACCTGTACGTACATACAGGTAAGATACATCGCATAGGCTGTGATCAATTACCCGATAACAATCTTGATGATGTCACAGACCAGTACCAAACACGTTGCATCGTTTCTTATCACCTTGACAGAGGCAAGAAACGACGCAACTAATGATGTAATACCATATATACATGTACGTATGTGTGTCTGTGTCCTTGTACCAAATCCGTTATATAAACTCTCAAAACTGGCTACAAAATTGCCAGTGTTTGCCAAGGATTTGGCTCTCCCATACTTACTATGTACGAAGTGGCAGAACAAGCAAATCTGTAGAAAACCTTCTACCTGTGAATATCTCTCACAACAAGGTATTCCACAGCATTCTATGCAGTAATAATTTTATTCGCATAGATGTAGAAATTATCAATTAACTAGAAAGAAAAAAATTATTTTGGAGTTTGACTGGAATAAACACATAGTTAAATATGTCTGTAACTATGGTCACATGATGGTGTTAAGGAAGTGGCTTTTGTATGTATATTTGATACAAACCCTGAGGTTCCACTTCACAGCACTTTGGCATGTGCCAGCCCCAAATTTTTGTTGGTATAATTGGGTAAAACTGCAGAATTCGTTATTTTGGTGGAAGAAATGAAAATTATTATTTTTTCTTTGTGTATGTATGTGGTTGTGTGGGTGGTGGTGCATGGCATCGAATATAAAGGAATAATATTGGCAGAATAATATTAGCAAAATAATTTTGGTTGGCTTGAAGATTTATTATAGTATATAAATGTTACCTGTAGCTTCACCCGCACTTTGCGTGCCATTCATAATTTTTTCATTTTTTTTTTTTATTCCTTTTGATTCATTTTTATACTGTAAATAATAAACTTTAGCGAAATTAGACAAATTTTCTTTTAGAGGGGCTAGAGACTTTGACAATGGCTTCAAACATGCCTGGGAATAACACAAGTAATAACTAAAAATTTAATCTCAGTCTGCCAAGTGGTTTGGAAGTTATGGGTGAACGAATAGGTACAGTTACATTGAGGTTTATTAATGTAGATATAATTGTAAAAATGTTCAGTATGTTTGTGTAAAAGGAGTAATCTTGAAAACTCCTAAATGGATTTGAATGGTTTTTTGTCATTAGCAAGTTAACCTTTTGCGTGTGGAAATAGGCTGCTTATTATACTTAATGATTCTTCCACAATATCCTGAG
This sequence comes from Ericerus pela, assembly GCA_011428145.1. Lineage (NCBI taxonomy): Eukaryota > Metazoa > Arthropoda > Insecta > Hemiptera > Coccidae > Ericerus > Ericerus pela. Next base: position 334,572 of record WOFM01000596.1, read on the forward strand.
CAGTATAAAAAAATGTGTATGCTTTTTGTGAATAATCAAAAGTATGTCTTACATTTAATCGCCATCCATCCTAGAATTAGTGAAAGATGGAACAAAAGAAAAATGGAAAAAATGATTCAATCTTTGTTCCTCCTTTCACAACTCTTGTCTTTTTCTTTGTCTATAATGCTGAATTTCACAGTTTTTGTACATTTGTTAATTCCTTCCAAACTACTGTGAAGATGTTAATGACGGCACTGTGGTTTTTTTCAAATTGAATGTTTGTTTTCACATGGAACTTGTCCTTATGATTTGAAAGGCTCCAAAAAAGTTAAAGTGGCCAAACAAAAATTACCCATATTTCTGGATGATATTTACTCGCTACGATTTTTTAAGGTGCTGAATTCAAATTTAATGTTAATTTTCATGCTGAAGTTGTCCTTAAGCACTAAATAGTTTGAGGAAAAAAAGAATTCCTACTTTCGGTGAGTGAGCGAAACAAAGCTGGCACCAAAGGAGGCTAGTAACATATGAAAATTAATTTAATGAAGTTAGTTTTAAGTGTCTATTTTGGTACCAACTAAATCCTTAAATCATTTCTGAGAACAATTCAGTTTAAATTTTATCGAGTGAGGATATTGTTTGCTGAAAATTTTTAATCTTATCAACTGACACATATTTCAATTAACAGAATTCTATTATACAAACAATGAGTGTAGGTTTGTTGGTGTGGGGATTTGAACCAGCAACCTGCAGATTTGAAAAAACAAAGACATTATCCACCTAGTTAAGCGGCTGATAGTCTTGCAAGGTGTGTGCATATATGTGGTTAACTTCCTCACAACCACTCCTCCAGTGCTGCCACTGCAGTTGCAGTACGACAACAACAAAGGGTGGAGCTAGGCTGCTGCTATGTGAGGAAACCAACAAACCCGCAATACAGATTTAGGCCTGTGGCTCAATGCTTCTCTGCAGAGAGGGGTTTGTGAACCAATATCAAACACCATGTGTTCACTCACATTGGGGTCACCATTTCTATAGGTTCGCTGGTGTGGTAATTCAAACAGGTAACCTACAGATTTGAAAAAACAATAACATTATCCGTGCGGCTACAGCGCCACCCAAGGCCTTGCGAGGTACGCGCATATATATGGTTCAGGTCCCCACAATAAGGAACCTCTGGTGAGTAATCTGTATATGCTCATCTATGCTAGCGAGTATTTCAGGATTTTTCTGTGTCATCCTAAACAATATTAGATTTGAACTTATAAAGATCTCGAAAAAGTCTCAAAAATGATACTTTTTTTTGTTGCCTCCTTTTGCGCCACAAGTTTTGCAAGATGATATTTTCAAATTAAATATCGTTAAAAATGTTGCTCTTTGTGGCAGAATTTTTCAGGAATGGAACAAAATTTTTGACGGATCAGTTAGTAAGTAATTACTTCAATGTAAAAAAAATGTAAACATTTCAGAACTACACTGTCTTTTTGAAAACAATTTTTCGGTAAGGGCTGAAATTCGACTGCAAGCATACTCTTCTTTTACGTTTAGTTTATTTTCATGTAAAACGTACATCTTTTAGTCAGAGAGTAAGTCAGACGAAGAAAGAGGGAGTCTCTCACGAAATAAAAATGTGCTCTATAACTGCTATAACTGTATATTACACTTATCGCGCACACAGCGACCTATATAAAATCCATTAACCACCAAAGAACCATCGTCATTTCTCTTAACGAACGTAATAAGTTTCTTCTTCACCTCTTGCCTCCTTCCACGCTTCTACTTTGGATTCGCTCTCTTTTTTCTTTTTTTTTCTTTTCATGTGAAAGAAAACTGTTTCCTCCTCATTTTTTTTAATAAAGAAGAAAAAAGCAGAAAATCATAAAGCCCTTGCAAACGCTAGAAGGTCAAATAAATTATAAAATTAAATATGAATTTTTATAGATTATCTTACACAATAGATTTTCAATGCTCTCATCTTGTCATATTATCATATACGTCTGATCTCAAAAAGTTGACAAAATTTTAGTTGGTAATTCAGAAGAACTTTTTCTTTATGTCTAAATTCTAACTTTTAGAAAAGGAAAGAAATACTATTATTTTCCTGAGCGGAGTTAACTGTATGTTGTTCCGAATTACAAAATGCTATCCTTGCACGTACAGATTTGTTTCATGAAAAGATATTAGATAATGTTCAGAATCATAAACGAATGGTTCGATGTTCACTGTCAGTTATCATTAATGAAACTACGCAACCATTTAATTAATTTTTTATTTTGAATAATTAGGATGATTAATCTTTAAATCATTTATATTAATCTTTAAATCGTTTTTTTATTCATTTATCTATTTATTTATTTACTTTATGTTTACAGGTAAGTTTCTTTTGTTGATATTACAATAATGATGGAAAAAAGACTTTATGGTGAGTGATTTTAATTATGAATTTAATAAATCTCAAAGGTGGAAAAAAAAAGTTTTGATGTTGATTAGAGCTTTATTTTATTCGTTTGTAGAAAAGTTATTTTTTTCCGACTACTAGAAAGCTGAACATAATTGATGAAAATTATGAATCATCTGATTGGAGGATTGTATTATTCACCACATCGAAATGCGTAATTCTTTTACGTGCTGTTGTGTTTCAAGTGGTGTGGTGTGACTGAAAAGTTTTTGCCATCTGTTGTGTATTTTCCTCTCCTAGTTTTATTTGAATTTTAGTTTATTTTCCGCTCGAATCTTGACAGACTCTTTGTGGTTAGAAATTCTAATGCATTCGCTCTGTCTTTCTTGAATAACTAAATTTATTCGCGTTCTTTCTTTGTTTGGAAAAAATGAAAGAGAATTCATTATTTCAACAGAACTAGAAGTAACACTCATTAGTTAGTTATGTTTGATGTGAAAATAAGCTCGGTAACTATGAACACATTTTGATAAGAGGCTTTTTTATTTTTGAAAATTGGGAAACTGTTTTCTAAAGATGTTCTTTTTGCGAAGGTAGAACTCTATATGAATTTAGATTCTTCACAAAATGCAGAACTTCCTGATGCTACTCAGTGAGCTGGTTTCAAAGTTTTGTTTTAAAGATGGAATCGTGTTTGTTTTACAAGCGTCTGATCAAAAAATTTTTTTTCAAGTTATACTTGGAGATATAAATGTTTTCATTACGTAGAAATCCTTAGGGTTGATATGAGTACTCACTTTTATTAGAACTTGTCAATAATCTATAATTGAAAAACTTGATTGTTTCGCGATATCGAATATGATTATGGCCATAGTGGAAATGGCCAAATTTTTGGTTTGAACTTTTTCGACTTTCAAGTTTTCATTTTTCGCAAGGGATCAAATTTTAAATTAGCCTAAAATTTCGTATCAAATTATAAAAAATTTTTTATAGATGAACTAAACCTGATTATTCAAAGTATTACTTTTTTTGTGTACTTGGATTTTCATGCAAATGGCCACATGGGTAAATCGATCGATAATAGCTTTGTTTAAGCACTTAAATTCGACTGTAAATTACCGTTTTTACTGTAACTGTATTCTGCACATATTCTAGAAAAACTGAAAGTACCGCTCAAACGATTTACTATAAAGATGATAACATGATATTTGTATTTCACTGATGAGTGCAATTAATGGAATAACTGAATGAAATATTGTAAAATGTGTTGATAACAATTGATAAGATTCAGATTTTTCAAGTTTGGCCACTACTTTAAATATGTAAACTTTACAGTACCTTCTGAGTGACTGTAATTTATAAATGCAGATTCTAAAAACTGTAAAATACAGAATAAGAACGAATTTTTAAACGATAAGCTTTTTTTTATTTTTTTGGCTTTAGCTTCATGCGAAATAAATATTATTTTGTTGTGGAAATTTGGCTGCAGTATTGGTATATTTTAAAATCGCAGTAGTGTGTAGAATAAAAGCTTATAAAAAAAGCTCAAACATCTGACTGCAAGTCCGGAAACATTTCTGAAATTTTTGTACCAGAGTTTACAGATTCCTATAAAAACTGCAAACTCTCAGACGAAGCCAATAGGTTTGGTTGAATGCTTGCAGTTTCTGCAGTAATCTGTAAAATCTTTAACAAAAAATGCAGAAAATGAGCGCTTGCAGCCATTTTTTCTGTATTTTGCAGTTTTCGGAATCTGCATTTTGAATTACATTCTGTAAAGTTTTCAGATTACAGTTGTGGTCATATATTGAAGAATTTGGATAAATTATCAAGTGTTATCAAAACATTTTACTAATTATCTTTAGATTTTTGTACTTTTTTGTAAATTGCTGCTCTTGTTTTAAATTTACTTTGATTTTATAAGGATAATGATCTTTTTTGAAGAAGTTCGGATGGATTGAAGAATTTGTTAATTTATTATCACATATTCACATGTTATGAAAAAGTTTCATTCCTTCCATTCTATTAATGTTATCAAGAGCAACTGCAAGAGAACTGTTTATTGTAGAGCGTTGAAACTTCGTGAGCACATTGAGTTATGTTAGATGCAGATTCTATAAAAATTAGGCTAAAATTGTACGTTTGGTTTTCAGGTTATCGCTGAGATTTGGTTATTATTCAGATAATATGAATTGAATCTAGTTGAGCAATTTCATCAATATCTCCAGAACCAAATGTACGATTGCTGCTAAATTTTTACAGAATCTTAAATCAACATAATATATTAATATCTCAGCCAAATTTCAGCTCAATCTTTGGTTGGTTTTTGAGATATCAGTGAAATACGGTTCAACAATTCAAACACCTATGTAAAAACAAATGATAGTGCTTGTTGATATCCCAAATTTTCAATATTTTAACACAGATTTGACAATTGATGTCATAATGAGAAAAATACAATGCAATTTTAAAATTTTAGTTTTGAATATCTGTTAACTTGAAAGAAATTATCATATAGTTATTCAACCATTTATCAGTGAAATACAAATATTTTTTCATCATATTTCTATAAAATTGTTCGAGCGTTTCTTTCAGTTTTTCTGAAATATGTGCAGAATGCAGTTACAGTAAAAAGGGCTCAAACAAAGGAAAAAAGTTAGATTCGATTTCTCAAATTTGCTTTGTGAAAATCCTTTTTGATATTAAATACCTACATTTATGTTAAAAAAATTTATTATCCTAATAACTTGAGAACTCTTAGGAAATTTCGTTCACCATCATCTAAAACTTTTTTTATCCACCTTTTGTCTCATATCAGCAATGAATAATGATTATTGTGCAAGTGAAAAAATTTCAATAAATTCTGATTTCTCGCATAACTCTCGATTGAACACACTGTTCAATCTGTAACTGATATGCAATACATGTTGCGTAAAAGACGTACCGCCCAATGAAAAAATACTTCGGCATTTTGTTGACAGTTTGTAGCGAAAGTAGCTGAATTCGGATAACGGTGGCTACGTTGCATGATTTGAGATGCAAAAAAAATTTCGTCGTAGCTTACTTGAATGTAATTCAAGGCAAGAAATTTTTGAACGTTGTCCAAAACTAACAAACAATAAGGTATCGTGTGTACGAAACTCGTTTTCTATTTATTTACTTTACTGCCACCACAACTGATCCCCGCCCCTCCCTTTTCATAACACTCTTCCTTCCCCATTCGTGTTTAAACGAATTGTGTTGTGCGTCTTCCGCGTTTCACGAATTGAGTCTCTTTCCGTTGCCGAAAAACCTTAATGTTATATTCGTTAATTGAGTTACCAAATTGACCCACTTGCCGCTCGCTTGTATTGTCTCCAGCCTCCTCTTTCCCCTCTTAATGGTTGGTAAATTTGCTGCTGAAAGGATTTATTCGTTTGAATATTCATTTTTATGTTCTTGTTTTACGGCAGTAGTCTACGTCTTCTCATGAAGAAATCTACGTATTGATTTCATTTTTTACGGTCAGTGTGATCTCCTTTATCCAAGTATCGAATAAATTATTGAATGTTATTCTTAATGCACTTACATTTTTTAGCCGCGTTTGTTGCTAGAATTTATTTTCCCTTTTTTTCAAATTTTCATACTATTCACATTTAGACAGATATTCACCTATTCGTACGAGTATTTCACGAAAACTCAGTAACGGGCAAAGGTTAACAAAGGTTTCTTAGCGTGTTCCCATTTTGAAGCTCAAGCTTCGGTTTTACAAATAAATTTTGTTGGAACTAAAGCAGGATCCCCTCTGTTCGAAAGGGTCAAAGGTAAACTATCACCATCTCCCTCTTTGTCCAGTAGACAAACGCTGAATAAGACATTGTAGCTGGTAGGGGCAAGAGCGTAGCTAGAAAATTTCCTAAGAAGGGTAAAGCAAGTTTTATCAAAGTAGAGACCAGCTAGGGGGGTTAACAGGCAATGATATAAATAGGAATTTTCCCACAGTCCTTACCAAATATACAAGTCATTTTACTCCCTGAAAAAGTAGGTCCATCGACTTTAGTTTCATAAATCACCACCACAGTGCACATTGGATGGACTGTTCCCTTTAATTCTATATTAATTAGAATTAGGTAACATTGTAAAATTCGTTGTTTTGGCAGAAGTAACTAACATTTTTTTTTGTGTGTATGTGGCTGTGTTGTAGTGGCACATATGCATCGAATACAAAGGAAAACTTTGGCGAAATAATTTTGACAAACAAATTAATTTCAGCTGGCTTGTACATTTATTATCTTATGTATAAACGCCACTTCTGTAATGCTATCATGTGACCATAATTACAGATGTATTTGGCTACGCGTATATTTCAGTTTAACTCGAACCCTAAATTTTTAAGTAGTTTTTTTTTTTTAAATCTACTTATTATTGTTAGTGTGGTATTAGCCCTCAGAGTTGGGGTTTGGTACATTTTTCATTCATAACATGAAAATTTTGGCACCAACAACTCAAATTTATATACATATATCACTATAATAAACATAAAGGAACATAATTTGAGAGTTAAAATTAGGGCCAAGAAATTCACTCGAGAAATTAACAGCGCGCATGCGCCACTACCCACACAACCACACACAGACACAATACAAATGCTTGTTGCTTTTGCCGGAAACAACAAATTCTACAGTGTTACTTAGCTATGTCAGCAAAAATTCAGGATGGGCACAAAATAAAAAGCCACTCTACTGCGCTGCAGTGCTTTTATAGATATATTTTGGATAGATACATATGTGGTCATATATACATGTTGCAATTTTTGTCCAATAATCATGAAATTGGGTATGCACATTTGTACTGAGTCAGAGACCAGACATATTGATTTTGGTGTGGATTGCCCAGACAATCCTTCCTGTACCACCATTTTTCTTTTATTTTGGCTATAAAATGTTCAATTTTCCACCAATAATCACAAAATTTGGAATAAATATTATAATTTATTGTACTACACTAACAGTTGTGGTGCAGATTGACCAGATGGTACTTCCTGTACTGCTATTTTTGTTTTTATATTGGTAATAAAATGTGGAATTTGGACAAAATATGTATGAAATTTGAAACAAATACCTAATATATTTTATTGGAGCTTGCTACCAATGTTAATGTGGATCTACCAGATGGGACTTCCGGTACTGCTATTTTTGTTTTTATATTTGTCATGAAATACAGAATTTTGGAACAATATGTTTGAAATTTGAATCAAATTCTTAATACATTTTATTGTAGCTTGCTACCAATTTTGGTGCAGATCTACTTGATGGTACCTTTCCGTAAAGTTTTTTTTCTCTTTTTTTTTTTTCTAATTTGTATAAAATTTTCTTTTTATAAAAATTATCCTCATATTCTTGTTTTCTTCCTTTTTATTTTATAAATTTATAGTATGTGGGGGGCTTGACAATCGCATGAGGTATTAGGGGCTCACACCCCTCGATGACAGTTATCATCAAAAGGCTGACTATTATTCATCTATATGACGTTAAAATATTTGCGCAAAAATGTTCCAACGTAATTACTTGCAAGTAATGTACAAAAACTGAACTGTGAATAATCAGAAAATTACGATGATGTCACAGTTTGGTACATGAACCTGTCTGTCATTTCTTATCTTGACAAGAAGTGACAAACCACCATTATACACAGACATATGTATTTATTACATATTTGTGTATGTGTGCGTGTAAATAAGCCCCTATATAAACTGTCCGGAGGGCTCTAAAATTGCCAGTGTTTGCCTAGGTTTTGGCTTACTCATATGTGTGTGCATATGAAGTGGGAGAACATCCAAATAATCTGTTTATTACCTTCTTATGTGAATATTCTTTCACAACAAAGTATTCCACATGGTATTTCTTTGATTTTATTTGAAATTATATGATTATTACTATACTTTATCATCTTAATCAATGTTTCATTTCAAGAAATAATGCTTTTAAATTTCACATTATCTAATATTTTGTCAACAGCTAACAAATTTCATATAATCATAAAACATACCCTTTACGCATATGAACTTAAAGACAATTAATGTAATCTTCAAAATTTATTATACTTTTTTCTCGAAAACCTACTTTATCTAGCGAGGCTTGTTGCGCCAGAGTTTCTTTTCTTTATTTTCCACCTGATTAATTGATAATTCGGACACATTCATGGTTTATGTAGGTCTATGAATTTTTGGTTATTGGGTACTCAATAATAGTGATATAAAACTGGAATCTCGGTTGTAAGGTAAGCGTTGACTCGTTATTATACAAATTGGCCTTAGGTTTTTGATGAGAGATACACCTTGCATTTGATAAAAGTGTTAATTCATCTTTAAAAGATTAATTTTCACCGAATTTACTCGTTGAATATTGAATTCAAGTTTCATTTTCATTTTTAAATTTTGAATATAGTTAGTTTGAAAGCGAATCTTTCTGATTTTTTTTATTTTGAAATTCAAGTAATAATTGAATAATTCATTTATCTGAAACCATGATGAGATAAATTATTTGTCAAAAATATGAATTAATTTATTTTACTATTATTTTATTCGACTTTTTACTAATTTTTATCGGAAATGAAAGCTTTCTTTGGACAATGATTGGTTTCTATAAACATAATAAAATGCAATGAAATGTTGTGTGCGCTATTTTATTTGTGAAAGTCGTATTTTGACTATAATTAAATTATTATTTTCCAACGTCAACTAATACTTGATATTAATATGTCATTCATTATGAGAAACTGAAGTGGCTACGAGGTTGCAAAATTCAAGTATTAGATTATTTACTTAACTAAATTGGGTTAACAAAAATTTTCATATTTTCAATGGTAGGTAGTTAACCAACGGAAATGTTAGGGAAATCACTGTAATTTTGTATTGTATTGCTGTGTCAAATGATACGAAGTTACGGAAATAAAAATAATAATTACGATCAATAAAGAATGGTTAGTTGCTCATCTAATTAGATTCTTACTGTCAGTTTTATGAATAAGAAATCTTTAGAAATTTCAATTTTTTTTTCTGATAAAAAGAATGAAAAATTTTTGTCCAAAAGTTTTTTATGTGGAAGCAGCCATCTATATTTATTTCAAAAAAAAAGTGGGTATGATTTTTTTTAAATGACTTTTGCGCAAATTGCCTACTGAGGTAAGCAAAAGTCAGTTTACGCTGTATACGCATGTATTCTGGATAGCTTAAAGTGACTTGACTTTTGCTGACTGGTATATTACGATTAAGTTTGTTAATAAAAGAAAAAATTTTTATGTTCTAATTTTTATCATTTTGTTGTGCGGGATCTTTTGTCATTATCGTGTGAACGATTCATGTATTCCTAGGAAGGCGAAAAAATGTAATTTCCTGTCTCCTCATCAATTCTCTTCGGTTTCGAAAGTTAGAATTTTGGTGGCAGGAAATTGTACATTGTGCGGGCAAGAGATACGTTATCTCTTTAGATAAGTAATTCTGATATTTGTTGAAACTCACGAATACAAAGTAGAAACGTTGCAATGCAAATTAATCCCGGACTTGGAAAATTGTCGAAGAAAACAATGTTTACGTTTAAATTGAGAAACCTGAGAAATTTTTGAGAGAAAAAAAAGTTTTTCCGAATATTTAGACAAAATTATAATGCGCCAACAGACTCTGCAGTTAAGTTAAAATACATCACTGCCACTTTTTTCTTTTTTTGGCATTTGGCAATGTGTTGTTTCATAACGCTTGATTAGAGTAATAATAGTTTGTTGAAATCTAAAAAAGCCGAAAATACCCTTGTGACCTTTTTTTTTCTAAATATCTTATGACACATGTTGGAAATACAGTTCCGTAAATAAAATTAAAAACTTGAGCGCAGCGCCTCGCTAGAAAAAATGGGTTTTCGAGAGAAAGAATTACGAATTTTGATGGTCAAATTAATTGTCTGTTAGTTCATATGCGTTTGTAAGTTATGATTGTATGAAATGTGTTAGATGCTGACAAAATATTAGATAATGTGAAATATATAAGCATTCTTTCTTGGAAAAAGGAAAAATAAATTAAAATGATAAAGTATGGTACATCATCAAATAATTTATAATAAAGTTATGAATTAAAAAAAAGAAAACATTAGCAAGTGGTTAATTTTTGTAAAAAGAAAAATTCATGCAAATTAGAGAAAAATAGAAAAAAAGAGGGGTGATCATTGTAATCTCGCTCATCACGATTGCTTGATGGCACTTCCTGTCGCTAAGATGGCAAAAAAGAATTTACATCTGCGTGGAATTAAGAGGTCGTTCAAAATCACTCTACCTCATGAGATTGCCAAATTGTACTTGGACAAGGACGAAAATTTTGTTTTCCTCGGAGCAATGCTGGATATTTTAGAGGAGGACGATCTTTCATTTTGCTCTTCTCGCTGGATGGCTGCTCCCCCCACAGCACCTGCTACCGTTGCAAAATCTTTATCGACCATCGTGAAGGACGCTGTTTTGTTAAAATTTGGCTCCAGGAATTGTACCACCAATGCAGAAGCATGGATTGATCTATTTAAAGCAGAGTGTAACTGGTTGGAGATTTGTCAGGATCGTTTCTGGGAGGAGATTTGTCTGTTTTTAGAGGACTCAGCTGAAAAATGGTACTTGACTACCCGCCTTACCAGTAACTCGATGGCATGGGAATTTTGGCGAACTTCGTTTATCGACAATTTTGGTAAACATGGACTAGCGGTTGCTCGAAACACTTATACATATCATTTCCTCAGAGGTTTGTTATCTGATTATGTCCAAACAAAGCTCAACATGTTAGTCTCATATAATCCACGGATGCACAAAATGGACAAAATGACTCTTCTCGCTCTTAGACTACCTGTACAACTTCAGGATCTCATCAATCTAGCCGAGGTAAACGATCTTAAGAAAATGATTCTCACGATAAATTCTTTTGATCGTGAACCTATTCGTTCGATTTTGTCCAATCCCAGTCAACCTTCGTCTTCGCAACTGTCGCCGTTATTTGAATAATGCCTTCTCCTCCTTAAGACCATGTACACCGTGTCCGTATTGTAAAAGTAAGGGTTTTGAAAGGTACCACTTGGAGATGTTTCACAAAATTTAAAGACAATCAACGTAAAAATAATAATAATAGTAACGTAAAGCAAAACAGTTCAAACAAGGCGATCCACAATCTTGATCTTGAGGGCTTGCTGAGTGAAATTGATGAAATACAAAAAAACGAGTAAGGCCCGCGTTTGTCGTAGTTGACGTGATTTTTGGTAGATTTACCGTGAAAGGACTTTACAATCCCGGTGCTAATGCTTCTGCGATTTCTCTTAAAGCATTAAGACAAATTGAAAAACTACAAGTACCTACCAATAAAATCAACGTACAATACAACGAGCGGGATGGGCATCATTCTTGGCATTACGATGCTAAATATTACGATCAGAAATATTTTGAAAAGAGTTCCTCTGTATGTCCTGGACTCCGATACGTTTAAATTCGATTTTATTATCACCCTTGATTTAATACCTATCTTCAAACTATCTCTTGATTACAATTTAAAACTTTCGCAGATTAATGAGAAATCTGATGTTTCTATAAATCATAACGTAACATGGAATGATTACATGCCATATGAAATGTTTCAGAAGAAGGTTGCACATCTTAACGTAGAAAAGAGTAAAATAATTGAAAATCTAATCGAAAAAAATAACTTTGCATTTGCGACCAACGCGTTTGATGTAGGTAACATAACAAAATACGAGTGCTCGATCAATCTCTCTGAAAACATTTATGTCGCTAAGAAGCCTTATCGCTGCACTTTTGAGGATCAGGAGGAGATCTAAAGGCAATGTCACAAATTACTTAAAAATGGCATGATAACTGAGTCACATTCAGCGTTTGCCTCGCCTGTTACTATGCAATATAGGATAGATGGCCTGAATGCTCCTAAAGTTAAGACTCGCATGAGTGTTGAATTTTGTGAGCTTAATAAAAATAATATCCCCGAAAGTCAACTTTTTCCACTCATTTTGAGATCTTAGTCAGAACCACAAGTTGTTTATGGTTCTCAGCGCTGGATATTAATGCTGCCTTCTGGTCGATCCCCATTAAACCAGAGGACTGACCAAAGTCGGCGTTTATTACCCAGCACGGGCATTATGAATGGCGATCTATGCCTTTCGGATTAAAAGTTGCTCCGGCCTTCTTCCAACGTATTCTCTCCGGTATTTTATTATGTAGAAATTTATCGAAGTTTGCTGTAAATTACCTAGACGATATACTAATTTTTTCTCGGACCTTTGACAAACATCTTCTTCACATTCAGCAAGTTATTAACGCAATTTACAATGAAGGTTTCCAACTTAATTTTAAAAAATGCAATTTCGCCAAATCCTCTATTCAATATCTTGGCCATATTCTGGGGCCAGATACTGTCCAATCTCTACAGGATAATCTAGTCACTATCAATTCTTTCCCCACCCCATCCTCCAAATAAAACATTCGTCAGTTTCTTGGGAAGGTCAATTTCTATCGTAAATTTATCCCGAATTCAGTCTCTATGCTAGAACCTTTCCATAACCTCCTACGCAAAAACGTCCCGTTCTCTTAGTCCACCACTTGTCAGTCTAGCTTCAACCAAATAAAGAAACTACTTACTTCTGCACCCATCTTGACAATATTTGATCGTACCAAGCCAATTTTAATTTACACTGATGCAAGTGGATTTGGAATTGGTGCAGTACTTAAACAAATGCAGGCAGATGGTACATAGAAGCTAGTCGCCTACTTTTCTAGAAAATTGTCAAGTGGTCAGTGGAAGAAGAAAGCTATTTATATCGAAAGTTTAGCTGTACGGGAAGCCATTTGTTACTGGCGCTACTGACTGATTGGTCGCCACTTTACCTTTATAATCGATCACAAACCTTTACAACACCTCAACCTCAAAGCCCAAATAGATGAGGAACTTGGCGATTTAGTCAACGAACTCCTTCAGTTCGACTTCGATATCCTATACAGTCCCAGATCCTCTAACTACGAAGCACAATTTCCCTGTCAAACGTATTCTTCCTACCTTCCATTTTCTCTCCCTCGGCGAAATAATTTCTTATCAATGTAATATAATTAAGTTACCAAACGATTCTGTAAAACACGGTGTAATTTTTCGTTTGAAATGTGGCAAGTCATGTATTATATTAGACAGTACAGCTGGATAGAACCTGATAAAACTCGTACATTTGAAATACGGACATATAGGAGAGAAACACATACTCGCTATAATTACGAAAGATTTTACGTTTCCAAACATGTATAATTCAATAACAACATTTTGCCGGTCTTGTCAAGTTTGTATTATGAATAAGTCTCGTCGTACAAAATGTAGCGCCAGGTTGGGTATCCTCGGTCCCACCACTTCTCCTTATGAAATTATGTCCCTCGATACCATAGGTGGTTTCGGGGACAATAATTCAAACCTCCGGTATCTCCATCTCCTCTTCGATCACTTTTCCCGTTATGCGTATATTCTTTGTTCAAAGGGACTGTCTGCAAAGGAGATGATTTCCCTTGTTAAGTCAATGTATAAGCGTCACCCAATAGGTACGCTTATGACTGACCAATATGGGGGTCTATCTTCCAATGGATTCTATTCCTTTTGTTCCCATTCCAAGATAAAACATGTTTTCGCCGCAGTTGATAGCGCGTTTTCCAATGGTTTGAACAAAGGACTCAATCAAACCTGGGTGAATCGCATTTGGTGTATGAAACATGATCCGTCAACTTCCCCGAGAAAAAGTTGGGCTGCTATCGCCACTCAGTGCATTAGTCAGTACAACAATTCTCCGCATATGGTAACAAAATTCAGTCCATCCTATTTATTAACTGGCCACATTGACAGCATTCTTCCTGACAAATTCATGAAACCCCCCAACCTAGCTTCTGATAGGGAATTAGCCGTATGAAACACTTTACGTAGCCACAAATATAACAAACAAATGTACGATAAGAATAAGAGCAATATCAAATTTCAAGTTGGAAACTCTGTATATGTCGATAATGGTAATAAACTAAATCGCGATAAATTAGATAGCTTACGTATAGGACCATATCCGATAACCAATCGACTCTTAAACAATGTATTCAGGATTACCATAGGTACCAACCAGAGATTGTATCACGCTAGCAAATTACATATCGCAAAATGTAAACGATGACTTTCCCGTGTTTTACTATCGCTCCTAGATGAGTAGGGAGGGTGGATGTAAAATTCATCTCGTCATCACTCAGTTCATTAGCCTATCTTTCATTTACTTGCTCCTTATCTTGTCCATTCCTAACTTGTTCGCATCACACGAACACACTCTTCTTTGTATATATTCTCGTCATTGTACTGTTATCCTCGAACATTCACTTTTACTACAAAAAACGCCATTGACTGCTTTCTAGCTACTGGCACGTACATTTCTGCGTTCAACGCATTGCTTATTTCGTTGTTTTTTTTTTGTTCAGTCGAAAACGGCTTTGTTTTTGAATTCTTTTTTTAATAAAGCATTCTCTCAACTATTTTTGTGGCTTTTCATTATAGGGTCGTACCAATCTTATATCTATTTATCTGTGTGTGTATATATATAATTATATAGGCCTTGAAACGCCTCTTTGGGGTTCTTTGGCTTATGCTGGCCCTAAATTTTTTTGGTAACACTGTAGAATTTGTTCTTTTGGAGGAGACAACGAATATTTTTTTCGTGTACATGAAATAATTAGGCTTGTAAGTTTATTATATTGATATGAATTCGAGTTATTGGTGCCAAAATTTTCTTGAGGTCATGAAATGAAAAACAAACCCACTCTAACTTTGGGGGCTAATACTGTATTATGTGTAATAAGTAGATTTTCTAAAGAAAATAAAATTTACTTAAAAAATCTAATGCAGGAGCAGCTTAATTAGAAAAATTAGGTTTTTGAAAATAATAAAATTAGGTGATCGCTAAAAAGTTTTTAATAGGTCATAATGAATATTTGTTCCAAATTAAGTTTCTATTAGTCCAAAATTAGACATTATAGCCAAAATTACGAAAGTAGTGGTGCCACTTCGCACCAAAATTTATAGAAATTTATAATAAATCATAATAAATATTTGTTCCAAGTTTCGTAGCTATTGGTCGGAAATTGACAATTTTATAACCAAAACAAAAATAAAAATCGTCATACCGGAAGTACCGTACGGCTCATCCGCAAAAAATTAATAAGTCAGGTCCTTGGCTTAGTACTAATATTCGTTCCAAATTTTGTGACTATCGGATAAAAATTGCCCTGTATCATAGTAACAAGAAATCGGCTTATATATCCATATGAATCTGAGTTATCGGCGTCAAAATTTTCTTCGAGTTATGAAACGAATAACGCACCTATTCCCAACCTGCAGGTCATTCTATTACACCAAGAATAATAATTAGACTTTCCATAAAAAACCAACTTAAAAAACAATAATGCAACAGTCCAAATCATTCTCAGTATCTCGTCCACTATCTTACTGACTCCAAGTAAGAAATCTTTCATTGACATCCATTGTGAAATCGTAATCTTGAAAATTAACTCAACTTCTTTAAGGAGTCTGGCAACAGACGAGCAGATCACGAGAGAATCACAAAATTACGAATGTATTACACCTCGTAACTCTACCTCAGTGTTGTCCTTGAGCCATTCGCTCTTTAGCCACAAAACAAAATTCAAGTATTGACAGAAGGTTTTTAAATTGAAAAACAGAAAAAATGTTGCTTCTTGTGCAAACACTGTATACAGACTATAGATCGAGAATGACAATCCCGTGGTCGTAAAACAAGGGTTTATTTTGTATAATATTCCAATTTAATTAATGCAAAAATATAACTAAGTAATTTTCCTAAATAGTTTCAATGAGAAAATGCTGATGAAAGTAGTAATGGACGACTGAAAAATGAATCATCTCAGAAATTAAATTCATTTGAACTGCGACATCTATGCCTCGAAGACAACTCGGAAAGGAGCATTTTGTAATACTTGCGTGACTTTTGAAGCAGCAAGTCAGTACCAAAGGTTTTTGAGCTGGTGAGCTTGAATTCATCATTAAATTTTTCCTTTTGTTTCTTTCGGCTTCCCACAAAAGCGGGCATTTCACGTAATTCTCCCCAATTTTGATTTGTTACTTCGGAAAACTTCTTTTATGTTAGTTTGTTAAATTGACTACTTCTAGATTTACTAATATAAGAACTAAATCTTCAGCCTTTAAAATCCCATCTATATGATGAAACGGACCCGGAAATACATAAATTTTCAAAATTTGATGTGATCAAAAACCTGTATTTCCAGAATCATCAGTGGTTGTCCAGGGTTACCCTTTGAATATTATGTTTATCTCATGAGTATGTAACACCATATGTGGAACAAATGAAGGATTACCCAACTCTGTTAAAACAAGTACAAAAATCTGAAAATAACTTAAAATCCATTTTTGCTTTTACATAATCCGTCCAGATTGAACAAAATCAATTTCTAAACTTTGTTCCATACCATCATTGACAGTAATCACAGTAAAACACTCGTACAGATTGGATTTAGGATAACAGTTTTTATAGACCAGGAACTGCAACTGGATCAAACTTACATATTGTAAGAAAAAAAAAGAAGGTAAGCACATTTGTTCCACATTAGTGTTTATAGTCTGAAGTCCAAAAACTAAAAGAATGTCAGACTTCATTATCAGTATTATCCAAACTGAAAATGATAATGGTCTTTTACCACAAATCAAAATAAAAAGTTTTTAGTAATTATTTTGCATCTTTTGACCTAATATTTGCTCTCCTAGGCCCCTGCGCCGATGTTCAGGAATTTAATTTTGTACATTGTATGGGTAAATAATTATTGTTTTACAAAGTAGATACCTATGATAAATTATTTCATTATTTTTTTTCATCAAGGTCTTGAAAAAAGGCAGTCTCCAAGAGTCTAAAGAGATGACTTTTTCCCCTTCTAAAAAATAGTTTAGTTCCTTGTTCTAGAAAACCAAGTTTAAGAACGCTTACTGCTATGACTCGATGAAGAAAAAGCAACATGACATCATAAAAAGAAAAGCCGTTGCAGGAATCTGCTGAAATAAAAATCAAGAGAAACCCGAATCGACGAGTCGTAACATTCTTCCGACCCAAAACGCTACAAAACATTTAATACACGAAAGGGGAAGAAGGTGGACTAATACAACCATTTAACGAGCAACTACTGCATTGATCATCAAATTAATTTTGGTCAAAAACAGATTCATTAATATCTTTATATCAACATTTTCAATCGTTAGTTAGCAATGGAAATCATGAAATCAGCTTTTTTCAAGATCTTCCAAAGCTTCGGAAGTTTCACCCTTTAAAGTTCATTCATTAGTATTAAGAGTGGATGAAGTATATTATCAGAGAAGTAAAAGTGAAAATTTAAATATTCGAAGGAAAAAATATTTTTTTTTTGGCAAGCAAACCGGTTTTCCTACTGCAAGCCTACAAGAATCGATTATCTTTTCAACATCTTGACTTTCACAACGCTCATTTCCAGACTGCAACGCGAAAAGTAACGACAGACAGAAAAATCTTTCGCCGTCTGACAGGTGTATCTCACTATTTACGGTTCATTAGGACACGCGGCCACGAGGTTATGAGGGAGGCAATGATTTTTCAAGAGATAAACATCCGTAGAAAAACGACAAAGATAAATCGGATTTTTCCGCATCGTACATTTTTCCTAAAAAAAAAAAATCAATGAGCAGACAAAAAAGTTGAAACAACGTTAACCGTCACGGAACTGAAAAGCCAATTTATTGGAAAAATAGGAGAGAACACATTTCTGGCCACCAAGTCAAAACGTAAAAAATATTCATAATTGGAAATTTTATGACATTCCAATTTTTTTTTCTTCTCTTTTGAGTAAAATTTGCCTCCATTATTATTCAAGGACAAAATCAAACCCCTGGTACTCAGAAAACATTTTGAAACAATATTCACGACTAAAATCAACATTTTGGCAAAGGATTACGAAAATACTCACAATAGTTTTTGCAAATTCTAAATTAAAAATTCAACATTCGAAAAGAAAAACAGATTATACAGCCTACATACAGCATAAAAACATGGCTCGGCGACAGAAATGTTGGGGCTGGTACTTTCATTGGTTCCCGGGGCCTTCCTAAACTTTTTTATTGCTTTGAGGTTTTCGAAGGAAAAAAAAACTGACATTATTTTACTTATTTTCTTTTGTTCGGCGTAAGTCAGTGACACAATACAGAAAGGGATCCCAAAGCACGGGCACAAAACGATACCCTAGGAATGCATGCATGTGTCAAGCCAGGCGAAGTTATATTGTAACAAAAAAAACTAGTGGTCAGTACCAGTGGCTGAAGCTGATTACAATTAATGTGATAATATTTTCATATTATTTGACTTTAAATGACAGTGGGATAATTCTCGGCTACTATTTCAATATATGTATTGATAAAATGTCGTATTTTGATATTTCATGGGAAATTTATGGAAAATCTACTGTGTAACTGTAACTAAAATGGTATCTTATTTCCGTTAGTTCCAAGATAACATAGGATTAATGTAAAATTGAAGTTTCATTTATCTGTAAGAATAAGAAAATTTCATAAAATAATCAATATTAAATAGATTTTATTAATTATCGGTGAATGGTGTATAATCAGTGGATGGGTTTTACTTTTGCCGATAAATTATTTCATCAAGTTAGGTACTTATAGGAAAGTCGATTGGTGAATCAAGTAGAATCCATCGATGGATTCTACTCGATTCACCGACTGATTTTCCTTTAATTTATAGTGAAATAATTCATCGGTGAATTGAGTAGAATCCGTCGATAGATTCTATTCTACTCGATTCACCGATTGACTTTCTTTAAATTTAATGATATAATTCATCGGCGAATCAAGAATGCATTGATGGATGAATTCATTTGCGAAATTTGTTGGCGTTATATTTACAAAGATAAATTAAGTTAGTTACTGTACCAAATTTGTAGATGAAACATAGAAAACCTCTGAATACTGCAAAGATTGATAACACAATAAACATATTATTTCAGATTATACTTATTAAAATTCAAATGAATATAAAGATGAATTCTTACAATTTTGTAATTTGAAAACATTATCAAAAAAACAACTAGGTACACTTTAAAATCATGAATATTAAAAATAATTCAAATAACTATTCACTCATTCTCATTCACTGATAAACCTTAGAAAAATTCCAGTAAATATTTTAGCTACTTAATATATTGATAAAAATTCGATTTCGATGTTAAATGGGAAATACATGTAAATAAATATCGATCTGGTTTATAAAAATTCGATATATAGAAAAATCTATATTTTTCTATGTTAAATGGAAAATGCATGCAAACCAATATCGATATTTTATCGATGTGTGAGAAAAAATTGTTGAGACCACCAATCCTTCTCCCCTCTCACTCCTACGAACACACGATCACATATCGAATACATTTATTTATATCTATTCGCGGCTACACTGATATACCACTTCCGCCGCTCACTCGTTCATTTCCGTTACCATTCGTTCATTACTCTGAAAATGTACTTTGCTTAAATTATGTAACTTATGAAATAAACACTCGCTTCTTGGACGTAACTTCACTCAAATCTTTCTTTCTTGTTACAACTCCGGTCCTCAACCTCTATAAAAATAAGAAAATAAATAAACATCGAATTCGAAAACAGATCCCATATAGAAAATAAAAATGTTATCACATTAAAAAGAAACTAAGTAGATAGCGATGATTATTCAAAACCAATTTTTCGAGTCGAATTATAAAATTAAATGCAGGATTGGGCTCCCTTTCGATACTGCAGATGCTGAACACGTAATTGCTACAAAATACACTTGAACGCATTAATACGCCCCAAAAAAGTGGCTGAAATATTATTTTTTGAAACTTGGAGAGAAGTATGTTTGTATATAACGCTACCTACTTTACAGGAAATTATAACTCTTATGATGAGCAAGAACATACCCTCAGAAGGAAGCGACGACTAATACTAATAATGCTAAACCAAGACCAAGGAACAAACTGTAGAATGTTCGCTACTTATGCTACAGTGAGTTCTCTTCCAAAAGGAACTAAAATGTTTGTGATTCTTTTGGACAGATTCAAATACAGCAACTGAGAAAGCAGTCGTATTTCCCATCTGGTTAAATTTTTACTTTCATATTTTAAAAGGATATGAATGGTGAATTACTGAATTTAATTTAGCTATCAATTATAAGAAAAAAGTAAGCAAGACCAGACTAAGACTTGATTGTGCAAGATAACAATGACAGTATGTGGCTAAACAAGACTAAGACTTATGGTGCAAAACCAAAACCAGGATATGACTCTGTACGACCAAGATCCGATACCAGAAATTGACTGTGCAAGATCAATATAAAACACGATTGAGCAAAACCAAGACTTCTATGGTCTTGGTCATAATCATGCTTTTATTCATCATTATTTCCACCTAGATTTCAAGGAATACTATTGATTTTATCAATAACTAAATCAATATAATTAGCCATCCCAGATCATCGTTCTAGTCTTTCGATCGTTATTTTATCATTATTTTAAATAGTTCAAGCAATCGATCGAGCCAGTCATTCGCCACAAAGGGGCATCCACCCCAATTCCATCGGCCATTAGAACTTTTGATATGTAATAACGTTTTCATGTAAGCTCACATTAAAAGGTGGCACTCTCTGCACACAGTTGTGCCTCAGATGAAATACAGGCGTCTCGCACTGGCTTGATCAAATTGTTATTTTTGAATTTTTTTTTTACTGTTTCTCTTGTGAGTAAGTGAGCATAGTAGATGCCAGCAGAGTAGAGGTGGATGAATCTTACAGACAATGCGGGGGGCCTTGGCCAAGGCATACAACTTCGTATGCTGGCAAAAGGAGGTTGAACTCAAGGAGGTGGGGCTTGGTCCCACCCACTTCATCCCTCACCATTGTTGCTCTCAAAGTGGTATACTACGGACCAGCCCCCCATATCTTCCCAAAAGATCTCACCGCCTATGCAACTAGTGAGCCTAATACTCGAGTGAATCTAGTATCTGAACTTACTGTAATGAAAAAACATGTCTAATCTAGAAATAATTATTTTTACAAACATTAAAATAAAATCGAAGACCTAACAAACCATTATACAAATAAAAATCAAAAAAAGATAAAACTTTTTAAAATTGTCATCCATCTGGGATTTGAACACGCATTATTCGAGTGGCAAGTCAAGCCTCTACCATAGTATTGCAGCAACTGGACAAAATTATGCCAATTACAACCCTATACCGACAAAAAATGATGTTACAACTAATAATAATCTTATAATGACAGCATGAGCAAGCTGGAGGGAGACACTTGTGATGAAATAACCGCCCACAAAAACGAACAAGAAAAATAAAGAAAGGAAACCATAATCAGGAAAAAACGTTCGTCTTCTTCGCTACACCATCGTCGTCGTCAAAACCAGAAATACAACATTTTTATTAGTTCGCATCCGTTTTCTACCGAAGACGATGATTTCTCTCTGTGCTGTGCCGTTAGTAGGAGAAGGACCACAAGAATCCCAAACTGTCATTTCACGATCGCGTACACCAACTTCAAAGGAAGCATTGCGTGCGCACAGACACACAGACACACATACACACATACACACAGCACATTACGCAGTAATCACCAATGATTTTTCAAAAAATCGTATTTAAAGACAAAATAATAATAAATATAAATAAACAAACAAATAAATAAAACATTAAAAAAAGAAAAAAAGAAATTCACATAGAGAATAAAAAAAACAAAAGAATGAAAAAACCTAAATAAGTATGAGCGTACAAAACGACAATGGAACGTGATGGTGTCAATGACACCGACATAACAACAAAACGACCTTACGTGTCGATAAAACTGTTCCCCGTTACACGTTTTGACAAATTAACCGACCACCAACGAACGCCAACGACGATTTGATGGTTTTTCTGTTCGTTTCCATGAAAATACCGGCTGCCTAGCAGAGAGAAAAAATTGAACAAAAAAAATTCATCCAGGTATCCACAAAATTTGGATACAATAGGAGCAGACGTCGTCGAGAAAAGATAATTGAGAATTATTTTTTGTAAACTTCTCCAGTGGTACATCTGTAAAAGTTTGTAACAGTATATTTTTCAAAGTTGCTGATAAAGGGCTACCCTTGAGGGATCTAAGGTGGCGATAGTACCTTTGGCTTATTGGGGGCGTTGAATAAACATGAAGGAGGAAAAAAGCATAAAGAAAAAGTAAATTTGAAAAAACTGTTCGCATGTTTCAACTGTTCTGTAAAACATAATTATATTGATACGGTTAAAAATTCGTAGTGATTACTTATTTTGTTTTACAAACAAACACCAGCATAAAGGAAGTTATTGTAATTTTATTTTCATCATACAGGCACCATGGCGTCTTATTTACAAAGACATACTTATTTCTTTCCTATGTTCCAGTACAGGTAGAAATATAGATACCTACATTTAAAAAAATAACGGCAAATTTGTCACTGCACCTTCCTGTTTGATCAAATGTTCGCTTGAAGAAAAATTTCCGAGAAAGGAGGAGAGAAAGGGTGAATAATTTTTTTTTTAAAGAGGCAGTGGGCCAAATTAGTTTGGAGACCTTTGATATTTACAAATAAATTAAGAGTAGTCAAAGTATAGATGATGCGAACCACTTCGTCTACTTTCCCATAATTTTTTGAAAACAACCAATCTAAAATAGAGACTTAATTTTTCATTTTTGTCATTATTTCAACGACGGCCAAGGAAGGTATTGAAAAGGTAACGAAAACTCTTGAATCCACTCAACCTACGTAATCGAAATTAAACAAGTTCAAAAATATGAAGTTACGAACAGCTGATACCGATGTTAAACTGTGGTAACACGCGAATCCCTGTCAGCGTTACAAATTGTGAAGATATTTTTTCATTGTTAAACTGGTTACTTGCTGCATTGCATTGTACTATATTGGAAAAACCTATCAAAAAATTGACACATTAGGTAACGCTGATCCTTTAAAATATGTGGTTAGTTACGTTAAATATACTCAATTTTTCCGATAAACAATTTAAAAATCGAGTTTTCAAGAATATTTTAATAATAAATTTTCATAAATAGATTAATTTACTTTCTAAATTTTACTTGCCAATTTTATCTTGATTCGGAAAAACGAAACGAAAATATAGGAAAAATAAGCAGGGTTGTAGAGAGGATATTCGGGCCGGGGGAGAAAAAATTTATGACCCCCATAAAAATTGAAAATTATATCTATGTTTTGATGCAGTAACTAGAATTTATCTTTGAAAGGGGTTTTACAACACTGGGGAAGTCAATGTGAAATTATAAAACGAAAGGAATTAATTGTCAATTTTTCACGATTTCCACTTCTTTTCGGGAGCAAAGGTATCAAAAAAAAAATTTTTTTAAGATTTTTCAGTAGATTTTTTTTTTTTGAGCTCCGGCCCGGAAGAATCCTCCCTTTCCCCTTTCTCGTCAGGCAGAGAAGAAGTTCACTATATTGTTTAAAACGACTCAGTAAAACTCCTCACCGACAGATAGGAGTCGGCATTGCCCACATGAGAAGGCTGAACTTTGTATAAAAATTGTTTTTGTTTTTAAAATTTATTTTCGTAACAGCTATTTACCTACAAAATGTTCAAGTATAAAATAATTTAACGCTAAACTTTTGATAAAAAAATTCTGTTCATAATTTATGCAGAGACAACCACCACTATACTACGACACATCTTAATAAAATACTAATAACCTATCAACATCACAGCAAAATTATATCTAGCATGGATTGAGATAGGGATCATTTTTAAGTAGGTTTCTGTAGAAAATCTACTTATTAAGCTTGGTGCGGTATTAGCCCCAAGGGTTGGGGTGTGGGAATGTCTTTCGTTTCATGATCTCATTAAAATTTTGGCACCAATAAGGCAAATTCATATATGTATATATTGTGGGAAAAAGAAATGGACTTTTTTATATATATTCTCCATTTTCTAATCCCCATGGTACAGGTCGCAAATTTTGTCTAAATTCCCAAAATTTGGTACGAACATTTGTACTCAGCCAAAGACCCAGACCTATTGATTTCGGTGCGGATCGGCTGAACGGTACTATAAAATATATTTCAAATATTATAGTGTAAATTATTATTTTTATTGATTTATTTTTATTTTCTGTTTAATTTTAATCTTAATATAATAGTTATTCTAGATGTTAATTTCTTTCGCTGCACATAAATAGCGGAATTAAATATTTTTCATCCTCGATTATCGTACGTAATTTCTGTTGATCGATCGGGAAAATTTTTCAACAAAATGCCCATTTCATTGGTTGAAAGTTACCACCCATACTAGTCGTGGAGCAAAACACATGAACGAAAATGAAAACAAATTTAGCGAATGCGTCATTGATATGGTTTCGCAATTTAAATTAAACTTAAGCTGTTTTTTTCCTCTTTTTTCCATGAAAAAATCTGCTTTCTTGTGTGTTTTTTCGTGTACGTTTTATGTGGTTCAAAATACTCATTCGCATAATCAACCTGATGGGTGTGTGTGTATGTGTATTTATGGGTGTAGTGAAATTTTATTTCTCTATCGCCAACTTATTTTAGGTGTTTGTTTTTTCTTGTGTTCGTGATGATTTGACATTTTCCCCGAATGAGTTTTCGTCACTTCGTTGTAAATACCATATTGTTTTCTAAATTTTTCTTCACTTCTTTTATTGTTGCTACTTTTTTTTTTTTTTTGTGTGTGAAAATGTAGGCATATTGGTTCAGATCTACATTGGTATTTTTAAAGTTAATACAGTAACATGGAATTGGTTTAGTGGTGTTGATTGTTAAATCTCATTTTCTTATAAAAAAATTCTAAAATTTATTTTTTTTTATTTTTATTTTTTTTTTTTTTGTGTGAAAATGTAGGCATATTGGTTTAGATCTACATTGGTATTTTTAAAGTTAATACAGTAACATGGAATTGGTGTAGTGGTGTTAATTGTTAAATCTCATTTTCTTATAAAAAAATTCTAAAATTTATAAAATTTTCTGTTTAATGGGTAATTCTAATTGAAGAAACTTCATTTTCTATTTTCACAGCCTAAAAATTTTTTGTTTCGTTTCTCCAGTCCGTCAGAGTCTTTTTATACGCCTTTATTCTACTCACTCATTTTGTTGAAGTACACCGGATGACCAACTTCAGCGCTGCTTTCACGTGTTGCGATACACGCACACATACACTTATATCCGTTTTTATCAGTTGTTTTTTTCAATTTTTGTTTGTTTCTGTCTGGGAAAAAAAAGTGAGAAATTTTATTTTCTCTTTCGCCGTTATTTTCTTCTTCAAATTATAAAAGCGTATTTTTTAAAAACTCATTTTTAATCTAACTTATTGGTTTTTCTAATCGCTAAAAATATTCCTGTTACATTCACAGAGTTTATGTTCCTCTGTAACCTATTTAAATGCGTCGCAAGGGTTGGCAGCTTTGGATTTCAGGGAATGGAAGTTGGGGTGTGAATACACGCACAAGTCAAGTGAAATTGAAGGCGTAGAGTACGTTTCTGGGATCCGGGGAATATTGACATCCTGAAGCTATCTACCTTTTCGGACACAATTGCTTCACGCCCGACTTCTTTCCCAAGTTCTTTGCCTCTATGAATCCCCCACGCCCCACTGAGGCGTAAGGTGCTAAGGCAAGGAGGTCATTTTCAGACGAACTTTTATGACGAATTTTCGATACATTTTTTGAGACAAATTTCTCGGAATTCTTCGGCCGGAAACGTTTTCTACGTAAGAACGAACCGAATTTGTCTATTAATAAAATAGTACACATATGCACAATAGAAATGAAACTTCTATCTCTGAGATTACTTCCATTCCTGGGTGACTAAGCAAAAAAACGTTCAACAATGTGTGGCTTAATCTTGGTATCTATAGTTCAGTACTAAATACTCAAATTCAACAGATAAAAAAGTTGTCTCAAATAAAATTTCTGCAGGGCGTAAATTCTTAGGGTTTTCGCTTTACTTACCCCTCTTTTCTTCGGAAGCTAACTTCTTACAAGCTCTCATTTTTTGAGGATAAATTTCGAATTTGAATATAAGGAGCCTCAGAAAAATATCGAAGGTTTTTTTCTGGGTATTGTTACATTTGTTACCACTGACAGCACTGCATGCTATGAAAACGTTGACGATTGCAATTATCGTATGGGAAAGGCTTTATCCTTTCGGGTTTTCTGAATCTATTGGCAAACACATTGGGGGAAAAAAAGAGAAAAAACTTCTTACTTTTCTAGACTTGTATTTCGTCTTTCTTTCTTCCATTAGTCACTCGGAGATTGTTAGCGATTAAAGCCTTTGTAAAAGTTTCGAAAAATTTTATTCCTAATCAGTGCCGTTGTATTTATGTTCCTTTCCTGTCTTTTATTCCCCACATCGACATTTTATGAATAACCCGTGTCCCGAATTGCTATACTATTTTCTGTATTTAACTTGCAACTATGTTTTGTTATTTTGCCAAAAGTGAAATTTATGGCGCTGCTTATTCATTTTAAATTATCGTTACGTATTATAGAATACCTTAAAATTTGTATTTTGCTTGTTAAGCGTTTCATGATGACATTTTTGCTATATTGATGGCTCACTTTTTCCACGGGTGCATGCGAATAATAACTTGCTTTGATTGTGTGTCAGTATTGTTCCCGTCCATTTCAAAGTTGTTGGCATAAATAAGAGATGTATTCAAGCAATAACTTAATTTGATCGTGTACGAAAATTTTCTGCCTTCGGTCATTTATTATTGTCGCCAGAATGAATTATTGTGAATATTCAGAAAACATAATTGAAAGTTAGCTACATTTCCTTGTCTATTTTCGATTCAGTTTGTTTATTTTACGTTAATAGTGCGTGGGAATTACATACTGGAGTACGTATATTGTGTAAAATTTGTAGCCTTTGAAAAAAATTTGCTGTGTTTTTCATGTTTCACCATGGCTTAGGTAGTCATTATTTATCCGTTTAAAGAGAAAATTGTGAACTGTTTTCATGAGAAATGACCTTAGCATTTTGCTTTAAGATCTTTCTAAAAAAGTGAACATTCCTTGTAAAGATAATTAACAATTACTATTACGTACCGATAATGTAATATTACAGATATTGAGTGCTCATATTGAAAATGTACATTTTTAGAAGACTTATTATGCGAAATCAGGATGTTAACGTTTTCTTCCGAGTGTTCGTTTGGAATTTTAGTCTTTTTTTCTCTAGGTATTTCTCCGAGGTTGAGCCGAAAAATAATAACACTGACAGGCGAAAAATATAGGTTCTAGCAAATCTAACCTTTTATGTATATGTTAGAGCTAAGTTACTAATGTTTGTAGAAATCATAAGAAAAATTACGATTTTTATTACTCATCAGTCGTTGTTAGGTGCTTGAAACGTTGGCAAGTGGTTAATGAGAGTGTGATTCGAGCATTTTTTGAATTTTACGCGTTTGCCGCGAGAATAAACATTCAGCGAATTTTATCTTATTTGCCAATAGCCAAAGTAATGCACCACATATGCACAACAGCTTTATTCGTTAGTAAAATGCACCGGGTTGACACTGAGGGAAGCTATTCCGCTACATTCGAGATAGTTTCGCTTTTAATTGGTGCATTCATCTTGCAAGAAAGGAATAGCCCCCTTGATGTCGACCCAGTGTCAACACAAAGTGGCAAATATAACAAACTGGTGTTCGTCACTCTTTGAGGTAATACATGTTTTAAACTGATAATCACATTAAGTTTTATTTGAACACATGCTGAAAATGAATGGGAACCATAGTTTCCTACATTGTGCTAATTAATTGATGTATTTGTAGAAAAATGTTCTCTTATTTGGGGGAATGTAAAACGCTCCGAGTTCCTTCCCCATTTTTAATAGTTCATTGAAATTGCATTTAAAAATGAAAAATTGATTTACTTTTCAACATTAACTAAATTTATGGATCTTAAAATGATGTTATGGAAAAATAGGGCGGTCATCTTTTTTATTTAAGAACGTGTGTTTCTGCCGATGTTTTTGAAATCATTCAGTTTTTATTTAAAACAAAAACTTAGGTTTCAAAAATGTTAACCAATTGCGATTACTTCAGAATAGCTTAAAATGATGATATTTAGTATTATGTGGTTACAAATTGTGTTTTATTCTGATGATTAGAGGTTGATGAAAATTGTTTTTTAATTCACTGTCAACGACTTCACATGATTGAAAGCTTGCTATTATTCTGTAATTTTTGTTTTTGATAAATTTTAATTCCTGAAAATAAGACTCATTTTAAACTCCACGACAAAATCCGTTGCACAAAATTACATGTGGATTTTTTCTACCCGCCGCTTTGAAGGCGGTGTGTTCACACTGGGCGAAAAAAATTCTCGCGGATTTTTGCCGTCGACGTAGTGGTTTCAACTATTATACTAAAATTTGTTATAAAAAAACCTTGATTGCTGCGTCCGAATGAATACTACTGAGCAGGCCCTCTGCAAATGCGGAAGGTTTCTGCAAAGGCAATTTCTAGATATCGGCTCAGGTTTTGGCCAGGAGTGTATTCTCCGGGTATG
The DNA here is from genome assembly GCA_011428145.1 of Ericerus pela. Classification (NCBI taxonomy): domain Eukaryota; kingdom Metazoa; phylum Arthropoda; class Insecta; order Hemiptera; family Coccidae; genus Ericerus; species Ericerus pela. Next base: position 363,657 of record WOFM01000596.1, read on the forward strand.
CGCCGCGTACCCAAACAGTTTTTAAGTAGAAAATTTGAAATTCTAATGGTCAGTGACCTAAATAAATTGATAAATTTGAAAATAAAAGAAAGAAATAATATCAATCAGCTAAATAAATGAATGAAATTGAAAATTAGGATTTTATTTGAAATATACTGTGGGGACATTACTCGTATGAGGTTATAGGGGCTCGCACCCCTCGACGACAGTCGCCGCCCAAAGGCTGGCAATAATCGTCTTTATGACGTTAAACGAATTTACACTGGTGCGTTTGTATGTTCGTACCTGTACGTACGTACAGGTAAGATACATTGTACGGGCCGAGATCAATTACCTGATAACGATCTCGGTAATGTCACAACCCGGTACCAAACGCACTGCGTCGTTTCTTATCACCTCAACAGAGACAAGAAACGACGTAACGCATGACATAATTACGTACATATACGTATGCATGTGTGTCTGTGTGCGTGTACCAAATCCTGTATATAAACTCTCAGAACCGGCTCAAAAATTGCCAGTGTTCGCCGAGGATTTGGCTCTCCCATACTTAATCGTATGAAGTGGCAGAACACGCAAATACTGTTGAAGACCTTCTAGTGTAAATATCTCTCACGACAAGGTATTCCACATATACATTTTAATTTTGCCAGGTAGGTATATTATAATATGAGTGCATTTTACACAAGGTATGCAATTTACTAAGCTCATTCCTCTCAGTACCAAAATATATTGAAAAAGCAGGTTCACCCAACTGAATACTGTATTCCTAAAACTGGTTTTAAGGATGTTAAGGTATGTTCTCAATGAAACGCGTAGCTACCCTGTTTTTTAAACATCATAGATACTTACACATATAAAACAGTATTGTTCTCGGCTTCTAATACACTCAACCACGCACCCACCTGTTATCTCTTACCAGATGTAACCTACAAAGGGAATAATTTTAACTTAATTTATTAAATTTTCAAACTTAATTGTGGGGACCATGTCCTCCCTTCTTTCGGGGCTCGGCCCCAGTTGACAGACCGCAGACTTGGTCCATCACCAAGTCCACGCAATTATGTCTACGGATAATAAAATAAATACGCGTTCGTAAGCACAAAATTCGTTCTCCATTTAGCCTACATGCTACAAACGCAGCCTAGCGCCAACACACGTATGAAAACGCAAGTGTCGCAGTTGAAACGCTAGGCTAAACACGCAACACGCGCCTATCGTTCAATACTCATGGATGACGTGCGTGTTTAGCCTAACATATACACCGGCGATGTCTTTCGCTAGTCGCCAGTTTAGGATTGTTATAAAAGGTTGGCTGCCTTACCGAAACAGTAACACCCAAACACGCAAGTCCAAATCTATTTGCCTGTGGGTTTTAGAGGCGAACCCACAGCCTGGTGACCCCAACGTGATATATTTTCATGTTGGGAATTTTTTTTTAGAAAGCAGGTGTAAAAACAGTAGCTGGCGGAACACCACTGGCCTGCTAGTGCGAGCAATCGCACTTGTCTAGCAGAAATTTTCGCTGGACTCTTCGCTTGGAGACTGACTGTGGGAAATTAAACCCCCTTTCAAAATAAACGTTCTCCACTTGGAAGGGTAACGGAACACGCCTAAAAATAAAGAAACATCTCACCAATCGTGGTAACCCACAATTTGTAAATCTAGGATCCTCTAACGAGTTGAATTTCTTCACGATGGTAAACAAAAATTTTGTTGAAACTGCTGATCAACCAGCTCAAAATATAGCTAGGCAAGCAGCTGTCCGAACTATCGCTTCCAAAGAAGCTGAGAATCAAGAAAAACTTATCCAAGACTTAATTAAAGCTAGTGTAGAAGAAGCCTTGGACAAACAACAAAAATTGTTTGGCCACCTCCAAAATAAGAAAAAGAGAGTTAAACTTCCTACGTTCTTGCCCAAAGACGTAGAAACGTGGCTTATGCAACTGACAGTCTGTTTCAGGGTTGAGCAAATTCCCCTTGAAGAACGCTACCAGCAACTTTGTGGCAGCATGCCAGTCGAAATAATTAGGGCCTGCCCAGACATAATGGACTGTCTAGAGGATGAGGAAGACCCTTATGAATGGTTCATTGAAAAAATAAGAAGAACCTTTGGTACCACTCAACGCCAAGAAATAAGGCAATTACTGAGTGGAATGTCAATTGGAGATGACAAACCAACCGTTTTCATGACAAAGTTGGTTAAAAAAGGTGACAACCATGTCTCTTCAATGGTAATTGCAGATAGATTCTGTGAGCAACTACCAGCTTCAGTGGTACAATCGCTGGGTGCTCTAAATCTAACTAATGCAAGGACCGATGATGACCTACTAGCACTAGCCAAAGCTGTAGAAACTGCAATGGAGTACACAGGGAAACCTGCCATCTAAGCAACAGCAGCTCCAGCAGACAAATTAAGTAAACTCCAAGCCGAAATAGCTGAGTTAAAAATGGAAACTTGCAAGGCTAGAGACTATACATCTGCTAGGAGTAACTTCAACAACAGATCCAAGAGTAGGGGACGTAACCCCAATAGGAATAAAAATTATAAAAATAGGCAGTCACACTCTCGAGGACAGAGAGATGATAAAAATAGGAGTCCAACACCTCCGAGGAAATCCAAATCTCCCAAGAAACAAGACCCAAACTGGTCAGCAGCTCTTTGCTTCTACCACAATCGATAATTTCCTAAAAATACTGAATGAATATCCAGGTATTTTATTAGCATCAATAAGGAAACATCCAACATACAAACATGATACAGTGCATGTAATAGAAACAAGGGGTCAGCCTTGCTCAGCAAGGGCACGAAGATTGCTACCCGACAAACTTGCTGAAGCCAAAAAGCAATTTTCTAAAATGATAGAAGAAGGTATTTGTTGACCTTCTAACAGCTCATGGTCTACACCAATACATATGACCAAAAAGACTAATGGAACTTGAAGAATCGTCGGGGACTACAGAGCCCTGAATGCTAAAACCATTCCAGACAAATACCCCGTACCCAATATAATGGATTTCAATAACAATATGAAAGGTAAAACAATGTTTACTAAAATAGACATTAATTGGGGCTTCCACCACATACTAATGGCCGAAAAAGATATCTGCAAGACAGCACTTATCACTCCATTTGGCTTATACAAATACTTACGAATGCCATTTGGACTTAGAAATGCTACTCAAAATTTCCAACGTTTTATGAATCAGCTATTGAGGGACTTACCATTTGCATATGCTTATCTAGACGATATTTGCATATGCTCAGAAGGTGGAATTGATGAACACGAGAAAAACGTAAGAGCCGTATTACAGCGTATACACACTGCCGGCCTTATGGTCAATTTACCTAAAAGGGAATTTGCTAAAACTAGTATTGACTTTCTTGGGTACCAAATAACACCTGAAGGTATAGCCCCCTGAAAATAAAGGTGGAGCCAATATTGAAACTTCCTAAACCCAAGAACGTTGTAGAACTTCGAAGGTTCCTAGGAATGATCAATTTTTACAGACGTTGCATAAAAAATGCTGCTTCAGAACAAGGCAAACTGTTCGCCCTTATTAAAACTAATAAAAAGCTCGACAAAACGCCCATTGAATGGACTGAAGAGGCAGAAATAGCATTTGAAAATACAAAAAACATGCTAACCAATGCAACGTTACTGGCCCACCCGGATGACAGTCTCCCACTCTGTATCTCAACAGACGCATCTGATTTTGCAATAGGTGCAACCTTATACCAAATAAAGGATAACACCAATCAACCACTTGCCTTTTTCTCAAGGAAACTTTCCAAAACTGAGAAAAATTATAGTACTTACGATCGGGAGTTACTGGCAATAAATACAGCAATAAGGCATTTCAGACATCATGTAGAGGGTAGATGTTTCTCCGTATACACGGATCATAAACCCATAACACATGCCTTCGAGCAAAGAAGTGAGCATGCCTCACCTCGCCAAATAAGACAGCTTGAATTCATTAGTCAATTTACGACTGACATAAGGTATATTAAAGGAGAGCTGAATGAACCAGCTGATGCCTTAAGTCGAATTGAAGCTATCACAATTCCATCTCAGTTACCATATGCTGAAATAGCAAAAGATCAGCTGGAAGACAAAGAATTGCAAAAATTATTATCTTCCAACACCACTAGTCTCAAACTAAAACTGAGAAAACTCCCTGACACTAAATTATTACTAATATGCGATGTGTCAACTGTAAAGAACATCCATTTATTCCATTAAAATACAGAAAAATGGCGTTTGACAGTGTGCATAACCTATCACACCCTGGACCTTGTAGTACTACCAAACTCATGACCTCGAGATTCGTATGGCACAAAATAAACTCAGACTGTAATAACTGGGCCCGTGCTTGTCTGAATTGTCAGACAGCCAAAATTGGCAGACATACAAAATCCGCATTCAAAAGGTTTAGACCAACTGATCGGTTTAAACACCTTCATATAGATTTAGTGGGTCCATTATCCCCATCACAAGGACATAAATACCTCTTTACGATGATTGACCGTGCAACTAGATGGTCAGAAGCAATTCCATTAATTGAGATGTCAGCACAAACAGTAGCTACTCAATTATATACAACCTGGATTGCTAGATTCGGAGTACCCCAAAGCATTACAACTGACCAAGGTAGGCAATTTGAAAGCCAATTATTTAATGAACTAACCAAAACCTTGGGTGCTAAACATTGGGCTACTACAACCTACCACCCCCAATCAAATGGGAAGGTAGAAAAGTGGCATAGAGCTCTCAAAGCTTCTATAATGGCTGCCAACACAAAAAGATGGGTAGAGATCTTACCTACCATCTTGTTAGGCTTAAGATCAGCCTTACAAACGGACACTGGCCACCCCGCTGCTCAACTAGCATTAGGCGAAGAATTACGCTTGCCAGGGGACTTCTTTATTGAATCAAAAGAAATAAACCCCGAAACCTTAGTGCAAAACCTAAAAGATGATGCAAATCAATTCCTTAAGCAAGCACCTACTCACGGTAAACAAAAACCTTACGTCTCAAGACCTTTAGCTACAACATCGCACGTGTTCTTACGAGAGGAAGGAATGAAACGAGCTTTACAAAAACCCTATTCTGGACCATACAAAGTAATTGATCGAACAGAAAAAACATTCACAATACTTGTATCAGGACAGGAAAAGAAGGTGTCGATAGATTGGGTCAAACCAGCATTCCTAATTAATGAAATTGCAGAATTAGACAAAATGATAAATGAAAATAAAAATGAAAATTCACAAAATTCAGATGAAAAAGACGAAAAAACAAACATAAAATCTGACTCACTAACAAATAAAACACAAAAAACATATAATGAAGTGGTAAAATCAAACACCAAAAATAAGAAAAAAGTCAGATTCAATGAGGAAATAATAACTCATACATATAATCCTGAAAGCCCAATCAAGCCTAAATAAAGAGGCAGGCCAAAAGGAACATATAAAAAACGCAATCAAAAACCAACAAGAACATCACCTCGATTTTGCAGAGAATAAAAATATATAGATATAATAAGAATCCAATATATAGAAATCTCATATATAGATATAATAAAAATCTCATACTCTTATCCCACATGCTTTCTAACACACTAGCACGTCGACCTCAAAATCGAAGGTTAGATAAAACACACAAAACACACTATAGACTGACGTCACAAACAGCTGATTGTAAAAGGAAATTTGAACCAAATCATTGCAACAACGGACAAACACATTTTATTCGCCTGTCGACTGTTGCTCAAAGCACCACTTTTTAGTTCAATTAGAACTGTTCGCTTTGATTTCAATCTTCTCTCGAATTTTCTTATATTTTTTCTCTTTAAACGTCTTCTAATTTTCATTATGTCCTCAACTACCACCATGGAAGTTGACTAACTCCTTAATTACGAGGAGGAAATGTTGCTTTCCGATGCAACTAAACCTCCTCCACCTGCCAACAACAACAATTCTCAATCCTCAGAGAAAGTTGCTGATGTTGAGTCAATTCTCAATGAGATGACGCATCAAACCTAGAAAATTCTTCCGTTTCCTGCGGACCAATCAGCGGCTTGTTCCTCTGTGGCTAACACCACAGAGCCACCTAACGCTAGGAAGTCGAGCAATTTCCTCACCTCTGAAAATCAGGCTCTTTTCATAATTCCGAAACCAGAGCCAAAATTTTCAAACTTCAAATTCTCCAACTCTGTCGTCCGTAACAACTTTCAAAATACTGGCATTTCCAAATCGCCACTTCTCCAAAGTTACACTCCTTTCCAAAAAAATACTCAGGCGGACGAACAGGGACACCACCCATGTAGGAACAGAAAACATGGTGTCCAATCCCGAACTAACTATCAACAACACCGTAGACTATCCTACTATGACGGGACTATTGCGGGACATACCCTCGGCGTTGCCCTCCGAGACTTGATCTTTGGAGGAAATGCTAACCCTCGGAATAATGCGAGGCCACCCACTGGACACAAATGAGTCGTCCACAGGTTCCCCCAGACTTTGTAACATGAGTCGTTCCACTGACAGTGAAACTGGGGGGGAGTAGCTGTGGGGACCATGTCCTCCCTTCTTTCGGGGCTTGGCCCCAGTCAACAGACCACGAACTTGGTCCATCACCAAGTCCGCGCAATTATGTCTACGGACAATAAAATAAATACGCGTTTGTAAGCACATAGGCTAAAACGGACAAACAACAAAATTTGTTCTCCATTTAGCCTACATGCTACGAATGCAGCCTAGCGCCGACACGCGTATGAAAACGCACGTATCGCAGTTGAAACGCTATGCTAAACACGCAACACGCGCCTATCTTTCAATACTCATGGATGACGTGCGTGTTTAGCCTAACATATACACCGGTGATGTCTTTCGCTAGTCACTGGTTTAGGATTGTTATAAAAGGTTGGCTGCCTTACCAAAATGGTAACACCCGAACACGCAAGTCCAAATCTATTTGCCTGTGGGTTTTAGAGGTGAACCCACACTAATTTTCTTCAAAACTATTCAGTTTTTACAGAATAGTCTGTATACATTTTTTATGTATTTCTGAATTAAAAATAAAATTGTGAGACTCATTTTCCAGTACAATGCGAAGGTGTAAAGAAATATGGCTATTAAATATGAGCCAAACTTCCTTCCTTCCTCCCTGAATATGGGCGAATCTTCAAAAACTATGAGAAAATGAATAACATAAATAAGCTCCCTTATACCAAATTTTGTTAATTTTGTCAAGTTTTGATAAAGTTATACATTTTTTATTCCCTCATTTCCTTTGATGGGGTGGGATGGGTTATAACTATAAAAAGAAACATTCTCGGCATTTAAAACAAATTTTCTTAGTTTTTTCTATATCAAAAATCGATCTTAAAAGTTAGGCTGTGTATCTTCCTGACATCCTACATATGAATCAGCGCATACACAAATTAGAGAGCACGGCACGCCACTGGTTTTGACGGCTTTTTTCCGCTGTCCACAATGGAAAAAGATTGTGGTGGATGTAGCTATTTAATATAAAAGGTGTTTTGTGGTTATTTTTATGTAATACTTGAAAAAACCCACATTGTTGACAATTATCAAGAACCTCTTGAAAAATTGTTTTAAATTTTTGTTTCATTTTTCCAACTATTAAATGTTGATATTTATGAAAGAGCCATAAATTGGGCTGTAATCACCAGTGTTGAATCCTCCTTATCACCATAGCTTTTCCAATTTGAAGAAAAGATAAAATATTTTTGGTACACTTCGTAGTTTTCGACAAGCGTAAAGTATTAGAACGAGATTTAAAAAAAAAACTAGTGCAAAAATACTTTCCTACAGAATCCAGTTTTTCAATTTTCCTAATTGTTTAATAAACAATCCTTAATTCCAAATTTCGAAATACTTGAAAAAGTTTCAAAAAACTATATATGGCTATCGATATTTTATAAACATACTGATTAATCGATATTTCATTGCTAGTTTCAGGTAGAGAAATTATGAAAAAGAAAAACGGTCGATAGTAATCGATTCAAAGTTCCCACTACACCTTAAGAAACATGGTTGATTTTTTTTTTTTTTTAAATATTTACTCCATCTACTTTCTCACGATTCCTAAAGGCATAAGAAAAATTCCTCTGTAAAAAAAACCTAATACCCAACCTCTCACTAATACCTTAATTACTTATGTAATTCATTGAACAATCTTTTTCAGATAGGATAATTTCGTAAAATATTTGCATTTTTTGGCTTTTACGTATTTCCATAGACACAGTGATGTTGATTATTGAAAATTAATCAATCGATTATTAATAATACAAAGATTATTTTCCACTTAATCGATTGTCCCGATTAATCAGTTTATACAAATTATTTTCAATTATTTTCAAATGTGACGTGAATATTGGCCAAAAATTAATTAAAATTAACGATGATGACCATTATTAATCGATTTAATTAAACAATTTATTATTTTGTTTAGTTTTTTTGAATTTTTGGATATCTATTTTTTTCAATTGATTTTTTCCTTCCAATTATTTGAATTATTGGTATTCCAGAAACGATGTTAGAGCCAATTATTTTCTTCGATTATTTTTCAAAATTTTGATTATCGATACGATTAATCGGAGGGAAATAATTGATTAAAAATTAATTATTTCCTGAAAAATAATCGATTATTCAATTAAATCGATTTATAATCAATATCACTGACTAGGCATTAATGTAAATTCAGGTATTATAGACATTGACTGATTATCGGTTTTGACTGGGTTAATTTCATAGGGAAACGTTATGACGGGAAACCAAACAAATTTATGTTTCTGACTGAAGTTAGGCAAATATATAAAATGGAGAGATCAAGTCTTTTTTCCAGTGTTTTCATTTTTGACGGAAAATTTGCAGATTTATTGATTTTTGATCTTGACTGCGACATATATGTACATTGAAGAAACATTGGGTGAAAATTGAAAAATGATACCAATCGTTTCCTTTTCTAATGAAACGGATAATTTTTATCATCCTCGTTTGTAAAGTACATTTTAATATCTCGTTTGCAAGCAAACTGAGTAAAAACCGCTTCCAAGAATATAGCTCATCTTTTGAAGTCACCACATTCACTATTTAGGATCCTCTATTGATTAATTTGTAAGTTTAATATCTACCAAACTCGGTTGTGGATTCATTTATTATGCATGAAGGTCTCATATTAGCGTGCTCGTGAATTATTCGCCCTAGTCAGAAAGTCTGGTTTGAACACAGCTGTAGGGCCTAGGCATACCTGCAATCTTGATTCGTTCCTGGTAAACACGTTAAATAAAGCTATACTTTCGTGCACTCGTAAAATCTCCAGCCGCGATCACGTACGTATAGACGACGTACGTCTACATAGAGATATTACTTTCGAATTCTATATTTGCACAGATTAGCGCGAATTGCGTAATTCTCCTGTTCGAATTTCTTTCTGTCTGGCCAAAAACTTATTCGAGTGTGTAACATGTACCTGTCTGTACTCGTTTTATGGAAGCGTTTGCAATTCGCTGACATGTCTTGTTTCGTAGTGGACAGTCAACATTTTATTATGTACCTACCTGTATAACTATATTATAAATTAATTACTTTAGGCATTGTTAGTTTTCTAATGGAAAATTTTGAACGGATGATTTTCGTGATGCTTTAAAAATTTCTATAATTCAATGTTGGTAGGTACAAGAGTTTCGTGATTTGGCAGAGTGTATCGTAGCTCTATTCAATTTATGTAACTAGCTGCTTGGGCATAAAAATTTATGTTTTGCGTTCTTCATCAAGCCAGGTATGGCTCCAGGAGAGGAGCCCAGGAGATCATGGGCTCCGCCTCAAAATCATATGAATATATTTTTAGTTTCTTTTGTGCATGGGAGTCAGTTTCAATTTTTTTTTTTCTTTTAAATGAACCATTCACCTCTCCTTGCATTTGTTGATGTTCTCTTTTCCCTCCGTAAAATGAATTACTGGAGCTGGCCCTGTCATAATTTGGAAAAATTTTGGTAAGATAATCTAGTCTTGTGCTGGGGAGGGAATTTTACTGTATTTCAAATAGTGCCCATGGTGGAAAAAAAGTTGAATTTTGTAACAAACTAGTTCGCTTTAATTGGAAGCCATAACCGCAGTTACCCGTTGCTCACATTGTGTGCGAACAAAAAGTGCTCCCGCAGGTTTCTAACCAGTCTGTTCCCCGTAAGTTTTTGTGTAAATCCACGTAGTTCTTTCCCCTTTTTTCTCATTAAAAGGCAAGCAGATCATTCTGCTTTCGAGTGAATGTTTTTAACCGTCGAAAGTGATTTTTCATTTCCAGACAGCAGTCGATTCCCTTTCTTGACGCACGCATATAGAATTCGTTTATTTTCCTCTTTTTAGGTCGGACGAATTCTTTACGCCCACACCTTTATGCTGTCTCTTTTTAGATCTGACTGACTCGCTTAACTTCGAAAAAAGCATAAAATATCTTCCCCTACGCATTTACGATCGACCCACGAAGATGTGTGTATTGTTTAGAAACTCTTGGAACGTCAGCTGATTTCAAATTATTCGATTGTCGTAGTATTGGTATTTCATTTATTTATTGTTTTTATGCCAAAAAGTCGTAAAAAGAAAATAAAATAAAAATTCACATTAGAGTAATATCGAAGTAGTACGGAAAAAAAAGACCTGTCGAGTATATCGATAAATTGAGGTCGGTAACTTCATGACATTCTTTACAAATGGTAATACACAGTTAACGTGTCGTTTGAAGTTTTTGTGTTTTTTTTTGAATGGCGAATTCTAAAATTATCATTTTTGTTGATGGCGACGTATACGATAGGAAGATTCATGAGCTTGAAGGCGAGACGATGAAAAAGGAACTGGTTTTGAAAACTGCCGCTATTAAAATTTGAGTACAAGTGGAATAGGTTTTCAACAAAAAACAATTTCATGTTGAGTGTAGAAGATAGTAGAAATTCGTTGTTCATTTATTTTATTTTTTTATTTTTTTCGTTTTATCAAAAAAGGTTTCTCTCCATTTTTTAAACGTTTTTAAAGGACAGTCATTCTAAGGAAGAGCGTTAGGTACTTTTTTTCAATAGAAAAAGAAGAAGAAAAAAATTCGAAGAGAATGAAATACATGAATCATGTTTTCAAGCAAACATTTTGGTCCATATTCACAAACATCACTTTAACCTCCCATCACTTAAATTTAACTTGAAGAAAGTTTTTTGCACAATATCGTACATAAAAATATGAGAGCATTGTATTTCTTATGAGAGTTCCAATATAAAAATAAAATATATTACCACTTTCTTAAATACAAAATTGTGCCAAAAGTCATTTTTAAGTGAAGTTTAAGTGAAGGGAGGTTAAAGTGACGTTTGTGAGTATGGGCCTTTATTCGAAATTTCTTTCGGTTTAATGTATTTATTGTAAGATCTGTAAAAAAAAAGTTAATTTGATCATCGAAAAAATGTCCAAATTTGTGTACTCATTACCTTTTTGAGCCATGTGTGATATAGGTAATGTATCTCACGGTCCACTTTAATTTTTCACCCTCCTCTCGATATACTTCCGTATAAAATCGAATGACACTCGCACCAAATCGATCTTTATTGGTTACCTACACCGAACCAATAAAATTACTACCTTACGACATGCCTACTTTGACTAATAAACTACCACTATGTTACCTTTCGAACTCACCTACTGTTTCTCATGTTTTCTCCCTTTGTTTCGAAATACAATCTTATGTCTAAAAGCTACTTTTGTAACGCTATTACGTGACCATAGTTCTACATATATTTGGTTATGCGTATATTTTTGTCTAACTCGAAATAATTTTTTTTTCTTCATAATATCATATCAATACACTCGCTTAATTAATAATTCTGATTCTGAAACATTTATGTAAGTCTGTGTAAATTATTGGTGCGTAGCAGAATTGTGTACTCTCTTGTATAATTATAATAATAAATAACTAGAAACTTTGTATCAATTCTCCATTTAACCGAAAATACACAAATTCCATGATGACCATTATATCTTAAAAGTGCACTCTTTCTGTGTCTGTTTACTTCTAAATATCCTGCAATTGTTTATCCAAAACTCAACATATCGTCACATTAACCTTCCTAAACTGACACATCTTTACACATAATCAAAATTTGCTTAAAAATACAAACTTTTCAATTATCAACTGTGAAAGCCTCACTCACTGCCCTATGGGAAATCTTGATACTTCGCCTGTTAAAACTCACCGAATTAAACTGATCTTATGAATCCAAAATCATATCAAATTAACTTCTATTTCGACAGAGCTGTAGTACCAATTTCTTCTGAAAACCTCTCTTCGAACTGAGCTACAATCAAGTTCACTTTTTTAAACGCTCTTATTTAACTTTGTCTGGGAACAGAATTTAGACTTTATAATGATAATTGGATTGCGCCCTACAGTCCCATGGTTTTTATCTCCATGTTTTTAGTCGTGGTAAATGGAAAGCAGTGCTACAGTCACTTATTTTCACTGATTTCCAATTTGGGGTTAATTTTTTCATTTAACCCATTCCACGACCCCCAGGGGTTTTATAAGGGTCCAAATTTTGAATTCTTGTATTGTTTGATACATCTTCAGTATGTTTTTTGGCTGATTTCAAATTTGACGTTCATTTTTTCATTTGACCCGTTTTTAACACCCAGAAAAGAGAGCCGAATTTTGACTTCTCATATTTTATTGTGTGATACATCATCAGGTTTATTTTTTGGGCTGCTGATTTCAAATTCGACTATTTTTTTTATTTGATCCATTCCTCGATCCTCAGAAGCTTCAAAAAGAGGTCAAAATTTGATTTTTTATTTTCATTATGTACTAAATCACATGTATTTTGTCAGGTCCTCTAATTTTATATTTATTGGTAGGAAGCGAGGGGTCTGAAAGGTTTCTCCACAGTTCACAATGAGAGAAAGTCAGTGGAGGCTCAGGAATTTTTCTTCTACATTTTTCACATTTTAGGTATACGTTTTCTGCAAGAAGGACCTGATAATACAAGTTTCACTTCCTCCTTGGGTCTTAGGACACACTTATTTTTATCTGATATTTCTGTTAGATTTTTATTCTGATTTTTATTGCCATGTTTATATCACTAAACTCAATGATTGTTATATCCATCATAAAATGGTGTTTCAACTGAATAAAATCACACACTAAAAAGTGTAATGGCATGAAAGAGGTGTTGGTTGTACCTGATAGAACACTCTTTACGTGTTACACCTTCACGAGTATATTAATATCAATAATGAATATTAATACATCTAAATATGAATTGTTTAATTAATTTACTATCCACACTCATACGGTGTACCTTAACTTTCAGGAATCAGACTTTAAATAAAATATTTTGAATACGAAGGGTTAATTCACAATATAATAAAATAATAATTGTACATGCAGCAGTAGATAAATAATATTCATGTTTAGAGAACAATATTAGACAGTCTCAGTCATCAAAGTACTGTACGATTGAAGATCGTCTGATATAAAGAACAGTACATTATATTTTATTGTAATTTTGAACAGTACAAATATTCTGTTTGAGACATTGGTTTAACCCTTTCAAAGATACGTTTTTACGCTATGACTAGTTGGGATTTGCTGATTAAAGGGATTTGTGTATTAGAGTATATTCCAGGGACCCAGTGTATCGAGGTCACCAAATATTCCATTAGAAAATGTATGAAACATTTAAGGAATGTGAAGAAAGAATAACTGTGAATAATTTACAGGGATTATTGTCCACAAAAATAGAAATATTTTTGTGTAGCTGAATATGTTTGTCTATAATTAAAATAGACGAATATATACGTTACAAAAAGTACAAAAAAAATTCAAGTTAATGCTTTGTTTATAAATTTTTATTGTACTCACTACTGTTATTTTAAAATTATACCAATACTGCAGCCAACTCTCGATAAAATAATGTTTATTTTGCATGAAGCTGAAGCCAGAAATAAAAAATAAAAGCTTATCTTCTAAAAACTCATTTTTAACTTAATCTTATTTTATTAATGGGGTAAAAAGGAAATAACTCTCTAAAAATGGGAAAATTAAATGATTTTTTTTATTTTGTTTGTATCCTCTAGAAATAGCATTAAGTAAAAATATGGGGAGGATTCACTGAAAACGTAGAGAATTTTAATTACCTCTTTTTTCCAATCTGAATTGAGTTGGTGTGGAATGACAAGAATAAATTTGGATACATTCAATTTTTTCATGCTTGTCCGCCCCGCATTTTTATTTGATGCCGTTTCTGAATGATGCAAACAAAATAAAAAATATTATTTTATTTTCTCATTTTTAGGAAGTTATGTCCTTTTTACCAGATTAATTAAATAAAAGCGTTTGCCTTAAAAAAATTTTATTCATTTTATTTCAAACCTTTGGTCAAGCTACTTCGCCACAAATAATTTTCCAAGTTAAAATATTTTGTTTTCTGTATTTTTGGACTAATTCCAAGTTCAGAGTCAAGTATGAAATATTTTGTCCTGTCCTTTTTTTGTGTATTAATTTTGTAATACGTATTCAAATAATTCCACTTCGTTTAATCATTTTTTATAAACTTCCCTCCAATTTCTTTGGTGGAAATTCTTCTATCAATGGCCTCATAACTATAGCCAGATCTTTGAAAACACCCTACTATGATCTTGCAAAATTTATTTTTGAAAGAATTGTCAGTAGTACCAGTTGTTCGTCCATATTTAGGACTTTTCTTATCGTTGGCTAATTGAGAAAAATCCTGTACTTCGTTCCAAAAGAGAAACGCAATCTTCTACGCTGCTATATACGGCGTGTGTGGACAACGTGGAGAGGAAACGATATGTAAGGATTCGTACTGAAATTTTTCATTTTGCTTAGTGAATTTAATTCAGTTTCGGTAATGTTTCTTTGAGGATGCCTGTGTTTGTGACTTCAAGAATTCTTGCATTTCTCTTTTGGAACAAAGTATTGTATCAAAATTTTTAGTTAATCATGAGAGGCAGAAAAAAATCAACAATATTGCGTATAATTGTATCTTCCTTGTATTTTAAGCTATTGCATTCAGTACACTGGCGGGACCTGTGGAAAAGCGCCGATCTTGAGTCGTAGATCACGAATATATAGGTTATTCAATTTCTTCTGTGCACAATTCGTATACAGTATAAATGTGTAATACATATTTCCACTTTTTACTCATTTTGGAAATTTTTGGGAGTCGGTGGAGCCTCCGCTTTTTGACATACGACAATAAAACTTTGAAGAATTGTTAGGGGCTTTAATAGCTACCCATTCTTGTTAAAATGTTTGTAATTCATTCAGTAGTTTTAAAAGGAGGGGTTCTCAAAGTTTTGCAAACCCACCATGTTGTTACGTCGTTAACTCCCGTAAATTGGAATATTTTTGGCTGAAATTTTTGTGGTAGTTAGGGACTATTAAAGACTGATTTGATGTTGAATTTGAGAAAAATCGGTCAACTAGTTTTTGAACAGCAGCTATTGCAAGAATTTAATACTTGGAACATACACAATCACCGCGGTTGATGCCTTGAAGAGATTTTTATAATTTCAAATTGAAAATACATGATACAAAAATTTTGAACTTCCAAAAATTAAAAAAGATGAGCGAACTTCCACTATATCCCGTATTATAAATTTACCTTGTTACCTGAACTTATTGGTTGGTTTTATTCAGGACCCCCCTCTCATTACCTTAAACTGATTAAATCATCAGAATTTGGTGACTGTGCTAATTGTTCATCCGATAAGATTTTTGTTTGTTTAATTTCAATTCCTGCTGATGCACAAAAATTCTGTTCATTGGTTTCGTTCAACTTAATGTTGATTTTGTTTTTTCTTTTGTTTCAGGTAAGTTTTTCGACTGCTTCAAAGTAATTATAGAGATTGATGGTACGGTAAGTAAGCATGTTTATTTCGACCTATATAGCCACAAATTGAGGTGTTGCTTAGGGATTGTCTTTTTTTCGATAATCATCTATTTTATGTGCTAAATAAAACAAAAAACTTGATCGTTATTACGATTTTGGTGAGAATGAGATTTTTTCAATGAACTGATAAAAGAAAACGTTTCTTATCATTTTTTGTTCGAGTTGAAAACTAAACTAAAAATATTTGGAGTTTTGGAAGTAATTAATGTATTATTTTAATTAATTGGATACCTGTAGTTATAAATTAGAATCAGAATAAGGTCCGTAGCCAGGGGGCGAGGGGGCAACGATCCCTGGCAAAATTTTCAATTTTTTCCTGAATCTTGAAAATGGAAAGAAGCTTATTAACGATGTTTTTTAATTTTTAATTAAAATTTTCAATTGGAAAACATTTTTGCAAACTTTCTAATTTTAAAAAAATTTTGCCCTCCCTTGTTTGTATTTTTTTACCCCATTAGGATTTTACTCTGGCTACGGGCCTGAGCAGAATACAGGACTGTGACGCACGATACGTATTTTACCTCTTATTTTTAAAAAAAAATGTGTTCTGAAGTGGCATAGTAGAGGTATTCTGTGGAAAATAATGAAAAAGAGATAGCGAATTATGAATGAAAATTTGAACTAAGGAGAGGTGGTATGGCAGTATAGAGATAGGATACAGAATGTGATATAGCAAGATCTTCTTCGTTTTAAAACGCCTAAAAAGTGAAAAACGATTTTTCTGCACTGTCAAAGACTAGGTCCCATTACTCCCATTTCTTGTTCGAAATCACAAATCAATATTGAATCTAAATTAACCCGTTGGTACTAGTCATAAATCTTAAATTCAAACCAAATAAACTCCGTAATTTTTACGTTTTTTTTGTAAAATAAAAATTATTGAAACTCATAAACTGCTGGACTGCACTTTGTCACAACGTAATTCTGGTTTAGAGATAGTAGGTCTATTCAATGAGAAAAAGGAACTTTCAACATTTTTTAATTAGTAACAGGGTTTTTGATTTAGAAAAGTGTGGAACTGGTTTTCTGAAGATTTATTCGATTTTCCAGGATGAAGATTGGAAAAAACTTTTTTCTTCAAGTGCCGGTTTTCTTGACTCAATGTGGTGAGTAATTTATGTTGATAAGGATCTCTTCTAAAGATAGGGTTACCTTTGTACCACTACCACGTTTATTAGATGGAAGCTTAGGTATATATGTGATGGTTTTATATCCAATAGACAATATAATATTTGTCAACACACTCCTGAACCGCGCACATGACAACTGAACTTTCGCTTCAAACTTTAACACAAGTGTTCGGAAATATCAGACTTACTGCGCATGAGCAGTGCGCAGAAACTCGTAAATATAGCCCACGATACCACGTACCCTTCTTAGGCCAGTTGCATAAAAATCAGTTGAACCAGTTTACAAATTTTATTTTAATTGTTCTATTTGGGATATCAATTTGTTCAGTTTTTTTTCCAGTCTTCTACAGGACTGACATAGAATTAAAACGGTGGAGTTGAACTGAGAACCAACCTTCTAACAGAATTTGTTCGAAACTGGAACCTCAGTGTATCTTGCTTTTTTTTTTTTATATGTCAAACCCAGGTATTGAAACTTCATCATTATTTTGTTTGTTTTGGATCCGATTAATGAGATTAACAGGACTGAGGTCACGTCTCTCGTGATAGTAGTGACCCCGACAGTCACCTGAGCCTGCATGTCTACTACGCCACCGTCAGCAATTTACGAGATTGGACTACTTTCCAGTTCCACGTGTGCCTGGTGCAGTCAACAATGATTCGAAAGAGCATCAGAAACAAGAAGTAGATTCGAGTGTCGGAAGTGAGTGAACCATCTCAATAGGAGGAAGTATTATTTTTTAATACATTTTAAAGGAGGAAAAAACAAAAAAGACGGAAATAGAACGAATGAGAATGAGCTCGGAGAGGGATATGTGAGGCGAAACGGGAAGTATGTAAAATATTACTATGTATATTATACATTGTGTAGTTTTGCGAATACCACGAACTATGGGCATTGAGAAGACTGAAGAGAGAGGTTGTGTGGAGGATTGCAAGTTGGGCTGGTTTTTTGGGGAGGATAGATGAGATCTGGGGTGCTGTGTCATAACTACCGGTGCCTTTTTCTCTGTCTGTCTCCCCCACTCTTCGGCCTCTGTTTTCTTCTTCTCACTCACTCTTTATCTCTCATTCGGGAAACCGAGATACCGTAATCGTCAAATTTCAATTTTATATGTATATATATACGTGTATTTATTTATACTCGGAACGCTGCGTGCTCCTCGCATGGTTGATTATTATCTTCTGCTATAAAGTCTTCTTTTCACTCTACTTTCACCATTCACGAAACGTAAAATTGGCATCGTCGCCTCTGTATTTTCGCACCGTGCTGCTGCTGTTTTCATTTGTTTCCGTCGGTGTGAGTACATTTCTTTGCTGGATTACGCATGCAGATATGTTTCCATATAAGTGTCCGTAGGTGTATGTATGTGTGTGTGTTTATATACACGAAAGCGAGCTTTTTGTTCGAACTAAATTTCTTGCTGGCTGTGGTTGAAGATTTTTTCAATAGCCTACTCGATTTGAAGGGGTTGGGATTGGATACCTAGCTTGAATCGTTGAATCGCAAACTTAGTTAGCTTTGCTTGAAAAATATGGACCCTTTAATATTTTAATTACTATTACTATCCGTAATGATTTCATCGTGGAGGCGGAGAGAGTTTGGATTACGACGCTATTGATAAATCGTATTTTTGATGAGTGAACATCTTTGGCTCTCGTTTCCCGAAAATAAGTGACTGAAGACGGATTTTCACTTAGCGAATTAACACGAGAAACGGCTTTTTTTTTTGTGGTCCTATAGGAATTGAACTTTCTTTCGGTACTCAAGTTGTTTACCAAATTTGTAGCTGTGTAAAACTTGTATCTTGAAAGTGAAATGAAAAAGAAAAAACTCTAGTACCAAGCTTAGAAAAAGTAGGTTTCCGAGAAAAAGAATTATAAATTTTGATAGTCACATTACTTGTCTGTATGTTTTTATGCGTTAATGGAATGTTATGATTGTACGAAATCCGTTAGCTGTTGACAAAATATTGGATAATATAAAATTTAAAACATTATTTCTTGAAATGAAAAATTAATCAAGATGATAAAGTATGGTAAAAATCATATAATTTCAAATAAAACCAGAGGAATAATAAAGTTATTAAATAAAAAACAAAAAACATGAATATGCAGTCAATTTTTACAAAAAGAAAAGTTCATACAAATTAAAAAAAAGAGAAAAAAAAGGTTTATCGGTAGTACCGTCCGGTCGATTCGTGCCAAAAGTGGTAGCTGTAACGTATATTTTCGTCTATTTCTAAATATGATGAACATATTCGTTCACACACTTTCGAATACCAAAAATGCAGGTATTCATCAATAATGCAAACGTCCTTTAGCTCTTTATAAACAACCACTAAATTACCCTATTTAATTTTATGAATATAGATATAATGTCTGTATATTCATGACCTCATTCTGCCTGTCCCTCAATTAAATCGCGAGGCAGCACAACCCTATAATAACAAACCTCTACCTCACTTGGTCCATATGAAAAAAAAAATCACTAGATCTATGTCCAAAAGAACAAAGGTATTTTTAGCTAGTGCGGGTCTAGGGGAAAAGGGGAAATTCGCTTTTGGCCAATAAAACATGTTTGGGAAAAAATGAAAGTGTGACATAGAATACAGATTGAAACTGTAGTTCCTCTCAAGGCCAAGAAAAAAGACAAAAAAGTAAGGGAAAAAATGAAAGTAGGACACGGAATTCAGATAAAAATCGTCAATTCAAGGACAAAGAAAAATGACTCTCTTGATTAGCTGCTGGTTCTGGATTTACAATAATCAATTTTTGTTCACCGTAAAAAATAAATAATTATTACTAATACAAATTTTGAACGTGGACCTGGATTCCAAAGTTAGTATGTTAGTATGTTAGGCTCTTTATTTTTTTACCGTTTTACTCAACTATCTACGTTTGAAACGAGTAACTTTCTTCAGGGAACAAGGATTCTTTTGATGAGAATATTTTTCGTTATTTAAAAAAAAAACACCTTTATTTCCCCCATGTATCTTACCCGTTTATTGACAGTACAAAAGTTTATGACAATATAAAATCGGTAGGGATGGAGAATTTTTCTAACCATTCAGGAAACCACCGTCATCCGAGTAGCAGTCAACTTTTGTTAGGAAACGTTTCATTTTCAAACGCCTTATTTGAATGGGTTATGTATATATATGCACTGCGCGGTTATAGGCAAGATATGTGGACTTCTACTTGGTAGCCTCAATTGTGCGTATTACGAGGATGTTCTTTTTTCTATTTGTGATATATTTTACATACATAAAACCGATTGAGCGTGATGTAGTTCAGTATTTTGCATATTTGGCTTCCTACGTGGGACGTCATTTTACTCACACTAACAAACTCATCAAGCGTACCTAGTAACGAAGTATTCTATAATTATACCTTGGTTATAGGTCCGTCATTTTGAATTTTTTGATGTTTTGCAGTCCCTATTTCTAGAATTTTGAGGGCATACTAACATCATTTAGTACAATATGTTTATTTTAAAAAAAATTGAAAATTTTTGGAGAAGTAATGGGATTAAAATCCATAATTATGCCCGCAGTGGTCTACGGACCTCTGAGTTGCCTTGAAAGCTTTATTGTTTTATAGAAGCTTTTATTTTTGTATACAGTGTTGTGTATTTTACCACGCATCATAAGAATTTCCCATTTGGTGCGTCTGTACAATGCAACATCATATAATCGATGTGTTATCTCACACAGGTGGAACATGTTCAAATCCACCATGCAAAATATAAAGGAGGGAAGAGATTCGCATTTTAAAACGATGTGCATATTATGCATTGTAGATTTAATAAAGTGATCGTGTAAAGTTCTAATTTTTAAAATGTCCTATACTATGGAAGACAAAATGTAGTGGGTGAAAAAGAACTATGGGGGAGCTGCCTTCTGTGAAGTGGATGAATAGTTCCATGCAACCATTATGAGAAGTATAAAACAGTTTGCAGCCACTGGAAGTGTAAATTATCAGTGGAAAGGAACTCCTCAGCTCAACCATATAGAAACAGTAACGAACACCTTAGTCCTAGCCGCAGTGGAGGCTGCTCAAGGAAATAGTTCACAATATATTGGCGATCAGATTAGTAAGTCATACTCACAGGTGATACGCATTTTACACAAACATGGCTATCATAGCTACAAAACTAGTGTTTATCAGGAATTACATTGTGTAGATGCTAATAGAAGACTACAGTTTGCTATGTCCGCTTTGGAAGTTATGGATGAAGATCCAGAGTTCATACGACAAATAATTTTTACAGACAAATCCTCCTTTAGGCTCCACCATTGTCCCAATGTTCAAAATCATCATTTTTGGGCTGCACACAACCCCCACAATGTCTACCCTGGTAGTATGCAGTATCATAGAACACTGAATGTATAGGCCAGCATTGTGAGCCAGCTTGTCTTGGGTCCGATAGTTATTGATGGTAGACTAACAGGTTAGAAGTACTTGCAGCTCTTACAAGGTGGAATACGCAAACAAGTTGGTGACCTTCAGCTATCAGGAGAATTGTGGTATCAACAGGATGGTTGTCCAGCACATAATTTTGGCCTTGCCTTGGAGTACTTGCATGCAGCATTTCCAGGCTATATAATAGGAACCCACAAACCGTTAGCATGGCCAGCTCGGTCTCCTGACCTCGCCCCTCCTGATTACTTTCTGTGGGGTCACATTAAAACATCAATTTACAGTAATGATCCCTTTGTGAGCCTCGATGCTTCGCGCCAAGCCGCGGAAACCTGTTGCGTAAATATCATCCACCATCAACTTACCAATGTTGCTTGTGAATTTGAGGCAAGATTACAATATTGCATTGCCGCTGATGACGGAAAATTCGAACACCTACTGTAGATTTGTTGTATTGGGCCTTAATACATTTTTATTCTACTTGTATTACTTCTTTCATTTGGTGCATTTTAAAATGTTCCGCCTGCATTAAATAATACATTGAGAAGTCCGAGATCTGGACCTCAAAATAAAAATTATTTTCGACAAATATAAGACAGAATAATGACGTCACAAGTTTAGACAAATTTTCGAGAGACAAAATTCGAATTCGGACATTGTATTTCCGAATTCGAACCCGTATTCAGATGAAGACATGAAGACAGAAATAAAATCTGATTCTCTTTCAGGCAATTATAACGTATTTTATTTCAGCGACAACTTAGCCAAATTCAGACAATTTCAGACAATAATTTGGTTCGATCCGACAGACTGGCGCCATGAAATATATAGTAAATGAAGACGAATCGAATGGAAGTAAAAACCCATCGCCGAACATGAATGCAGCCAACCTTTTTTATCTTTGCTCGCTCCACGCTTTGCTTGCGGTTTGCAGTCATTTAATATATTATATTGTGCTTTATCAGTCATCCACGTGCGCTTTTACCTATTGTATGTCGACGTATATTAATTTCAAATATCTGTAATTTCATTGGTTGTAGACATTTTGGTAATTCCTCTCGCTTATGTTATCGACATCGCATGTTTGAAGGCAATTAACAGACAATAAGTGGGGAAATTTCCTCGACAAGAAGAATTAATTTGCAAAGACGAATTCTAATTTTTAACTCACTCTCGATTTTGCACTGGCGACACCCGGTACTAGGTTCGTCTTTGCAAATGAGTCCTTCTTGTGTAGGCGGATGACAGCTAAGTCCAAATCACAAGTCGTAAGTCTAAGTCCTCACGTTAGGCAATTATATAAGTGTACCATCCACGGATGTAGAATATGATTCAACCGGGTCTACCTTGAAGACAACTAGGATAGTAGTTTGTGTTCCAGATAGGTTCAGTTGAAGACAAAGGCTAATTAGGGATGTTCGTTCGTCACGAAGGATCAGTAGTGACGACACGCAAGGCATTCTTAGTTTCGCCAGTTGTATATCGCACTTCAAGGCGATCTTTTAAAAACACCTGCGAGGTGAAGTTTCCGTCAACAATACGATCAGATGGAGTTCCTGGCATCTGCTAGGAGGGAAATTTGGTGTGTTGAAGACAAATTCCAGACAAGCTTGGTTCGAGATGACTGCCTTGCTCTGTCATATAAAGGCCGCGTAGAGCCTTCTTTTTCGCATAGTGGATTTGATTTCATCTATGTCAGTATTTTCTCACCTCACCCTCACTAATAACCCAAAAGCTCCGAGACCTAAAGTTTCATATTGGGAGTCTTTTACACAAACAAAATCATCACTTATGAAGACACACAATTAGGTGAAGACACAACAGCTTTCTGATGATTTCTCCTACTTGTTGTCTGCAATAGCTTTTTTTTTTAACTTTTTATTTTTTTTCGCTATACACTATGCTTTGTTCCGCTTTGTCGACACTATAGTTCTTTCGTAATTATAGTCTTTGACAAAATAATTCTGCTGTTCGTTTTTGTAAGTTTCGAACCTTGTATGGATCGAAACTTTGTTAGGCTTTTCTTTCCACACAACTTAGCTTATTGCTGATTCATCATATTAATTTGCTGAGGTATGAAGACAAAAGTAAGCTGCGTTTTGCCGTGTCTGATGAAGCCTAATTCAAGTCAAGAAGAATTCAGCCGTAGGACATAGTCAGAGTCAAAAAATAAAATGTCTTGAAGACACAATTCAAGACCCCTCGAATCAGTGTTTCGGCTGCATGATGCCCTAACTTTAGGACATTGTGACGTCATTAGCATTTAAACACCACTATACATTAAAGGTTGACTTTATGACACGTAACAGGAATCGATTTCGTATGCCGCACATAATATTGGCGACTGTGGCAGGAATCGATTTCGGACGCCTCAACATACATAATATGCTGATACATCTAAAAGACGCACCAAATGGGAAATTCCTATGGTGCGTGATAAAATATACCACACTGTATATAGATCATGTAATTTACCCACTTGTGGTCTGAGAATCCGATGTTAGTTTCCTTCCTTGTTTTCCACGCATTTTCTCTTCAATCATATCCAGTCTGGTGCTCTTTAGCTCGTAGTTTGATAACTTCTGTTTATGTGTTATTTAATTGTTTATCGATCTCGATCAAGAAAATTTCATCGTATTACGAAAATATAAATGGTTTTGACTTATTTAAATGGGTACCTATTTGAGTAATTATTGTTTGGTTGGTCAGTTGATGATCTGTTGAGCGGAAATTGCAAGTTTGAATCTATGGACCGTAGTCGTCTTCTAACCTAAATTTTCTGATCTTATATCGGATCATTAAATGGACTAGTACATCGAACATACCGCTATTTTGGGTTCGATTGTGTGACATCTGTTTGTGATCGTGTTGTGAAGTTTGACATCTATGACCATCAAACCTCGTAGTACCCGTTTTCAATCCTTCTCTGCTGTGTCTCAGATTTATAAGAATCAGCTAGGCTGGAGAAAGAAAATCCCGGCCCAGGGGTCATGCAAGCAGCGGTATTCCGAAATAATTTTTGAGGAAAAATTCTTTTTTCTTTAAAAATACTGATGAAACAATTTTGCCAGCAAAGCGAACGAAGAAAATTTTTTAGGCTCTTTTTTATGTTCTAAAATACTCACGTATATAACAGTTTATTATTTTTCAAAATCTCTTGAGAGTGCGCTGAATGTTCAGAAAACCCTCTGCATGTACCTTACTTGAGAGTTTTTTTTTAGCAAATAATTGATTCTTCAATTTTTTTTAGTTAGCATTTCCCCGGAGAAAGTCAGCCCATTCCCCCCTTTCCGGCCTTGATAATCAATCTTTCTGTTGAAAATTCGTTGTATCTCATAATCTTAATCTGGGATTGAAATATTTTCCTTTAAAAGAATTTCGAATTTAAATAGAGTACTTATATATCTTATTCCTCCAAAGTCTTAATTTCTTTATTAAATTTATAAAACTCGAAATAAAATGTCAAAAAATTATAACATAATGTTTTGCTTCTTGCATGAAAACAACCCGTGACCACCTTTCTACGTTCATCCGCTCTTGAATATTAGTAGAATCATCGGAAACAATGGTTTAGCAAGTTTTGATTTGTCCTCGAGGAAATCTAACTTTGATGCCTCTTCACCATTTGAATATATTTTAGTGATCTTTTGTATTGAAGAGGGGAGAAAAATTTTAAGAGGAATTCAAGATACCTGAAGTGTTGAAGATTTCTGGAATTGATTTATTTATCTTGTTGAATTTTTTTTAAGATTAAAGTCTAGTAGAATTTTACCCGCAGTTTATTTTATAATTTATTTTTTCCTTTTTAGTCAAGCGCCCTGAAGCGGCCGCCTCACTTGTTTCACTGTCGCTGCGCCCCAAATCAAACGATGCATTATGATCAGGTTGATACGAAAAATTAATATTTGATGGATAGGTATGTAATATGTATTCTTTTATTGTTATAAAGGAGTAGGTAGTCATGTGACCATGTATTTTTTTGGGAAAAATTATAATTCGAGGCGGGATTTTCAGTGTTAATCTTACTTCCACTCTAGCTTTATAAGTAACTTACATTATGTACGTAATACTTCACTAAATGGTAGTAAGATAAAATTATTTTGGAGGATGTAATCTATTTTAAAAAAATTAAAAATTCTTCAAATTCAAATAACTTGAAAATTTACATAAAGTTCTCTATTTATTTCGCTGTTATTTAATGCTATGATCAGTTGTTTCTTCGAAACGTGAAATTTAAACTGTAGATCTCAGTTTCTAGTTTTGGATTCAAGGTTTGAAATCTCTTTTATGAAACAACAGTGCAGACAAGTAGGGTTTTTGTAGACGTTGGTAAGGCATATTTGGCTTTCCAAGAATACTGCCTTGAGGACTGTTGTTCTGTTAGACATGATCCTCGTTATTTTTTGAAAAAAAATTTGTCTGAAAAATTTAATTTCTAGCTTTCTCTATCGGAAAGTATAATTATAGAGATACAAATTTTTATTTTTTTATTATTTGTTTTTACTTACTTCCATTCAAAGAAAGGTTTTTCAGTTTAGGATTTTAATATAATTTCACAACCTGAATTGTGCTTATTTCTGATCATCTAGATGAATCTTGTACCATTATACTGTAACAAGTCGCAAGTATTTTAAATTTTGCGGAATTTACTGTGAAATTAGTGGTACCTGTAACGAATATGTTCGTCATATTTTAATATAGACGTATATATTTCGTTCACAGAAAAATACGTTTTTCTTACTGAGCAAATTCTTTCCCTAATATGTACTGTCAACTGGCGAAAGTACCGTTACTTCCTGCCAACAACCACTACACGTTTTCTAACGGAATATTCGAGTACCTGAACATTCTGGTACCCGAATATTTTAGAAATAATTAAATACCTAAATCAGCAAATCAATACTCTACACACAACACCATAGAAAACCATATACCTTGACAGGTATATAAACTCTGGTTTTCATTAAAATAATTGTATTGTATAGAATTGTAATTGTACTCTTGACACTGCGTAATAGTGTAATATATTTTATTGTAAATAAACTGGTCAGTCGTAGTACTGTACCTGCAATATTCTTCCAGTCTTAGACTGTGAATGAATACTTGTAAATTTAATATTGTGTTTTAAAAGTAAAGTGATAAAATTTATTGTGTGTTTCAATTTAATTAAAGTCTTTCATTTAGTTAAGGTCCACAATAGTTGTGGATAATAAAATTCAATTCCGCTGCGAAAAAACGTATTGTGCAAGAAAAAGAGGAATAGATAAACTCAGAATTCAATGAAAAAACGGAATATTTTTTTTTTTTAGTCTTTGTGGGAAAATTTGAAAGTAACAAAAATTATGGTGTAGTTAATAATTAGGTCCATTCTATATGACTCAAAAGGCCAAATTTTTCAGAACTTTTTATAAAGTGGACTTCGAAGGAAAGTGCGGCGCTAATTTTTTGAAGAGGTCATTAATTTCCTGGGGCAGAATAAAAATAGTGGTCAGTATCAGTGGCTGAAGCTGATTACAATTAATGTGATAACATTTTCATATTATTTGACTTTAATCCATCGATGGATTCTACTCGATTCACCGACCGATTTTCTTCCAGTAAATATTTTAGCTACTTAATATATTGATAAAAATTCGATTTCGATGTTAAATGGGAAATACATGTAAATAAATATCGATCTGGTTTATAAAAATTCGATGTATAAAAAAATCTATATTTTTCGATGTTAAATGAAAAATGCATGTAAACCAATAATATTTTATCGATGTGTGAGAAAAAATAGGAAAATAAAGAAACATCGAATTTGAAAACAGATCCCATATAGAAAATAAAAATGTTATCACATTAAAAAAAAATTTTTTTCTCAAAAATTTCCCAATTTCAAAGATCAAGGTACCTTTTAATACAACAGCTTATTATGCAGGAGAATGTCCTATGGGAAAACATTATAACGGGGTTTTACTGTATATAAAATAGAATATTTACCAGCTTTCATGTCGATATTCCCCCTCAGCCCCACAAATATGTTTTAAAAAATTGTTTTCCAGATTTTTTTCACCTAAGGGTCAATTTTACAGAAAATTTAATTCTTGGTGAAAAATTTTCTCCCAAAATTTTCTGAAAATCAGATCATTTGCACATTTTTTATGAGCGCCATAGTTTTGGGGTTGAAAGCTGTAAAAAATTTTATTACCCCAAGTTTCGTTTTCAAGGGGCTATAAAAGGGGGTAGTATCAACTTGAAGGATGGAAACTGTAGCAGTGTAATAATTACAAAAAGAAACAGGACAGTGTTATATTTTAGTAAATGTATAAGGTTGGAATAATTACAAAGTGTTGCATAAAAAAATTTATGAATATATGGTGTTTTGTATGAAAAGAATTAACCTCTAAGTGGCCACAAAATGGAAAGTGAAGGTAGATGATGAGAAGTCCGAGATCTGGACCTCAAAATAAAAATTATTTTCGACAAACATAAGACAGAATAATGACGTCACAAGTTAGACAAATTTTTAAGAGACAAAATTCGAATTCGGACATATGTATATCCGAATTCGAACTCGTATTCAGATGAAGACATGAAGACAGAAATAAAATCTGATTCTCTTTCAGGCAATTATAACGTATTTTATTTCAGAGACAACTTAGCCAAATTCAGACAATTTCAGACAATAATTTGGTTTGATCCGACAGACTGGCGCCATAAGACATATAGTGAATGAAGACGAATCAAATAGAAGTAAAAACCCATCGACGGACATGAATGCAGCCAACCTTTTTTATCTCTGCTTGTTCCACGCTTTGCTTGCGGTTTGCAGTCATCTAATATACTTATATTGTGCTTTATCAGTCATCCACGTGCGCTTTTTGCCTATTGTATGTCGACGTATATTAATTTCAATATCTGTAATTTCATTGGCTTGTAGACATTTTGGTAATTCCTCTCGCTTATATTATCGACATCGCATGTTTGAAGGCAATTAGCAGACAATAAGTGGGGAAATTTCCTTGACAAGAAGAACTGATTTGTGCAAAGACGAATTATAATTTTAAACCACTCTCGATTTTGCACTGGCGACACCCGGTACTAGGTTCGTCTTTGCAAATGAGTCCTTCTTGTGTAGGCGGATAGTAGCAGGTCCAAGTCACAAGTCGTAAGTCTAAGTCCTCACGTCAGGCAATTTTATAAGTGTACCATCTGCGGATGTAGAATATGATTCAATCTGATCTAACTTGAAGACAACTAGAATGGTAGTTTGTATTCCAGATAGGTTCAGTTGAAGACAAAGGCAGATTAGGGATGTTCTTTTGTCATGAAGGATCAGTAGTGACGACACACAAGACATTTCTAATTGCGCCAGTTGTATATCACACTTCAAGGCGATCTTTTAAAAACACCTGCGAGGTGAAGTTTCAGTCGACAATACGATCAGATCGAGTTCCTGGCATCTGTTAGGAGGGAAATTTGATGTGTTGAAGACAATTCCAGACAAGCTTGGTTCGAGATGACTGCCTTGCTCTGTCATATAAAGGCCGTGTAGAGCCTTCTTTTTCGCATAGTGGATTTGATTCCATCTATGTTAGTATTTTCCTCACCTCACCCTCACTTATAACCCAAAAGCTCCGAGACCTAAAGTTTCATATTAGGAGTCTTTTACACAACTAAAATCATCACTTATGAAGACATACAATTAGGTGAAGACACAACAGCTTTCTGATGGTTTCTCCTACTTGTTGTCTGCAATAGCTTTTTTTTTTAACTTTTTATTTTTTTCGCTATACACTATGCTTTGTTCCGCTTTGTCGACACTATAGTTCTTTCGTAATTATAGTCTTTGACAAAATAATTCTGCTGTTCGTTTTTGTAAGTTTCGAACCTTGTATGGATCGAAACTTTGTTAGGCTTTTCTTTCCACACAACTTAGCTTATTGCTGATTCATCATATTAATTTGCTGAGGTATGAAGATAAAAGTAAGCTGCGTTTTGCCGTGTCTGATGAAGCCTAATTCAAGTCAAGAAGAATTCAGCCGTAGGACATAGTCAAAGTCAAAAAATAAAATGTCTTGAAGACACAATTCAAGACCCCTTGAATCAGTGTTTCGGCTGCATGATGCCCTAACTATAGGACATTGTGACGTCATTAGCATTTAAACACCACTATACATTAAAGGTTGACTTTATGACACGTAACAGGAATCGATTTCGTATGCCTCATAAAATATTGGCGACTGTGGCAGGAATCGATTTCGGACGCCTCAATGAATTCATTTTTCATACTTAGTTGTGATAATATAAGAACTAAATCTTCAGCCTTTAAAATCCCTTCTATATGATAAAACGGATATGGAAATACGCATATTTTCAAAATTTGATGTGATCAAAAACCTGCATTTCCAGTATCATCAGAGGTGGTCCAGGGTTGCCCTTTGAATATTATGTTTATCCCATGAGTATGTAACATATATGGAACAAATTAAGTATTATCCAGCTTGGTTAAGACAAGTACAAAAATCTAAAAATAACTTGAAAATCCATTTTTGCTTTTACATAATCCGTCCAGATTGGATAAAATGCATTTCTAAACTTTGTCCCATATCATCACGGACAGTTATCACAGTAGAACACACTTACAGATTGAATTTAGGATAAAGCTTTTTTGAGACCTTGAACTACAACTTGATCAAAGTTTCTTATTGTAAGAAGAAAAAAAAAGAAGATAAGCACATTTGTTCCATATTACTGTTTATAGTCTGAAGTTCAAAAACCATAAAACTGTGCAAGACTTCATTATCAGTATTATCTAAACTGGAAATTGTAATGGTCTTTTACCATAAATCAAAATAAAACTTCACCCTTGCATACTGAATAGAGATGATACAGTTTGAGAGAAACTTATTACATTTATTGAAATTTCTTCCACATAATTAGACAAATTTATATAATTTGAGAATTATCATTTTCTAAAAACTTTTCAATTTGGTAAAATGGATCAGGAAAAATCAAACTTTTAAAATTCTAAAATTTGCGAAATATGGGACCATACCAGGAGTTACAAAGCTACTTTCAACAAAATTATCTGTCTCCAATCTTCATATAACATTCTGTGTGGAACTATTATGAAAAAAACTATTATTATAGAACTCAAATTAAAAACCAAAATCATTGAAAATCTAATTTCTTCATTTTGTCATCAGAATCAAATTATTCTCATAGGTGAGAAAGAAAAAAGAAACATTAATTTTATTCTACACCATCATATATAGGATATGTTAAATGAAGATAAACTAATAATATTTTTTGGATTTAGAAAATAAGATCTGCCCTGGAAAAATCATACACTTGTCCTAATAATGTAGTATCACAGAATGACAAAAACTTTGTGATATTTATAGCAGGCAAACCAAAAACAGGTTTCAATCGATAGATTGAAGCCTGCGTACATAATAAATGACGATAGAAAAACTCTCCAAAGAGTAACAAGGTCTATGCACAAACAAAATGAGAATGAAAATACACTGACAGATTCATACGAAAATACTAATTCAAAAAAAGTTGGGGAAGAATTAGCAGATAAATGTAATACCTTATAAAATTCACAAACACATTAAAAAAAAAATCAGTCAAATTTTCTGACAGCGTCATAATGAAAATATATAACTCTTCTGACCCAATTTGCACACAAAAAAGAGGCAGACTCTTAAGAAGTGTGAAATCCAAATTGTAGGTCTCAATATCTAGAGTGGAACAGATAGGAAAATAATTCTTGGAGATTAATATCCGACTTAGAAAAAGCAAGCCCCATAAAAAATGATGAAAAGATCAAAAATTTTACATCTCAAACTTTGTTTTTGTATAACTTTGCTAAAAATGAACAGAATTTATCCTGAAAACTTTTATTAGTATGAGAATTTTAACCATTATCTCCTCCATGGATGGAAAATGTTCAGATAAGGTGTTGAAATGACACTACAATCAATCAAAAATCTCGTAGCAACTTCATTTCCTTTTTTATTGTTGTTAAAAATTTTAGCTTGGATTGGCCAGATGGTAGTTCCAGTATTTCTATTTTGGTTTTTATATTAATTATATTCATAAAATGTGAGATTGTGGAACAATATGTACAAAATTTGAAACAAATATTTATTATAATTGATTTTAGCATGCTACCAATTTTGGTGCAGGTAGATTGGACAGTACTTCTTGTAAAGCTTTTTTTTTTCATTCTTATTTTGTTATAAAATGCCATCGAAATTTTTTTATTTTCAACATTTGAACCGCCTATCAAAATTTGAATGAACAGCCGCTGGTTTGTATGTTCTTACCTGTACATACATACAGCAAGATATGACGTTTGTACCATGATTAATCGATAGATAAAGATCTTGGTCATGTCATGGAATGGTAACAAATGTCTTACATGGTTGTCAGTTACTAATAAGGAACAATGTAATTAGATGATGCAATAACATACATATATGTATAAGATTGTTAGATCCCAAAGAGAAGTAAATCAAAAACGGAAGAATGAATGCTTTTATTAAACGAAAGAATTCAAAACAAAGGCCGTTTTTGGTGTAACAGAAAAATAAATAAAAATAAAAGAAGCAAAAGTAGAACGCGAAAACATATGTGCGTAGTTGAGAAAGCAAAAAGAAGAAAAAAAACTACGTGTAAAGAGAAGACGATGATGAAGGTGTAAGTGTGGCATGAACAGGTCAGAGAATGGAAAAAGATAACAGCGAGTAAATGAAGAAGGAACAAGATTAGACAGAGTGAATCTTTCATATGTATGTATGTGCACCTGTGTGTATGTGCCAAATTCTCTATATAAACTTCCAAAACTGGCTCCAAAATTGCCAGTGTTTGCCCAGGTTTTGACTTCCTCATGCATAAGTATGAAGTGGCAGAACACACAAATAGCTGTTGGCTACCTTCTTGTTGAGAATGCTTCTTCACAACTAGGTATTGCATTGTGGTTTTTCCAGTATTTTAAGTAAGCTACAAAAAGGATTGTTCTGAAATTTTCACGATACATTGATCTTACATATGTGCAAATCTGATTGAAGTTTGGTGTGCTTATTAGTTTAGTAGTTTCCTAGAAAACTGGTAAATAAAATATTACTGGACAAGTGATTTTTCCAGGATCTTGAAGGAATTACAGAAGCGATAGAGCTAAAATTTTCACAAAATATAGTTCCTATGTAGAACCAAGTTTGAAATGAATTTTGTATACCTGTTGATTCAGTAGTTTCCAAGAAAAATGTAAAACCTCAATTTTGCTTGTTAAAATTGAAAAGCAGATCACCTGTGTGGTCTGAAGTATATTTTCGGTATTTATGGCGCAAGGGGGTGATTTTATTTATTTTACTTGAAACGGTGTTAATGAAATTTCGATAGATTGATGTTTGAACTGGGTTTACTAGCAGAATAATGCTGCCGTAGAGTTTTTTTGAATACTAATCTTTCGTTGTTTGAGACAATTTTTTAAATTTTATTTGTTTTTTCAATTCATATGCCACAAACATGAATTATTATCAAAAAATTTCGCTTGATATAATAACAATTTTATTCTAAAGGAGATTGGATGAATATCTCTATTGGATTCTTAATCAGATTAAAATACCAACGAATTGGATTATTTAATTTTTTTCAAATTGAAAACTTTGAGCTTAGCGTGCATGATACTTACAGCCTACAGGATTATGGAAAGCCAATATTGTGTATGAGAAAAGTGATCGTTTTTACTTTCCTCAAAATTCTGTTATTTTTGTATTCTTAATTAAGAATTCCTATACTACATTACTTTTGGTTTTCATTATTTTTAATTTACCCCAGTTTTTTGTTTTAAGAGCCTTTTTGTAGAGCAACTGCTCCAACATCCCAATTTTCTATAAATTCATTTCGTTTGATACTTCGTGGCTCACCTTTTATTTATACGGAGAAAGAAGGAATGCAATTTGCATGAGATTTATATTGAGCATTTCAAGAAAAGAATTACAAATAGTTTTTGCTCTTCAAACAAATCACTTCGGATCATGTACCTACGTGTCTTATTAATTTGTTTATTTATCTATTTATTTAGAGGGCTGTCTGATGAGATTTCGGGGCTCGTCGAGAAATATACAAGACACAGGGCGTAAGGCATAAAAAGAAAGAAAGGAAAAGAAAATATAAAGGGAAGAAAAATCGCTTTTTAATTTTTATTGTATATAAAAAAAAAATTACGTCATAATTTTGGACTTGAATTCTTGTTGTATAAAAAGAAAAAAACGGAAAAGTAGCAAGATAAATGGTCACGCAAAAAAGTATTTGACCGGCGTTTTTTTCTCTTTATTTAAATTTTTGTTCTATAAAAGGAAAAAAGGGAAAAAAGAAAAAAAGTAACCTGAAAAATGGTGAAGCAAAAAAAAATATTTGACCCCCAAAGATTTACATGTCAAAAATTAGTGTTTTAATTTTGGGAGTAATACAAAATCATGAGAATATTGAAAGATGGATACGCGGAATATTCATTCTTTTCCTTGATATGGAGGCTTTTTTTATGAATTCAAAAACTACTTAGGTACCTACCCTTCGCAGATATACTGTATAATATATATGATGGAGACGACACAAGGTGGTTTTGGTGTCTTAAATATGGACAGCGCTGCCAGCGCCACGTGTACTTCTTTCTAAGAATATGATTGGAGGAAAAAATCCCCGCGTGTATTTGTTTGTAAATACTGAAGTACAAAATACCTCACTTTTATCTCAGTCCGCGAATCTGATTGTTCAGGAATATTTCGTGTGCCAGCGCTGCGGTATCTGTTGTGAAGATACCCAACCCTATGATAAAACTGTACCTGTCTCCATCATATACATACATCCTCGAAGTATCTGTCTAGTTCCAGTTTTTTGAGAATTTTCAGTATACGCAGACTATATTAACAAGTTATGTATTTCGTAAATATTGAAATCAGTATTCGAAGAATGAAGAATTTCAGTTTAAACTCTTTCCCGATGTTTCGTTGACGGTCGACTAATTTCGGTTTCAGCTTTAAAGGTTTACAACATCTGGAACACGATGAAATCATTTTGATTTTTATGGTGTAAGTATCTTTAGGGATGAAATTACCCCAGTGGTCTCCGCATTGAAAATCTTTACGTATATTTTCATTCGATGCGAAAAATATTGACTGTAGAAATTTAAATTCGCAGTGGGATCTTCGTGAATCGAGAGTGACTTAGTTACATTGATTTGGGTATGAAATAATGAACAGTGAGGTAATTACCGGCTAAAAATACGAACTTTCGTCTTTAGTTAAGTAACTGAAATAATCGAATCGGTAATTTATGTGCCCACATTTTAAAATTTCCGATAAGCGTTATAAAAGACTTGCGAAATTACGAAGGGGGTTTCATAATCGTATTTCTAATTATTGTACAAAAAATACTTCCTTAGGCTACATTTCTTAACTTTGGTTGGTTAATGTAGACTACAATTATAAAAGGGTTTGTTTTTGCAAATTGAAGCTGTTATTACACAAGTCTGAATTTATTTTCTTATTCTTTACTAAAATGAAATAATTGATCAGAAATAATTTTCTCAAATTTAAACTTTTTTTAGAATATTTAAAAATTTTAGAAGGGATCATGTAATACTAGACTATCTATTTCTGATGGTGTTAATAATGGATGGTTCAAGGTGCATTTGATTGAAACCATTCTTAATTCGTAGTTTTCTTCATACATTTTACTATTTCACATATTAATTTCTTTGTATTGAAGTTCATCTCACAATTAGAAGACTGTATTATTAATAAGTATGGGTTGACTATTTTTCTAGCATATTATATTTACTGCTTATTGTTTTGAAAACTGAAATTTTTTTTAGTCGAGTAAAATCAAAACGATATCTGAAAAAATACTGAAGGAACTGAACGATGTATATTTTTCAGTACTTTCCATTTCAACTGTTTTTGGCGATGACTCTCGGTTGCTTTTTTAATATAGAAAAAAAAGAATCTATAATAATCGGTCATTCCATAAAATTCGTTTATTTCCTCCTATTTTCATATCAAGGCTTGCTGTGAAGTTATCTTTAGATTTTTTAAGATCTTTTCGCTTAAAGTGAAAACGCCGAATACGATTTTTAAACACTAATCTGTCTTCATGTTGGAAGCGAACAAGTTTCAATAATTAACAGTGATTGATGTGGTTGTCGAAACAGTGTTTCGTCTTTTGTCTCATGATGCTTTGCCCTCGCAGTTATTTTATTTAAAGTACAAAAATTTCGTGAAAGAATGGATAACAAAAGGGTAAAATACTCTGTAGCAAAAATTGCAAATGTTTTATAAATTTGTTCCGACTAAAAAAGAAAAAAAATTAAAATAAATAAAAAAGCACTTTCAAGGTTGATGATGAGTAAATGACAAGAGAATAAAAAGCGAAAAACGGTAGTTTAGAGAGAGAAAATGTCGTAACTCTTTTTTTCTTTGTCTGTTTGTGTTGTCAATGTGGAATTTTGCCGGCAATAATTTTACGTTGTAATGGTTTAGAAAACAAGGTCGAAATATTTTCTCTCTGTCTCTCCTACATTAACGTATACGCTCTCTCTTCTCACCTGCCCAGAATTAGAACAAAAATAAAGATAGAATGCTTACGTCGACATTTCACTAATTTTCTGATTTTGTTGTTAAATTTGGTTATGCCATTAGGGCTTTGCTGATTGTGGCAAGTGAACTAAGATTAAATTTGAATCAGTCGAGAAGCATTCACATTATCTGAGCCAAATTTTACCTTTGATATTAATTTTTCAGTTTTTCCGCAATACTTTTCCTTATGTTTTTAGTCTTCTAGAATTTTAAAATGAGTTTTAAGGGGGTTTCTTAAAGTCAACTCTTTAAAATCGTTCTCATGAAATGGTACGTTATTATATTTACAACAAAATATTACTTTTGGCACTATTAACTCAAATTCATATTTATATACTATATTATGAATATATAATTCTTGTTAACACAGTACAGGTTGCAATTTTTGTCCGATCGTCACAAAATTTTGAACGAATACTAGAATTAAGACAAGGACCAGACCTATTGATTTTGGTATGTATCGACTGGACAGTATTTTCAATACGTCCGTATTTTTCCGATTTTGGAGGTTTAATAGCTCGAAAGCTAATAAAAACATTATTACTAAGACAAGAACCGGAAATATTGATTTTGGTTTGGATCGACTGGACGGTACTTGCGGTACTTCCGATTTTGTTTTTGTTTAGTAGGTAAAATACTTATAAAATCAATTCAGTGTTCTTTTCTTGTCAATCTCAGTGCTCTTCTAAAACTTGCTTGTTTTGGGCATTTTTTGCGCA
The DNA here is from genome assembly GCA_011428145.1 of Ericerus pela. Lineage (NCBI taxonomy): Eukaryota > Metazoa > Arthropoda > Insecta > Hemiptera > Coccidae > Ericerus > Ericerus pela. The sequence goes on from WOFM01000596.1 coordinate 400,548, forward strand.
AGAGTATTTTTTTAAATGAATTTTCAGTTATGTGATTATTAAACTTGAAGGAACTCCTGAAATTTTGTGGATATATTAAACGGTATTAAAGTGAATATATTTTATGGTCTTTTTTGTTTCTTACCTCGGAGCCAAAGGAAATGGATTTTTGAAAATTAAAATCAGGCCTGTAGCTATGCGTCAAGACAAAAACTTGGCTGACAAATCCGCCAACCTTGTCTAACGAAAAAAAAAATTTTTTTTCATTTTGCCTTTTCCAAAAAAATATTTACTACATCTTAAGCAGAATTAAAAAAAATTGTTTAGGTGTTTTCTGCCATGTTAAAAAGTCACCTTTCGTGAAATACTACTTGCCTTGGCTCAAGCAAGTGGCTGGCTACGGGCCTGAATTAGATGGTTCGGTATTCCGAAAATTAATTCTTTTGTCGAGTCGATAAAAGTCTAAAATTTACAGTTATTGTTTTTTTTTTCGTTCGTGAATATCGTAAATCCTGGTCCCGAGAGATTTGTATGGAGTATGGACCAATGACGAGGTTCGCGCTTACCACAAACCGTAACGCCAACATGAAAAATTGTTCGACAGAAAGATCAGCTAAAAATAGGTTCATTAATCAAATCCAATGTATGAACACCAAATTTTTAAAAAAATAATGACAAACTTAAAAAAAATCACTTGACCCAAAATTCGAAGTATTATTACCTGCAAACTCAAACAATTATATGATACTTATCACCCAGTCACCTGTTAACGTCTGTTTGAAATTAGGGTTCGAAATACTGAACACCATGGAAATATAAGTGGATAATCGCATTTGATGTTTGTAGTGTTTATTTGAGGGATTTTGGTATTGCATTCGTGTGGATTTGTCCACCTCCTCTTACATACCACGTTTTAAAATTAAAAACTTGAATTTTTCCTCAATAAATTTTACATTTAAAATGTTGAAAACATCCTGGAGGAAATGAAATATCAATTTTTCTCTAAGGCTCGTTTGAATTTTTCTGAAAGTGAAAAACAAAAATTATTAAAACAATCCAATTATCATTGTTTTTTTGTTTCGAAAAGTATGGTTGAGATCAGAAACTCTCCATGGTTACGACTCTTGTTTTATTTTCAATATGTTTGAAATAAAAATAGTATAGTGTCACAAAATTCTCGTAATTGGTGAAAGAAAATCATTACCAAAAGTACCACAGGCGAACTTATTTTTATGATTAAACTCTTTGTGTGAAAAAGTTACCTTAAATCGTAATGCGGGGACTTGATACTCGTATGACGTAATAAGGTTTTGCACCCCTCGATAATAGTCGCCGCTGAAAGGCTGACTAATGTTCGTCTTTATGACATTAAACGAATAGCACAAAAATAAATTCGAACAGAATTGCTTGTAATTACTTGCAAGTAATGTACGAGAACCAAACCATGACCAATCAAACAATTACAGTGATATCACAATTTGGTACACAAATCTGTCTGTTATTTTTTATCTTGACAAGAAATGACGAGAACCACCCGTATACACAGATATACGTATTTACTATGTATGTGTATACGTGTGTGTAAATAAGCCCCTATATAAACCATCCAAACTGGCTTTAAAATTGCCAGTGTTTGCCTAGGTTTTGGCTTATCCATGTGTGTGTTTGTGTACATATGAAATGGCAGAACATGCAAATAATATGTTGATTACCTTTTTGTGTGAATATTCTTTCACATAATATCAAACTATTTTTTAGTTTTTAATTCTGTCAAAGGGCGTATATTAGGGAGATTGTGGGATCTAAACCCCTTTCTTTGTTGCAAAAAAAAAATATTGACCTTAGAAAATTGTATATGTTTATTTGTGGAAAGAGTAATGTTGTGGGGGGCTGAGAGTCAGAAAAGAATGTCAAGAACATTTTTATACTCCTACAATTGTGCTATGTGTTTAGGTACACCCAGAGACGTTCAGCTAGAGAAATGTCCAACACCCTATATATAATATGATTCAAAAATATGTGAACGATGAAAGTGAAACTATTAGACTTAAACATTTTGCGCATCCAAAGCTGCGTGTATTTCATGAGATTATCATTGTGATAATAAGTCACTTCTATCTCTAATGTTGTGAAAATAAACATCTTCATATGAATACAAACGTTATCAAGCTACGACATGTGTGCAGTAACTCGTATCACGAATCCTCCCTCTCCAACTCCCCTAAAAAAGAGAAAATAAAATTTATTAAGAGGTTAGCAATTATACCGATTTTCCTCTCGAATGGCGAATGTGCTTTGCTTAATGTATTTTCATTACAATTTTTTCCTCTTCCCACGTAAAAAATGTTCATGTCGTCCTCTCTCCCAAGTTGGAGGCCTACCATTAATTACGCACACATCTTTGATTTGTCAATTTCCTTCAATTAAAAAAATTCGGTTTCAAGTTTTTCCGACTTCGAAAACTTCCGTTTTTACGAAGTACGAAAATTGATGTAATGAGGACACGAAGGTCTCGTGCAAATCGATTTTTCTCGTCGCAGACGAATCCGGTGGAGGAGAAGTTGAAGGCAAAAGTTGTTACATTATCGTCGTCACCATATCTTATGTATCCGATTTTGAAATCCTGTAAGTCCTTTTTGTTTTTATGACGACTCGAAGCACCTTACCTTTATTTAGGCGTTCTAATTACCTACTCGATTTTGCGAATCGACAATTCCATTTGAATTGTGTGGTCAAAAATTGGGCGGGCTTGAAAAATGTGGTTTGCGGGAATGTTAGTGTGGGGCTAAGGTACTTTAACGTGCCACAATTTGTACTCGTATTCCGCATGAGAATCGATTGAAGGCGTTATCGTGTGACTGGTATGACGTTTTTTCTTCCTTTTTTTCTTTTTTATCCAGTTTGCTTGCAAACGGGGTATTAAAATTGACCTCACAAAAGGGTTATGGGTGAGGATGATGAAAATTATCCGTTTCATGAAAAAGAAAACGATTGATACCATTTTTTCATTTTGACCTAATTATTATATGTGTGCTTACATACATACATACATATGGATCAGTGTCGATAGTCTTTTGTAATTTCTAAATGTGAAACCAGCAATGAAATATCGATGTAAATATAGGGAACTATCCGTATAAATATCGATTAATATCGATATAAATATAAGTTGCTATCAATATTATTTTGTAGTTTTTTCAAGTAAACTCTCTTTCTCTCCATCTCCATCTAAAAACTGGGTTTTCTAGTGAAGCATTGCTGCGCTAGAGTTTTTTTTTCCTCACGTGGGACGAAATTTTTCAAGCTGTTCTTGGATGAAGGTACATTTTATGATGTATAATACCTTAAGAGAACGAGTGAGTTTATGTGATCAAAGGATGGATCATTTTGATGCTCTTTTGATGAGAAAAAAGTTGACCTGCTCAATATTAAAAGTAGGTATTTCCTAATAATTTCCTTTTTCGATGGCAAACAAATGAAAATTGAAATTTTGTGGATCGATTTAGTGCTAAGAATCATTTTGTTTGTTGGCTTCTTTGGTCAAAAATGTTGACATATTTCTGTGTTTCATTTTATAAATTGTAGTAAATTTTTCCTTGTGAGTGGGATTTATGACGCATGAAGAAAAATTGATTTTTTCACTACTTCATTGTCCTCCCTCCAGATATTGCTGAAAATACCGCAGTTACTGCAAGAGTAAATAAACTTTACCGTTGAAAAAGTAAGATTGTTTATGATTTTTGGGATTTTAACAAAAGTTTTTGCTTTTTATTCACGAGTTTCCCCTCAAAACTCTCAAAAAAAAAAGGCAAATAAGGCTAGAAAATGTCGATTTTCTGAAGTAAATGAAATAATAAATGGATAAATAAATTAGTACAATAAAAAAGTCAAAATATAAAAGTTTTCAATAGAATTATGGGTAAAAATTACCTTTTTAATGAAGTATTTAGGAAATTTATGACATGAAGTGTGTTTTAAAGTTACATAAAAAACGTAAGCAAGTTATTAAATGATTGTTCAGGAAAGTAAATGAAAGCAATCCTGCTTTTGATAAGCATTTTTGGTCCATCTGAATTATATTTTTTTCGTAGCAATAGTTAAGGATTTTTTCAAATCACCTCTACCCATGAACCGTCGAGCCGATTGACACAATATTTTGCAGATGATGGAATATAATATTCAATGTCTGCACTAAATTTCATGACTATTAGTTAAAAATTAAGCGTTTTAGAACCATTTAAGTCACAAAAGGAAACATAAGCTATGTTCGACATGGCCACAAAGTGCTGCAATAAAAGTTGAAGTGCGGTTTTAATAGAGGTCTGGTTCTTAAAATTTTCGGTTTTCGGTTTCATTTGAAGTGCGAAAACATTATCATTCCAGAACCAGGGGACGGATTTGCATGAGATTTTCGATAAAAAATTATATTATTCCAAGGAAGGTTTATTTCCATCAAGGAAACCCGTAGCTCCCCTGCGAAAAAGGTTACCAATTTCTACTATATGTGAAAACAAAAAACGGATTAAACATTTCTTAAGCTGAATGAAAAGGAGTTAGATAGAGAATTGAAAAAAATTTCGTTCTCTCTTTTTGTTCATCGTCTGATTACTACATCGGATCTTACAACGATGAAATGGGTTTCACATAGTTAGGGTGATTTCCAGAAATGGGTCTGTACAGATGTATCGTGGTATACCTCTATTTAAATATACTAGCAAATATTACCCGTATTGGGAACCGGATCAAGCTAAGATCATACATTTAAAAAATAAGAAAAATAAGAAAAATAAGAAAAATTAACCAATGAAGATTGAAGAAAAAAGTAAGTATAACTTCTAGTGAAAACATTCGTATTTAATTAGTCTTCAACTCTTAATTTTTGGAGTTTCCATATATCGGAACTCACACCACTCCGCTAAAGCAGAACTGATAACTTATAACAGAACAGGTCCAAAACTAAAACATTCATTAAAAACCTTTGAACTTGTTCGCAGCTACCAGTTTTTTGAGTTTTCACTTCTTAGAACTCGCACTGCAACCCTGAAGCAGACAGAACTAAAAATCAACTTTCATTAGAACGAGTCCAAAATGCAAAATTTTAGCAAAAACTTTGGAACTTAATTACAGCTCCCAGTTTTTGGATGTATCGCTTCTTAGAAGTTCAGAACAACACAGTAACCCTAAAGCAGCACTAAGAACTAACTTTCAACAGAAATAGTCCATAACTAAAACATTTAGTTAAAACTTTCTCTAACTTATTTACATACAATTCCCAGTTTTCTGAGTTTGCATTTCTCAGAACTTACGCTACAACCCGAAAGTAGAAATGAAAACTATCTTTCAAAAGAACAGGTACGAACCAAAATTTTTTGTGAAAACTTTTTAAAGAAGCGTTTCAAATCACTTCTCTATTCCCTCAACCCTAATCTGTATTCTGTGAAGTACAGAAATTTTAGAGAATAAATCAAGAAAAACAATATAAACCATAACACAGCTGTTTCGCTTTCGTATTTTTTTTAAGTATTAGATAACAGAGAATAAATCAGCGAGTATAAACCAGTTATTTTTAATTGATAGTCCGCAGACCACAAGTGACTCCAATGATGATTTTTTTGTGAGCCGCGAAAGAATTTACAAAGTTGGAAGTATTAAATTTTAATGTTTTTTAACTATAATAATAGTACAGTGATGAATTGTTTTAAAATTTAAATTTTAAATTGAAAGTTACTGATCAAACTTTAATTTGTTATAGTGCTGATTGGGGTCATATCCACAGTGGGGAGTTTTTGAGTGCCAAACTTCTCCCAAGTCTCCAAAAGAAGCATATCTGTTTTCAGACACAAAAGACACCTGAAACTTTTCGTTCGCACTGTTCACAAAATTGTTTTCTCGATTCTCAATTAGCAACCCCTCATCCCAAAGGTGAAACCTCAATAGGACACTAATGCGGAAATTTTTGTACTTCTAGATTATTTCTTGACCCCCCTATCATCTTCAAAAATTTATTTTGGACCGTGGGTACAAAAAGGTTGAAGACCTCATAAATCATCTTTAACTTGTTTGAAACTCCAAATTTTTCGAGTTTTCATTTCTTATAACTCACACTAAAACCTTAAGCCAAAGCTGAGAGCTAACTTTCATCCGAACAAGTAAAAAAAAAAAAAAAATTAGCGCAGCAAGCCTCGCTAGAATACGTAGGTTTTCGAGAAAAAAGAATTATAAATTTTGATGGTCACATTAATTGTCTGTAAGTTTATATGGGGAAATGATATGTTATGATCATATGAAATTTGTTAGCGCTGACGAAATATTAGACGATGTGAAATTTAAAAACATTATTTCTTGAAATGAAAAACCAATTAAGATGATGAAGTATGGTGAGTAATAATATAATTATATAATTTCAAATAAAATCAAAGAAATCTAAAGTTAAGATATAAAAAACAAAACGTGACATGTGGATAATTTTTGTAAAAAGAAAAGTTCATGGAAATTGGAAAAAAAAAAGTGGAAAAAAAACTTTAACGGAAGTACCGTCAGGTCGATTCACACCAAAATTTGTAGCATGCTACAATAAATTATAATAAATATTTGTTTCAAATTGTGTACATATTGTTTCGAATTCCGCATTTTATGACCAATATAAAATCAAAAATAGCGGTAATGGAAGTCCCGTCTGGCCGATTCGCGCCAAAATTGATAGTTTATTAAAATGAATTAAAATAAATATTTTTTCCGAATTTCACGGCTATCGGTGCAAAATTCAGAAATTTCTAGCCATAATAAAAACAAAAGTGGTGGTACCGGAAGTACCGTCCGGTTAATCCGCATCAAAATCAATAGGTCTGGTCCTTGGCCTATTAAAAATATTGGTACGAAATTTTGTGATTATCGAACCAAAATTGCGATCTGTTGTTCGGTGGGAACAAGAAAACGGAATAGTTATTAGTGCTAAAATTCTCCTGAGGTCATGAAACGAAAAACGTACCCACCCCAAACTGTAGAAGCTAATACCGCCCCAAGTGTAGATTTTCTAAAGCCAACCTACTTGAAAAACCCCTGGCAACTTACATTATACGCCTGTATCAGACAACCTATTTTTCATTTGTCGATTTATTTTTTTGTCGTGCATCTCTAGCATCAAACTCTTCCGAATTATCTGTATATTTCCTATTTCTCAAAAACAGGAAATAATGACTATTTAAGGATAGGAGTCACTTTGATTGTTCCTGTATGCATGTTCGAAAATTCTTCAGTTAGTCGACCAATGAAACGGACCACTTACGAAACCGACCACATATGAAACGTTCATTAAATTACTTTATTTTCTTCCTTTACTGAAGTATATTTTTTCTCAATCGTTTGTTTTGATAAGACGTCATTGCATTTACTGTATAATAAAATTATAATGTTATCGACTACTGCAATGTTGATTACAAAATTCGCCGTGATAGCCGAATCGAATCGCGTATCATAATAAATAATAATTAGTTCGTTTCGAAACCTATTAACTGCAAATTTCTGTTAAAATTCGTAAAGTTATTGATAAAAATTTTTTAAATTTTATTTAACATATGTTTTATCAATAAAAAGTGAAAAAAATTATTCGAATGTCATTCGTTGCGAGGCTCCGGAGGGATTCGAACCCTCGATCTCCTGTTTACTAGACAGGCGCTTTAACCAACTAAGCCACGGCGCCTTCGATGTGTTGCGGTAGATTTGAATGCTCTTTAACTTAACACTCAATTTTTATTTTTTATATCGAATTCAATTTTGTATTAAAGATTTTCCTTTATTCGTTTTAAATTTTATGCAAACGTTTGATTGGTTTCACTGATGCTGGGAAAGGAAAAGGAAAAGGAAACTGTGAAAACAAATTTTTTGGTCTCCCATCTTTAAATTGAAAATAATGTGTATTTTTTTTTTTTTTAATGTTATTTGTATTTTGTTAAGAATAGTTCCTGTTTAAATTTCAAGGGCCAAAAGAAAAAATCTTTAGTAATTGTTTCCGCTTAATTTTTGCTTGAGATGGATTTTAGTTTCGCAGTTGTTAAATAGCACGCACTAAAATAATTGAGTTTAATAAAAGAATTTCCAATTTGAATTTTTCTTCGAATTTCTGAAAAAGAAGAAAAGAAAAAAAGTTACAATGTTTCTATTTCTCGTATGTACCTGACACGTTTATGATCATCATTTTTCTCTTGTATATTGAGACACATCGTAATCTATATCAGAGAAGTAGCTAAGGGGGTGGGGGAAGGTTCCCCCAAAATATTACTGGATTTGGCAAAATACTCTGGTTGTATTTATAACTGGCAAATCGTGCAAGTTTTTTTGTTTTTTTTTTCAGTTTCTAATGGTTGAACTGTAGTTGGCAATTTTTGAGGTGGAAAAATTAGTAGTTCTAGCAGTTGTATATACTAGTCGGTAAATCATGCCAGGTGATGACTTTTCTTTGGAGGCGGTGATTTTCAAAAATTTCATTCGGAAGTTTTCGATATTTCCCTCCCTAAAAAAAAATAATATTCTGGGTACATCCCTGATCTATATGTATTTTTAGAATGCTGAGCAAGAAATGGGACCTGTTACTCAGAAATAAAATTTCACAGTCTATGGGCTAATGCAAGAATGTAGTGATGTTAAAATTATCAAATTTTCAGTATCGATTATATCGATATTTTTTCAAGACAATATCGATATTATCAATATTGTATCGATATTATCGATATTGTATCGATATTTTATTATCACTACTAGGCTAGTAGAGAGTCTTATGTATTTTTCTGTGAACTTATAATTCCATTCATTTTCTATGTCCTATAATTTTCCTAAATTGATTCATTCCCATTTCACATTTTTGTAAAATTAAATTGAAATTTGAAAATTACTTTTTAGTTTTTCCTAATTACTTTTTCTTTTTTAAAGCTTATTCATTATAAAAACCAAATATGCCAAATTGATTATGAAAATTGGAAAAATATTGATATCGATATAATATGGATATAATATTGTTGAGACCACCAATCCTTCTCCCCTCTCACTCCACGAACACACGATTACATAAAATACATAATTTATTTATATCTATTCGCGGCTACACTGATATACCACTTCCGCCGCTCATTCATTCGTTTCCGCTAACACTCGTTTATCTATCTTGAAATGTACTTTGCTGAAATTATGTAACTGTCTTAAAATACACTCGCTTCTTGGATGGAACTTCGCTTAAATCTTCCTTTCTTGTTTCATCTCCGGTCCTCATCCTCTATAAATATCGATATAATATTGATATTTGAAATTTATATCGATATTTACGATATTTGATCCATATCTGTTTAGACCACCAATCCTTCTCCCCTCTCACTCCCGCGAACACACGATTACAATAATATATATTTTATATCTCTGTTTGCGGCTACACTGTATTACCATCTCCGTACATACTCGTTTACCTCACTCAAACTGTACTCATACTTAAATTATGTAATTGTTACTAAATACACACGCTTCTTGGACGCAACTTCGAGTAATTCTTTCTTTCTTGTTACTAATTTGTGTCTTCACCGGTCCTCATCCTCTATAATATCGATATTATATCGATAATTTAACATCACTACAAGAATGATACTTGAGTAACAATCATTTCTGCAGAATTACCCATACTTATAGAGATATATAGATTTGTACTTGTCATCTATAATGTATAATAATAAAGAATTACCTACTCAGTATCATTCTTGCGTACGGCCCTAAAGTGATTATTGAAAAAAAAAAACGAACATTTCGTTTTGTGTTTGTAATAAAGCTACAAATATCTTAACAATAAAAATAGATCAATTAAGAATTTTTTAATTAATAATATGCCTAAATTGTAGGCAGAATATAAGAAAGTATGTACCTAGTGTGTATTGTATTTTATGTCATAGTTGAAATTTGAAAAAAGTGTATTTTAAAATGGGGTTAGTAGGTTAATATACATACTATATGATCGCAGTAAGACATGTAGAATACACGTTCTAGAACCCAAAAAACACCAAAAAATGTTTTTCTCGAAAATCTATTATAAAATATTGACAAAATTTTCATCCGCCCTTCTAAAAAATCCTATCTACATCACTGAGTAGATATAAGTGAAAACAAAAATAATCGAGCAATGGAGAATAGGCATTCGTGTGAACAAACAGTTCTTCTTTCACATAAAACACATACACAAAAAAGAAACTCTTATTTTGCTCCCTTTTCTTGTCCAGGGTAACATGTATTAATTAGTGGTGAAAATTTTGAATTATGTACGAAGCAGTTGCTTAGCCAGAGTTGAATTTTTTGGGGCGAGGCACGGGATGGAAAAATATTTTTCTTCAACAGCGTAATGTGAGACTATATTTTTGAAAGCATGGGAGGTAATCAAAAAATTTCTAGGAGGGTCTACCTCAACCCCTTCCCATTCTTACGCCGCTAACACGAAGCGGAAGTAACATAAAAATGTTAGCGCTTTCCCTGAATTTTAGATGTCCTTGAATGTGGTCGAGTTTGGGCCCCTTTGCTAAATACTTTTCGCAATTAAAAATGAAACTTGAGACATTAGTTTCGAAATAACTTGCTTTTGACCTCGTCATTGGAGTTGAATGCAAGAACGATACTTATAGGCCTATTAATTCAGAAATTCTTCAGAACTGGTTTAACCACTGTTTTTGTATGGGTAAGAAATTCTGGAGTCATAGGTAATCCTTGAGTGTTGTTCGTGCATTCTGTCATAAATGAAATATAACTTTCGTATTAAACTTGACGGTTTATGGCCTATACGAAAGAATTGAGAGTTTTTTTTCTTAAAAAGTTGTTTTGCTCTTGAAATAATACAATATTAATGAAACGATTCACGTTATATAAGTTTCATATTTCTTATCATAATTTTATCATCGTTAGATGCATTATTGAAGGTAAACGTCCTTGTTTAATCAGCAATAATTTTTACTAAGTTTGCCTGCAAACAGTGTATTAAAATTGATCTCACAAAAAGGTTAGGGTGGGAATGATGAAAATTATCCGTTTTATGAGAAAATAAAACGATCGGTACCATTTTCCCATTTTGAACTAATTTTTTTTAAAGTATATATATATATGATATACATGTACTGTGTGTATCGCCTAAGTTTTGTGTTCACGGTTTTGAGAAGACTACAAAATGGATAGAGCTGAAATTTTCATGAGAAATGGTTACCATAAGTCTGAAAGAAGTTTGATGCCTATCGATTCCGTAGTTTTCCGAGAAAATTGGAAAACAATAAATTTCTGGAAAACCGGTTTTTTAGCAATGAAACACTGATAGATCGATATTTTGTTAAAGATACTGGTAATTATCGATAGTTTTTTGTAATTTACTTACCTAACTGGCATTAGTGTTGGGACCCACCAATTCTCCTCCCCTCACACTTCTGGCAACCTTGAACTATCTTTCTACAAACACTTATACATTTATACTCGTGGCTACTTCTATACTCGTTTTGCCATTCATCCTTTAGTCTCAGTATATATTCGTTTCCTGGATATCTTTCATACTCTACTCTACATATTTTCTTTGCTACAATTACTTACTTCTGAGACGTAACTTTGAGAACATTCTTTTTTTTTTTTTTTTTTTTAAATCCGTCGAACGTCTGGTTCACAACCTCTATAATTAGCTATGAAATATCGATATATGGATACATTTTTGTCAAATATCGATAACTGTCTACACAAATATCGATTACTATCAATATTATTTTACAACTTTCACAAGTAATTGGAATTTTTTTTTGTATTTGAATTATGAATGAAAGTCTGCAAACTGGGTTTTCTAGGAAAGTATTGCTCCGCTAGTTTTTTTTTTTTCTGTGTTCTTAATCGACATTATGAGCTTTCCTTTCCTGGCTTTCCGTTCTAGTCTGGGAAAATGAAATGAATAAAAGTAATTCAACGAAGATAGGTAAAATTTGACAAACTTTCGGTGTCGTCGTCCAAAATGTTAATCCTTCGATTTTACGCTTTTGCTCGCGCTGTCCACGCCTATCGTCCGTGCGCCCAAATTTATCTCTTCAGTTTCTCTCGTGACAAGGTTATCATCATGGACATATTTTATGCAAACTAGATAGAGTTCAACTGCATTGAAATTGCGGTGATTAAACTATATATACACGTGTGTTATTTTTTCCCTTTCTTCCGCCGAACAACGTTTTTAAAGGTGATTCCACAATTTTACCAGAATCACAAAAATAATCGCTGGGTCGCTTAAACGAAAAATAGAGGGAGAAAAATACATCAGCAATCATTTTTCTCGCTTTTTTATGTTTTAATCTTTTTCGTTGCTTTTTGTTTTTCGGTTCCTCCTCTCTACCTCCCATTCAGATGTACCACCGCAGCAAAAATTACATCCGCTTTTCGTATTTTCGTCGTTGTTGATGCTTTAATTCAGGGTCATTTTCTTTTTATGCACCACTCATCCCATTGAAATAGAAGGTTCGAAAATTAAACGTAAACTTTATGATGAAGTAATAAACGAAAATTTTATTCTCAAAAAAGGAAGAAAAATGAGGGGAAAATTGAAATCGCTGTGCTGCTGGTGTATGGTGTATGGCACCAAAGATGTCATTTACACCCTTATGTACTGGATTGGACTTGTGAACAGTGAAAAGGCATCACTGATTATCTGAATACCTATCTGAATGTCATTCTTGTTATATTTTTTCGCTGAACTGTTTTCGAAATTCCCAATAATTGTTGAGCTGGATTAATTCCAATAAGTTTTTATGTTTTTTTTTTCATGTTTGTTTGTTTGTTTGTTTAATAGGTTTTCTGAGCATTCGCAATAGGTCTTCTTTCTTCTTATTTTCAGTCTGTTGGTCATGTGAAACTATCTAAAGACCATGTTGAGAATCCATTAAAATCGAGTAAAACTTATCCATTTTGGGAATTTAGGTAATTAATTTTGGCCTGGATTTTCGTTTTTAATTGGGTATTCATTCCGTTATAAGATGGAAGACTAAAACTTTCCCGCCTTGGAGGAGAAATTCTCTTGACGTGATGAACAAATTTATATTTTTGTTCGAAATAAATTTATATTTCCATTTGGAATAATTTAGCTTTTCGCGAAATGGTTTCATAAAACCCTGATCCCTACTTTGCTCTTGTGACATTCTAAATAAAATCGTTTGCATCTGAATTCACGTTGCAAAATTTTATTCAAATAGATTCACTAGTTTGTTGAGGAAAACAAAAGTCCAAGTATAAATGATACATTTTTCAGCAGAGCTGAATTGAAAATAAAATCTCTGCCGGGCATCAATCGCGGTAAGTGTGTATTTTCCAAAAATGTCAAATTTTGTAATGGCTGCCATTCAAATACCATTGGACCGATTTCGCTCAAATTCAATACTAAAATAGTCCCTAATAGTCACCAACTGCCACAAAAATTTCAACCACAATCTTTTTTAGGGGAGTTATTGTGATGACAACATGGTAGGTTTGCAACACTTTGAGAACACTTTCCTCCGAAACTAGTGGATGAATTCCAAAACTTCTTACACGAATGTGTAGCTCATGAAAGCATTTAACAATAACTCAAGTTTCATTGCCTTAGGACAAACAGCGGAGGCTCCACAGACTTCCACAAAGTGCCAAAATAAGAAAAAAGTGGAAATATTTTTTATATTATATCCAGAAGAATTTTGTGATGATTCTTCGTGATCTACGACTCAGGATCGACCCTTTTCCACAGGTCCCGCCCCTAGGTCCCATCATTGTACTGAATGTTATAGTTGTATTTTCCTTCCCATTTTTAAACCAGCTGGAAAATCTCGCAATTATTAACTTCCCTGCCATCAAGTTTAGTTAAGGCTTATCTCTCACTAACTATTTAGTACTTGGTATATTTCTACTCTTAGTATTTAATTTATTTGTTGTATTTCATTTGTTTTTTTTTTTTGTTTTTTATATTTTGTATGTATATGTTTTGACTTCTGAAATAATTTAAAATAGGTAATTTAAAATTTTTTTAAGAATTTATGATTTTTTTTCTTCATATTTTGTATTTTGTGGTACGTATTATAATTATTTGTCAGCCATCTTTTGATTTTGTTCGCAATCTTCTTGTTGCATTTATTTTATTTTATTTAAGAGCCTGTGAGAGTAGGGGGATTACGGGAGTTTCCGCCAGGCCCGAACTTTCCAAAAAGGTCCAGACAAACGCGTACACCAAAAAACTTATTGAAACATATATTATTTTTTCAAATGAATATTTTTACCTCGGGGCTCGTTTTTCATCTCCGACTCTAATTATTTTTGTATTTTTTTTATTTCGTGCTTCTGATAGTTTTTTAAATTATCTTCGGTTACCGTCGTTGTCATTATCATAATTATTCTCCTTCTGCTCGTCTCTATTCTCTGTGTTGGTTAGCAGTTGCACTTTGTGTGTCACTTGTCTTTGCATCCTTCGTGTGATCTGTTATGAGTGCAGTTTTGTTCTGGATTTTTTCATATTTTTTAAACTCTCTATTTTAATTTTATGTGTTACTTTAGTTTTTAATGATATTATTACCGGATGGAACTCCTTTCTTACCTTCATTGGAGCATAAGGGTAACTCATGTTTGTGCTGTTGATCTTAAGGTACATAAAAATGTAAGAAAAAAATTTTTGAACATCCAAATCTAATCTAATCTATTAAAATCTAGACAAATTTTGGAAAACTGAAAAATAAATTTTATTAGCTTATTAGCTTCAACCTACGGCTTTGCTCGCAATTATGCAGCAAATGGATACAAAGTTACCATTTTACTAGAAGTGAATGCATAAATTCACAGAGGGGAGCAGTGAACACTAACGACTACGTTGCCTAATTTAATGAGGATATAATGATAGTGAGAATAATTATAGACTAACTACCAACTTGGATCACTCCCAGTTCTGGGTCAAGATTTTCAAGGCGCTGGTTAGTAGTAAAAAATTACGAAAGTGTGTAATCTTCTCATAAATGTTCCATATTCTTTAATTCAGTATTTTTTTGTTTTATGTGCCTAGCAAAAATAAGTGAGAAAAACTCCAAATTATTTAAGGAGTAGTGGGGAATTAACTCACGCCTTCATGAGGCTTTTATCTAACAGCACAATTTCTTACCTATTGGAATCCCAGTTTTAATAAATTTATCCGCAATTTTTGCAAGATTTTCAAATCTAAATTTTAAAGAAAAAAAAATTGTCTCGTTCATTTCAAGATTCTTCAATGGCTATTGTAGATAGAAAGATGAAATTGGTACTGTTAGAATGAAAAGAAATTTTCTTAAATCCAGAACTTAGTTACTTTTTTTACCATCATTGTTTTTTCAAAAATAAATTATCAAAAGTAAAATAATGGAAAAAGTTGAGTGTTTTGTTCTTGTATTTTCTACCGCCATTAGCTCGAATTACTTCGTTTTAGGTGAAAATTTATGATAGAATTGAATTTAAAAAAAAAAAAATCATGAAGGTCAAACTGGAAATTTTTTTTAACCATCATTAGTTTTTGAAATGAATAATAACTTGAAAAACCGCTGCATTAATTTGTAGTTTTTACGGTTTCTGGAAAACTAACGACGATAAAAAATTATTTTTGGTAGAAAATTCGAGCAAATTATCTTCTCTTTCCAATAGTATCAAACCTAGCTTTGTAGTTCAAATAGCAGCTGAGAAATCGTGAAGTAAGAGAAGAGGAGTTTTTTTTGCAAAATTGAAATGTGAATGTGAATGTTGCAAAAGTCGCGGATAGATGTACCAAAATTGGAATATAATTTTACTATAGGTATGTAAAGAATAGATAGAAGATAGATTCAAGTTATTACACCGTTTAAATTTAAGTGTTAATTTAATCCATGAAACCGCTATTTAGTGAGATACTTTCAGTCTTGAACAATAATTTCAACGTTATTCCTGTCGGGAGAGCTAGTTGGTCAATATTCGAAAGAAACTTATTGTGCACCTTGTTCTATTTAGTTAGGTACTCTTAGCTTTAAGTTTTGTTTTCTTTCTGACTGCTGATCTTGTAGTTCTAATAAATTTTTCTAGTATTTTATCTTTTTCTTCCTGATTGCTAAACTTAATTTGAAATTAAATTGGCTGCTATAATTTTTTAAAGGGTTCTTTGTGTCTCCTTTTATACGAAGCTAGAAACTGATTGTGTAAAACTCGGTCAAAAGTTGAAACAAAAAAATTGGCTAATTGATATTTGACTAAAAAAAAATGGTTGCGAAAAACAAGTTATGATTGACTTATCCGTCGAAAAAATTGACTGCCTATACAAATGCAACAAATTGCATATTGACTATAAAAAAATGTTCACAGTGATATCATTTTACCGTAAATTTTAACTGACTTCCAGAAAAGGAGGAGGTTATCATTAATGGGTAAATTTATTGCAAGGGCGTGTATATCACCGTCGTAAGGAGGGTCCACACATTCTCAGTGGTCTTTTGACTCCCTCCACAAAAAAAATTACCAAAACTGATGAAAATAAAACATTTTTAGAGGTCTTTTTTTTTTGGTTAAGGGGGTCTAGACTCCCAGGACTCCTCCTATATACGCCCTTACATTTTTGATTATGAGGCACTACGTTTCACTCCAGAATTTTCTTCGTTGTTTCTGCTTTGTTGTAAAATCGCGTGGTATTTGAATGAACATATTGACTTTCATTGTAGCACTAAAAGATTTCGTCGATGCCAAAAGAAGTTAAAAATGATCGTTCTCTTCTTCGAAAAATTTTCGCTATACTTAAACGACTTATTTCATAAAAAATGCTGTGATCATTAACTTGTTGGATTTCATTCCATTTTATTGAATTTATGCGACACAATTCAATAATTATGTTAGAAAAATTTATTTTTCAAATGAATTACGTATTTACCTGTGTGGAGAGTTGTTATGAAATTTGAGAAATTCCTGGAGCGATACTTTTTTTTTTTGCGCTGAAAAATTTTCACCTTTATATAGTTTTTTATTTCTAACAGTGTCCAGTAAAACGTTCACTTGGTCACACAACCCTGTCAAACATTCGATCGATCTTCTGAAATTGAAAGTTGAATAAAGCGTATATTTAAAAAAAATGTTTTTTCGTATTATAATTTCGATTAAATCCGGAATGCTTCCCTTCGAAGCCGACTATTACCGCCCTGAATTTCCATTCTTGTAAAAATCGTTGTTGAAGAAATTAAAAAGTATTTGAAATCATAAAATTGATATTCTGACTCAATCTGACATTGGTGGACCAACCTAGTGCATGGTATTATTTGCTGAGTGTGATGACTTAATTAGGGGACGAACACTCTTGTTTGGAATTTTATTGCACTATCCTGTATAATATGGTTGTATATCAACAAAAACAAGGAGAGAGAAAGAAAGAAATGTGTCTGTAAGAATTTTTCGATAATGAATACAAAGAATAATATTTTATTAGTCCTTTCTTATTGGGTGTTTGTGTATGTGTGTTCGAATCACTGACCTGTGTACTTTTGGCAACCGATAAAATATTCAGCGTTTTGCTTCATAAGTCAACAGTCCCCTTGTCTTCTTTGCATTTGATGAGAAAAGAAAATGAAGAAAATAAAATAAGAATTCAGGGTCATTGTTGTTCGATGATTAGAGTGATGCAATATGTAGGGTTCGCTTATCTTTGTGAATGCTTTACCTAGGAACGTACGCAAGAAACTAGCTTCTGCCTCTCTTTTTCATCTGAATCAAAGCACATCATTTCACAATGGTATGGCGTCTATATCAGTGTAGTACCCCCTATTGTGTTAGAATTTTGAATATTTGACAGCCTTAAACGTATGTGTCGTTCGCCTTATCTAATTATTATTCGCCACGTGTAACGTTAATTACTTGTCTGATGACAGGGTCGAGTTGGCGAACTGGAATTCGATATTATTAATGAAAAGAGGAGCCGAGAGTAAGATACGATAGATTGAGAATGGAACCTGTGAATTTTGTAATAAAGCGGTTACAGTGCTCATAGAAGTTTTGGCGGTTACATTTGTTAAAATTTCGAATTGGTACTTATGGAAGGAATAAAAATCATATTTGGCAACATATGCACAAAACCTTAACTTTATATGTATGTATAGTAACCGTAAACCAAGGAATTTTCGGCCTGCGAAGTAGATATTTTACACGCCATAACAGAGAGTCATATTTCAACAGTTATAGGCATTTTCATATTTTATTCACTTTAATTTGTGAAAAACTGTTCGTCAAGTTACCATTTCAATTCCAACATTATTTCAATTTTGAAAAAAATCTCTCAAATGATTTTTCAGACTCTAATTGAGCTAGAGGCTGAGATTTGTAATGTTCAAAAGAGGATAAAATTTACAACATTTCCATACAATTTTAAAATTATCTATAATTATTTGACCACAAACAAACAAAAAAGATTCAAACTAATGGAAAATTTTCAGTTTTCTGAAATGTAGAAACTTCTCCTTCCTTCGATTATTCCTCAGTTGTTGTTCAAGGTAGAAAGCTGGAGATGGTATTTGTGGAAAGAAAAGAAAATTTACTTGAATTTACTTTTCATGCAATTTTTTATCCGTCTTCAATTATTTGAAAATGAACGAACAAAAAACGTCAATTAATGGAAAATTGTCTGTTTTTTGAAATCCAGAAACCTCTCTTTACTCAATAATTCCTCAACCGCTATTTAAGCTAGAAAGTTAGGAAAGAGGAAAAATTTTTTTGAAACCATTCTCTCATAATTTTTAATCATTATTAACTGTTTGAAAATAAACAAACAAACAATGCAAATAATGGAAACTCGTCTTGTGTGTTTTACATATATTTTATATATTTTCTTTGTGAATTTTTTTTGTTTTTGTGAGAGGAGTTGTAATTTTTTTTTTGCATTAGTTGCAAAAAAGTATGGTGTAACGCTAGTGGGCTACCTGGTGTGAAATTGTAACCTTCGCCCTCGGCTCGTCTGCAAATTCTTCACATCGGTAAAAAAATAGCCCACTTTATGCACTCGTTACACAATAACTATTTTGAACATGTATACGAAATAGTATTTTGGAGACATGTATGGCGTGATGAAAGCGCCAATTTCATAATTTTTTTTTTCACTCCTTAATTCTTTTCTCACCAACTAACTTAATATCGGGTAGTAAACTTGTATGACCTGATACGAAATCAGAATAAAAACATTGTTACAGGCTAAAAAATCAGACGTCGTGGCAGGAGCCGTACCATGGCAAAATACTGGCAAAATA